>CAMZMU010000089.1:28475501-28696963 GCA_947311845.1 Poa pratensis | reverse complement strand
TATTCCCGAGTTCCTCCTTTTTAGGGGAGTACGTCTCGTTGGAGAGGTGTGAACCAACACAATGGTTCAACAACCACAAAGGTTTCAACTTCTTTTCCGATGAACCGCACCACAAAGGTTTGGTTCACCTTCCACTATCGGAATCCTTCGAGGCGGAAATCCGGAGCCTTTCAAGAACGATCCAGGGCACAACCCACAACGGGATTGGGGGCTCCCGAACAGCTACAAGTGACCACACAAGGGTCTCAACCACCACACGGGCGTCTAGGGTCCAAAGACCCAAGAGTAACAAGTTCACAAGCTTTCAACTTCCACAAATCCTCTTGGAGAGCACAAACCGATGCAACGAAGCAATGGCAAGAGCACAAGTGCTCAAATCCTTCACTCTCAAATCCCACCAAAAGAAACTAATGCTTATGGGGAGAAGAGAGGAAAAACAAGGAAGAACACCAAATCCCTCCAAGATCTAGATGCAAAAGCTTCCCCTCACTTAGAGGAGAGATTGATTGGTAGAATAGTGGATCTAAATCTCCTCTCTCTTTTCCCTCTATTTGGAGGCAAGAATCATGGAGGAATAGAGAGATAGCAAGCTTGTGGAGGTCAACAATGGAGGTCAAAACTTGCTCTCAAGATTGGGGAACCATTGGGGAAGAAGGCCCCTTAAATAGGTCACCCAAAGATCCAACCGTTGGGTGCAGATTCGTGCCGGGGCGGAACTACCGCTGCAAACGGCGGTACTACCGCCCCCGGGGAACCAAGGAAATCAAACAGGCTGAAAACAGGCACCAGACAGCGGTACTACCTCCCCGGGCAGCGGTACTACCGCTCCTAGTATCGCCAAAATGGCTTTCAGATGCGATGAACGGTACTGCGGGCGGTACTAGGGGCGGTACTACCGCCGGGAAAAAGACTGCACGCCACGGGTACGAAAACTTCAATAACTTTTGCATCCGGATTCCGATTTCGATGATCTTGGGCTCGTTCGAATCGTAACGAAGAGCTTTACAAGATCATGTAGAGAAACAGCATAGTCAAACATGGGAGGATAAAACCAAATGGGGAAAGGTTAGACCTCTCGATAAAAAAACAACCGGTAAACCTCCAATACCAAAAACACAATAAGTTTTTCATCCGGACTCCGTTTTCTATGATCTTGGGCTTGTTTCGAAGCTAATCACAAGCTCTAAAAGATTATGAATATACAAATTATAGTCCATCATGTGAGGAGGATAACACAAGAGTAGAGTTTGACCTCTCTACAAAAGACGAACCGGTAAAACCTCCAACATCAAAACATCACAAGAGAATCGGAATATCAATTAAATATGTAACTATTCTCATGTGAATAAATTTCTAAGTAGACACCAATCATCAAGATATAAATCCACAAAGAAACATGCACACACAAAATAGGTACAAAGTTAGAGAACATGATATCCAAGTGGAAGTCATGAATACAACAATAAGATCTTTGCTTAAAAAGCATAGCACAAAGCTCAATTTTATCTTAAAGGGATACAGATGAACTTCCAACACATACTCATCATAGCATCAAACAATATCCACAAGGGATAAGATGATAAAAAGGATGCTCCGAGAGAGATAACAAGTATCGCAAGAGGCAAATGATTTTGAAGAAACATCAATATTGCAAATGCGAGACATAGAGTAGAAAAGTGCTAGATTAACATATTTGGATTTGTGAATCATGAAAATGATTATATATATATTTCCCTTGATATGTAATCATCCCGGCTTGCCCACATTTACAATAAAATTGTGTTGCAAGAACCAAATGAATTGCAACAAAAAGAGATTCATGCCATGAAACAACCTACACAAGGTTGAAAGCTAGAAAAGTATGCATGAGGTAGATACTTATTACCAAGATAGCATTGGTGATGTAGAAGATAAGAGTTAACGATCATCCAAGCTTGGCTCCAATAAGCACATGGTGATAACACCTTCCTTATAGATGAGACAAGCTTCCAATGTATCTCAAGTGTACCTAAAACAAATTTAAGTACAACATGGTACCCAAACTCATTGGGTCCAAAGTAGTTAGAGCAACTACAATACATAGGACAAACTCCACATAAATATGTGCATATTGATATGAAATTGAATTTCATGCACAT
Organism: Poa pratensis; assembly: GCA_947311845.1. Lineage (NCBI taxonomy): Eukaryota > Viridiplantae > Streptophyta > Magnoliopsida > Poales > Poaceae > Poa > Poa pratensis. The sequence goes on along the minus strand of CAMZMU010000089.1, from coordinate 28,694,825 downwards.
CTTAGCCATTTAGGATTTGATGGAGTTTATCTTATATATTGGATCAACGAAAGTAAGCATGCCATAAGATATACATATAATAAATATGCATGCACATGAAGTTCAAGAACCAAACGAGATATAATTTGGACAAAACACCAATTAAACCAACAAAGCACACACAAGTGTGACAAGAAAACAAATTGCCCAAATTATATCAAAGACCCAATCAACACATGATTGAAGATACCAATTGAAAGTGAAGTAGCAATTGATGAAAATACCGTCAAAGTATAAACCAAACCCTCTACACTTTTCATGATGGCATAAGGTACCAAGACGAAAAATGTTTGTCTTCCAAAGATACATGTCATCGGGATAAAAAGCCAATTGAAGTCAACTAAAGTTCAAAAGCATATAGGATTGCTCCCCCAAGATTTGTGCATTATTTATGATCTTGCATTTGAATACAAATCCACACGAATGGGATCATCACTCTCCATACATATTATTCAAACACTAGTCATGTTCAAGGAAAGCAATAAAAATCCAATACCAATTTAAAGAATGGTGTTCTACTCAAAGTAGGATAGCTTTCCAAAGAATAGTGCATTATCAAGAAGTATGACTTTTGAATGTCAATGCACAATAATTGGATCATTGCTTTTCCTAACTTAAGAAAGCACAAAACAAATCTTGAGTAGAGCAACAAGGATCCAAAGATACAAGGAAGACAAGTGAGAGTTAGATTAAAACAAATCCTTGGAAATAAAATAAGACAATTCAAAGCAAGAGCTAAAATGAAGATGGTCTACAAATTCCACCACAAATATGAGTATCACTTGTCATGGACAAGGAATATATATAAATATTCTCGGTGGTAAATAGGAATGATATTCAAGACCAACTTCACAACAACAAAGAATATGTCAAAGGATAGGAATTGAAACACATGCTTAGATAGAGATTCTTGACGGCTTCAAATTGATCAACGATCATGCAAAGAACCAAGAAACTCTCTCACACACAAGATCCAAAAGATGAGAGACAAAAGGCATTTAAGCAAGTATGGAACTTGTTTGAGAAACATGCCAAATAGGAACAAGATAATTAGCAATATCAATTCTAGGTGGCAAAACCTCACATGTTCACATTTTCTAGGCTTGTAATATGCACATAGCTTATTACTCCCCCATAATGTGGTAATACATTTCTTTTAAAACAAGAGGCAAACAAAGCCAACTCGAGAAACTAATGGACATAATAAAATTTGAATTTCTCATGAGCAAGACATACCACATAGAGAATAGATAATATAGATGTATCATCACTAAGTGGTATTCCTCATATACACACATTTTTAGGATTGTGAAGTGCACGAAGCATATCACTCTCCCAAAATGGAATAGTCCATTAATCTCTCAAAGAGAGCCAACAAGATAAGATAGCAAATAAAAGCAATAAGGCTCAAAACAAGTAAATGATGTGCAAACCAAAATACACATACTTGATTTCTCAAGATAAGTAGGTAGAGAGCACAACACATACAAAACTAGCGAGGTACAAAACCTAACACATGCAAGGGTGCAAGCAACTTTCAATGTATATATGATTTAAATAAAAGTTACCGCAAGGAGGAACATTGGATATGAGATAGAACAATATAATCCAAATGTCTTGGCTTGAGAGAATATAATAGATGAAGATCCCTTAATTCTTCATGAGGTAACCAAGTCTCCAATGCCCTCCAACAACACTTATTGATCAAGTTTTAGTTTATTGGTCCCCAACCAAGTTGGGTCCTAAGAGGTTAGTCACAATAGGCTTGGCAACCCAAATGGTTATTTTCTTGACACCACTTTGAGTACCAACATATTTGGCAAACACATTGTCAACCTTATCCTTCCGAAGAGAATAATCATCATCAATAATAATGGGTTGGATAAGGTACCATTTGTGCATGAAGAAGCAAAGTGACCCTTCTCACGGCATAGGTAGCAACATCTACTTCCTCCTCTCTTCTTAGTTGGAGTCTTGACTTGAGGAGGGGTAGCTTGATTCTTCTTGGGAAGAGGCCGTTCTTCAACTTGAGGAACTTGAGTTTGAACTTGAGGCTTCTTCCCTTGTTGCTTCTCACTAAGAGCCTTCTTCTTCAAATGGCAAGGTCTAACGTGGTGCCCTTCAACTTTGCACTTGAAGCAAAGTTTCTTGGCCGAATCCTTGACTTGTTCTTGGCCCTTGTTCTTCTTGTTATACTTGGATTTGATCTTAATATTGGAGTTGAATCCAAGTCCACTCTTGTCATTGGGGCGTCTTTGAACACTCAACATATTGTCAAGTGTAGAATCCCCAACATGACGCTTTTCCAAGTCTATCTTAAAAGAAGTGACTTGGGCCTTGAGCTCATTTAATTCTTCTACATGGTTAGTATCAACACCAATACTAGAGGAAGTAGAAGCTTCATTGTTAGAGCAACAAGGCATGGAAAGTAATTCATCACAAGATGTAGCAACATTGTGAGTGGATGAATTACTAGGACTAGCACATGGCAATATAGCATTTCTAGTAGAAGTTGTGCCATTGTCCACATGAGGCTCACAAGATGTTACCTTTGTAGCGATAGCCTCATGAGCTAACTTTAGCCTTGCATGGGATGCTAGAAGATCCTCATTAGAGCTAGAGAGATTTTCATGACTTTCTTCTAATTTCCCATACTTGCTAGTTGGCAACTCAAGTTGAGCCCTTAGCTCAACATTCTCCTTCAAAATAGATGTTTCACGAGAAGTGGAGTTAGTAGCACAAGCATCATCAATATTAAATGGAAGAAGACAACTTGGCAAGCTCATCATTTTTAGATAGTTGAGTTTGGAGTTGATCATGAGACTTGATAAGGAGAGAGTGTTCACTTTCTAAAGCCTTGTGGGCTTTGTCAAGTCTCTCTATATCCTCAATTAGTCTAGCATTGCCAATACCAAATTCAACTTTTTCCTTTTGAAGCACTTTATATTTAGCAATAGCATGATCTATTTCCTTAATAATTTTAGCAATAATAAGATCATTTGACTCATCAAGAGATTCAAGTTTCTCCTCAAGAGACACTCGAAGCTCTTGTTCTTCTTCAAGAGAAGATTTCAAGGAAGCTATAGTAATTGAGTCATCTCTCTCAATTTGACATTTCTCATCAAATTGAGTTTCCAAATCTTCAATGACTTCCCTACTTTTATTAACACAAGCAATGATTTCACATAGAGGAGGGATAGCTTTGCTATCTTTGGGAAGAGAACGAAAAACCATCTCACCCTTCTTGGTTAAGGATTCAATATCAAATTGTTCTTCATGAGAATCCTCATCCACGTCATCACAAGATATGTCGGGACTCGAGGTAGGAGATACCTCGGAGTCCTTAGCCATAAGGCAAAAGTGAGTAGTGCACAAAGATGATGAAGAATTACTTGAAGCACCATTGAGGTCCATGTCTTGTTCCAACAAACGTTGGGATTCCTCTACATTGTTAGTCATGCAAGTACTAGAGGATATGGAAGCATTATTTTCATGCAACAAGACATAGAGAGCATATCATCACGAGATTTAGTTAAGCAACTATTACATGATATGCAAGGGCTATCAACTCTAGCATGTAAGACATTTAGGGTGCTAGAAGAGTTGAAGTCCAAAGATAGAACATTGCAATGGTCAATAGAATATTCACCATCGACAAGGCAATTTCTATCACCACTCACCATATCATTACCTTGTGACAAATCACATGTTGGTGAAGTGGAAGAAGTTGTGAACTCATCACGCCCGGAGGTGGAAGGAGAACAATCATCCTCAATAATGTTGGACACTTCATATATATCTTGAAGCTTGGTCCAAAGCTCATGAACGTTCCGAAAAGGCATGATTGAAGCAAGAACTACATTGCTCAAAACACATATAAGGCCACTAGAAACTAGAGTTTCGAGATGAGAGTTTTCCTCATCCTCTAAAGATAATTCTTGGGAATCCTTTGGATGATAAAAACCCACATCTACAATCCTCTTAATATAATTTGGACCCATGGCCCTAAAAAGATTTAGCATGCGAATTTTCCAAACATCATAATTTGTGCCATCGAATATGAAAGTGGGATCGTGCACTAATTCTCTAAACGACATCTTTACTCTCTAGGCGGTAAAGCCCAAAAAGAGAGCCGAGGCTCTGATACTAATTGAAAGGACAGGGATGTCACCTAGAGGGGGTGAATAGGCGATTTAAAAAATTTCCGGATTAGGCTTGATAATTGCGGAATAAAACTAGGTGTTTAAATTAACAAGCCAACAACCTAAATAAACTAGGCTCACCTATGTGCACCAACAACTTATGCTAAGCAAGACAAGCAACAAGGTGATAGCAATAGAATACTTCAAGCACGAAAGCTATCACAATGTAAAGTGCATAAGTAAAGAGCTCGGGAATAGAAATAACCGAGGCACGCGGAGACGAGGATGTATTCCCGAGTTCCTCCTTTTTAGAGGAGTACGTCTCGTTGGAGAGGTGTGAACCAACACAATGGTTCAACAACCACAAAGGTTTCACCTTCTTCTCCGATGAACCGCACCACAAAGGTTTGGTTCACCTTCCACTATCGGAATCCTTCGAGGCGAAAATCCGGAGCCTTTAAACAACGATCCGGGGCACAACCCACAACGGAATTGGGGGCTCCCGAACAGCTACAAGTGACCACACAAGGGTCTCAACCACCACACGGGCGTCTAAGGTCCAAAGACCAAAGAGTAACAAGTTCACAAGCTTTCAACTTCCACGAATCCTCGTGGAGAGCACAAACCGATGCAACGAAGCAATGGCAAGAGCACAAGTGCTCAAATCCTTCACTCTCATATCTCACCAAAAGCAACTAATGCTTATGGGGGAGAAGAGAGGAAAAACAAGGAAGAACACCAAATCCCTCCAAGATCTAGATGCAAAAGCTTCCCCTCACTTAGAGGAGAGATTGATTGGCAGAATAGTGGATCTAGATCTCCTCTCTCTTTTCCCACTAATTGGAGGCAAGAATCATGGAGCAATAGAGAGATAGCAAGCTTGTGGAGGTCAACATTGGAGGTCAAAACTTGCTCTCAAGATTGGGGAACCATTGGGGAAGAAGGCCCCTTAAAAAGGTCATCCAAAGATCCAACCGTTGGGTGCAGATTCGCGCCGGGGCGGTACTACCGCTGCAAACGGCGGTACTACCGCCCCCCGGGGAACCAAGGAAGTCAAACAGGCTGAAAACAGGCCCCAGACAGCGGTACTACCACCCCGGGCAGCGGTACTACCGCCCCGGTCGGTACTACCGCTCCTAATACCGCCAAAACGGCTTTCGGATGCGATGAGCGGTACTGCGGGCGGTACTATGGGCGGTACTACCGCCGGGAAAAAGACTGCACGCCACGCGGTACGAAAACTTCAATAACTTTTGCACCCGGACTCCGATTTCGATGATTTTGGGCTCGTTGGAATCGTAACGAATAGCTTTACAAGATCATGCAGAGAAACATCATAGTCCAACATGGGAGGATAAAACCAAATGGGGAAAGGTTAGACCTCTCGATAAAAGAACAACCGGTAAAACCTCAAATATCAAAAACAGAATAAGTTTTTCATCCGGATTCCGTTTTCTATGATCTTGGGCTTGTTTCGAAGATAATCACAAGCCCTACAAGATAATGCATATACACATCATAGTCCATCATGTGAGGAGGAGAACACAAGAGAAGAGTTTGATCTCCATACAAAAGACAAACCGGTAAAACCTCCAACATTAAAACATCACAAGATATTCAAATGAAATCCGTTCTTGATGAACTAGAGCTTGGTATGGAGATGAACACAAGCTCTAAATTCTCACATGGATAAAAGCCAAATAAGAACCAAGAAAGATGATATGCCAAATATGCAAAGGTTTGAGCTCTCCACAAAGATGCGATCAAGTTACTCACTTGAGAGCCCCTCTTGATTGTACGCCGTCTATCCTATAACCCGGTCGCCGAACTAACAACATGATACCGGTAAAATAGAAACCCTATCAAGATCATACCTTTGCCTTGCGCATTCCACTTGAGCTAGATGATGACGATCTTGTCTCCCTCAAGTTGGAACACCTTTTTTGATTGTGCTTGCTAGCACATGCTTGATGAAGACCTCTCCAAATACACCCCCATACACCATGATGGGAGAGCTTTGCTAAGCTCCGTCTTCATGAATCCACTTGCACTTCATCTTCTTATCTTGATATATATGATGTCTTGGAGATAGCATGAAAGTTCACTCAATCTTCTTTTCCAAGCCATTCTTGCAATAAGCTCAACTTTTCACATGACCATTCTTCATATAAACCCTTGGATAGAACCTTGGTCATCATTAATCTTCTAGAGTCCAACACATGAAATCCAATCTTTTCCTATGGACAAGATCTACAAGAATATCTCAATGCAAACATTAGTCCATAAGGATTGTCATTAATTACCAAAACCATACATGGGGCAACACATGCACTTTCAATCTCCCCCATTTTGGTAATTGATGGCAATCCCTTTTACGAGGGTTTATATAATGAATTAAGCAACCATGCACAACTAAGAGCAAGGATGCAAGAGCATGAAAGGCAAATGCTTAAGAACGAAACTAAAGCATAAAACCAAATTCTCTTAACCCCTCTAAACTTCTCCCCCATTGGCATCGATTGCCGAAAATGGGAGGAAAAATTTAGAAGGCCAATATAGGAAGAGCTCCCCCATACAGTGTGCATTTCTAATAATATGAGTGAAATCAAATGCACATATCCAATGACGAATATATGGAGGGAGATCAAACTATATCGAGCATCCAAAAAAAGCAAAAGAATATTAAAGAGAAAGATACTTCGACGAAAGAAGCAAGCAATCAAAAGGATCCGAAAAAGTGTTCTAAAAATCAAGAGGGAACTCCCCAAGGTACGTGCACAAAGTAGGATTTTCATTTTGATATGGTGTGCACAACATGGAATCCTCACTCCCTCCTAGATAATTTTGAACACGAACAAAAGAGTAGCAAATATGTCCACAAGCTTATTAAGATGTAAAAGTATACCAAATAAAAACAAAGCTTGTGCCTTTTAGAAACCACCACAGAATCAAAAGTAATAAGAGGTGGTCACTAGAGAATCGGAATATCAATTAAATATGTAACTATTCTCATGTGAATAAATTTCTAAGTAGACACCAATCATCAAGATATAAATCCACAAAGAAACATGCACACACAAAATAGGTACAAAGTTAGAGAACATGATATCCAAGTGGAAGTCATGAATACAACAATAAGATCTTTGCTTAAAAGCATAGCACAAAGCTCAATTTTATCTTAAAGGGATACAGATGAACTTCCAACACATACTCATCATAGCATCAAACAATATCCACAAGGGATAAGATGATAAAAAAGGATGCTCCGAGAGAGATAACAAGTATCGCAAGAGGCAAATGATTTTGAAGAAACATCAATATTGCAAATGCGAGACATAGAGTAGAAAAGTGCTAGATTAACATATTTGGGATTTGTGAATCATGAAAATGATTATATATATCCCTTGATATGTAATCATCCCGGCTTGCCCACATTTACAATAAAGTTGTTTTGCAAGAACCAAATGAATTGCAACAAAAAGAGATTCATGCCATGAAACAACCTACACAAGGTTGAAAGCTAGAAAAGTATGCATGAGGTAGATACTTGTTACCGAGATAGCATTGGTGATGTAGAAGATAAGAGTTAACGATCATCCAAGCTTGGCTCCAATAAGCACATGGTGATAACACCTTCCTTATAGATGAGACAAGCTTCCAATGTATCTCAAGTGTACCTAAAACAAATTTAAGTACAACATGGTACCCAAACTCATTGGGTCCAAAGTAGTTAGAGCAACTACAATACATAGGACAAACTCCACATAAATATGTGCATATTGATATGAAATTGAATTTCATGCACATCTTAGCCATTAGGATTTGATGGAGTTTATCTTATATATTGGATCAACGAAAGTAAGCATGCCATAAGATATAAATATAATAAATATGCATGCACATGACGTTCAAGAACCAAACGAGATATAATTTGGACAAAATACCAATTAAACCAACAAAGCACACACAAGTGTGACAAGAAAACAAATTGCCCAAATTATATCAAAGACCCAAATCAACACATGATTGAAGATACCAATTGAAAGTGAAGTAGCAGTTGATGAAAATACCATCAAAGTATAAACCAAACCCTCTACACTTTTCATGATGGCATAAGGTACCAAGAAGAAAAATGTTTGTCTTCCAAAGAGACATGTCATCGGGATAAAAAAGCCAATTGAAGACAACTAAAGTTCAAAAGCATATAGGATTGCTCCCCCAAGATTTGTGCATTATTTATGATCTTGCATTGAATACAAATCCACACAAATGGGATCATCACTCTCCATACATATTATTCAAACACTAGTCATGTTCAAGGAAAGCAATAAAAATCCAATACCAATTTAAAGAATGGTGTTCTACTCAAAGTAGGATAGCTTCCCAAAGAATAGTGCATTATCAAGAAGTATGACTTTTGAATGTCAATGCACAATAATTGGATCATTGCTTTTCCTAACTTAAGAAAGCACAAAACAAATCTTGAGTAGAGCAACAAGGATCCAAAGATACAAGGAAGACAAGTGAGAGTTAGATCAAAACAAATCCTTGGAGATAAAATAAGACAATTCAAAGCAAGAGCTAAAATGAAGATGGTCTACAAATTCCACCACAAATATGAGTATCACTTGTCATGGACAAGGAATATATATAAATATTTCTCGGTGGTAAATAGGAATGATATTCAAGACCAACTTCACAACAACAAAGAATATGTCAAAGGATAGGAATTGAAACACATGCTTAGATAGAGATTCTTGACGGCTTCAAATTGATCAACGATCATGGAAAGAACCAAGAAACTCTCTCACACACAAGATCCAAAAGATGAGAGACAAAAGGCATTTAAGCAAGTATGGAACTTGTTTGATAAACATGCCACATAGGAACAAGATAATTAGCAATATCAATTCTAGGTGGCAAAACCTCACATGTTCACATTTTCTAGGCTTGTAATATGCACATAGCTTATTACTCCCCCATAATGTGGTAATCCATTTCTTTTAAAACAAGAGGCAAACAAAGCCAACCCGAGAAACTAATGGGCATAATAAAATTTGAATTTCTCATGAGCAAGACATACCACATAGAGAATAGATAATATAGATGTATCAACACTAAGTGGTATTCCTCATATACACACATTTTTAGGATTGTGAAGTGCACGAAGCATATCACTCTCCCAAAATGGAATAGTCCATTAATCTCTCAAAGAGAGCCAACAAGATAAGATAGCAAATAAAAGCAATAAGGCTCAAAACAAGTAAATGATGTGTAAACCAAAATACACATACTTGATTTCTCAAGATAAGTAGGTAGAGAGCACAACACATACAAAACTAGCGAGGTACAAAACCTAACACATGCAAGGGTGCAAGCAACTTTCAATGTATATATGATTTAAATAAAAGTTACCGCAAGGAGGAACATTGGATATGAGATAGAACAATATAATCCAAATGTCTTGGCTTGAGAGAATATAATAGATGAAGATCCCTTAATTCTTCATGAGGTAACCAAGTCTCCAATGCCCTCCAACAACACCTATTGATCAAGTTTTAGTTTGTTGGTCCCCAACCAAGTTGGGTCCTAAGAGGTTAGTCACAATAGGCTTGGCAACCCAAATGGTTATTTTCTTGACACCACTTTGAGTACCAACATATTTGGTAAACACATTGCCAACCTTATCCTTCCGAAGAGAATAATCATCATCAATAATAATGGGGTTGGATAACGTACCATTTGTGCATGAAGAAGCAAAGTGACCCTTCTCACGGCATAGGTAGCAACATCTACTTCGTCTTCTCTTCTTAGTTGGAGTCTTGAGTTGAGGAGGGGTAGCTTGATTCTTCTTGGGAAGAGGCCGTTCTTCAACTTGAGTAACTTGAGTTTGAACTTGAGGCTTCTTCCCTTGTTGCTTCTCACTAAGAGCCTTCTTCTTCAAAGGGCAAGATCTAATGTGGTGCCCTTCAACTTTGCACTTGAAGCAATCAATTTTGGCTGAATCCTTGACTTGTTCTTGGCCCTTGTTCTTCTTGTTATACTTGGATTTGATCTTAATATTGGAGTTGAATCCAAGTCCACTCTTGTCATTGGGGCGTCTTTGAACACTCAACATATTGTCAAGTGTAGAATCCCCAACATGACGCTTTTCCAAGTCTTTCTTAAAAGAAGTGACTTGGGCCTTGAGCTCATTTAATTCTTCTACATGGTTAGTATCAACACAAATACTAGAGGAAGTAGAAGCTTCATTGGTAGAGCAACAAGGCATGAAAAGTAATTCATCACAAGATGTAGCAACATTGTGAGTGGATGAATTACTAGGACTAGCACATGGCAATATAGCATTTCTAGTAGAAATTGTGCCATTGTCCACATGAGGCTCACAAGATGTTACCTTTGTAGCGATAGCCTCATGAGCTAACTTTAGCCTTGCATGGGATGCTAGAAGATCCTCATTAGAGCTAGAGAGCTTTTCATGACTTTCTTCTAATTTCTCATACTTGCTAGTTAGCAACTCAAGTTGAGCACTTAGTGTCGTGGGGTTATCACGGCAGATGTTACCATAGGGTAACTTGATGATTGGGGCAAGGCGCCTTGGTCCTTCAGGAGATTGTCACGCTCGTTGGGGAAAAAGGGTTTACCCAGGTTCAGCCTCTCCATTGGAGATAAAGACCTACTTCCTGCTTCTATGTTATTGATCTCGAGGTCTCGATAACTCGGCTACGACAACAGAGCCGGGTTACGAGACAGGTTACAAGGGTTTCGCTTGATAGCGGTGATATCGAACTAGGGCTTAAGACTTGTCTATCTATGTTCTGGGAGCCCGTTTATATAGACGCCGGGTCTCCCGAACTTACAATGAATACCGAGTTACATACGAGCCCGGAGTCCTACTCTAGGTTCTTCTAGACCTTCCGTAGCCTCCAAGTCACCCGGTTCCTTCCTTCACTCGGACTCCAGTTCTTCTAGGTCCTTCCTTCTAGGGACGAGTCATGTTAGGCCTATTGGCCCAACTATAACCCGGCCCACATCTTGTACACATCACCGGACCAGGCCTTGGGCCGTCCGACTGATTCTTCCTTGGTCATGAGTATACCGGGTTATTATCCCCCCAACAGTAGTCCCCAAGTTTGACTTGCATAAGCTCATCTGTTGCTTCACTTGATAATCTTGATCTTGATTTGATTACTCGAGGGTAGCTGCTGATGGGATTATCCGAGTTAAACTCCTGAAAACAAAATAAAGATCATTAACACTGAATGGCCGGGTTACGTTTCAGACCAGCTCCTTTTGGCGGTTCTCTTATAACCCGGCTTTTCTCTCGCACTTAACCCTCTAGTCAACGACCAGGGAACATTCTCTGACGCATTCTTCGTATCTTTGACCCATAATCAAAACGGAATCTTATCTCCTCGTTTTTCACGCTCCTAGGGTTTCACCCAGGGCTATAAATAGTGGACCACGTAAAAAGGGTTTCACTTTCCCCATTCACCGCGCCCTTCATCTTCAACCTCGTCTTTCTCTCTCCTCGAGCTAGGGTTAGGGTTCCTCCAAGCTCGCCGCGCCGCCGCCGGCCATCAACTCCGCATTGCAGCAACTAAACGCCGGGAATCTGCCCGCCCAGATCTCCACGAGCTCTGGTAAATTTTTCACTCCTGCTTTGCTTCCATCTAGATCTTGACTTGCTTTTCTCGGGCTGTTCTTGAGCTCGGTTTTTTTCATTTCTTTTCTTTTATTTTCCAGATCTTCAGATCTCATGGCACCCAAGGACCCGAGGAAGCTGAAGGCCAAGGCCAAGGCCGGTGATGGCGCCACCGCATCGGCATCAAAGAAGATCAAGAAGACCACCAAGCCCAGATCTGGGATTACGGCCAACTGGGCCAAATCCATGGCCACACAGTCCAAGCTTGAAGAACTGGCTGAAGCCGGTGTTCTTCCTCTTCAGTCGGAGATCGAGTGGAGAGGGACTGAAGAAGAGACTCGGCCTTCCCCCAGGAAGGTGAAGTTATCTGTTTCCTTGAACATGTCACCCGGGGTTTTCGTCCCCCGGGTCATCCTTTCTTTAGGGATCTTCTTCGTCACTACGGCCTCCGGGTCTTCGATCTCGGACCCAATCCATCTTGAACATTAGTAACTATATAGTTCTTTGTGAATCGTACTTATGCACTCCTCCCAGCTTAGCTCTTTTCTGGAGCTATTCTTGTGCAAACCTCAGCGTGAGCACAAGAATGGCCCCCTCTTGGTCTGTGGCGGTGTTTCTATTCAACGCCGCAAAGGCTCTGCTATGCCTTCTCTAGAACTTCATACTCACGTAAAGCATTGGCAAAAATCATACTTTTACTGCAAAGCCAAGATACCTTCTGGTGAACACCCTTTACCGGGTTATTCGGTCGAGCCTCTCGTTATCAACAACAACATGAACTCCTTCGCCTCTGACACTGAGAGAGAAGCTCTCCAGCCTCTCCTCAAGAAAATCTCTGTTCTGGTCAAGCATGGACTTCGTGGAACCGACCTGATCAAGACCTGGATGGGCTGAGAATTCAACCCAACAGTATCCGCAAGAAACTCTTTGCGATTACTCGGGTCATCTAACTGACTCCCTCCGTTACTCGGAGAAGTCCTATCCCACACTGCACTGAACAAGGCTATCAAGGCCTTCCTTGCTGAAAAGGTTGAGACAATCAAGGAAATGGCCTTCTGCCATTCAGTAAGAATAACCCGGCACCACCAGTAAGTCCGACTGATAAAAATCTCAATAACATATTCTTTCTCAATTGTAACTGATTATTTTGCTTCTACTTTTTCACTAGGAATCTGATGACTGGTGGCAAGTTGAGACTCCCCCTGCCACTCCTGAGGCAGATGATGATGAAGATGATGATGACGAGGCTCAGTCCTCGAGTGAAGAAGAAGAAGAAGAAGAAGAAAAAGAAAAGGAAGAAGAAGAAGGTGAACTTGACTCCCTTGGCCACTTCTTCATAAGCTTAATTGAGAACGAAACTCAACCCAATTTATCCACTGATGCCCACTTTATAATACCAGAACCGGCTGAAAAGGCAGCCACTCCTTCACCCGGCCATAGCTCTGAAGCCACTGAATCTGCTGCTACCGGGAAAAGGAAGGCTCGCACTATCTGTGCCAAGGTGCCATATTCTCGCATATCCACAGAACCATATTCTTATCTTGCTATGCAAAAACTCAACCAAACTCTTCTTCAAAAATCTTCGCAGAGTTCTGCTGAACCCTCTACCAAGAGGAGAGCTACTCGGACCTCCCCTGGTGAGGATCCTCTTAACCCGGGAATCCCAAACATTCCATCTCCACGCCGTCCTGGTACTTCCTTTCCAACTTTGAACCACAAAAACATCCCTCTGATAGTTATCCTTTAGCTGGTCAAATCCGAGTTTCTAAATCATACTCTCTTACAGCTTCTTCAGGCTCCAGCAATGACCTCCCCGTGACTTTCAAGTCAATACCGGGTAATACATAATCCAACTATTACTTATTTACTTTCATCAACTTTGCTTTCTTTTGTCTTTCTTATATTACTTCGTTCTTGCAATTTCAGGGCAAAAGCTACTCTTAGTGGCGATCCAAGCCCTCCCATTGCTGAGGAGGATAACTTGGAGAATACCCTGAAAAACATGCTGAGCCGACTGATAAGGAGCAGACAACTGACCAGATGAATGTTTCTCCTCTCCTGCTGAAAAACCGACTGATCCAGAAGTCGTGATCACAGGAACTTGCTTTACTGAGAAGATCTCTCCCCTCAAAACTGCAACCAAGTTTGTTGCCCTGAAGAAAAGTCCAAGCCGACTGATAAAGGCGAAGGCTCCACTGTGCCACACTATGGCCATATAAACTTTGAAGGTCTGTAACTGAGTACAACACTGAAGCTTCTGAGGGCAAACTCGTGGATTCTCTTGTCCAAGAACATCAGGTACACATCTTTCCTCTTCATATCTTATATACCAAACCTAGTCCCCAAGTATCGAGTAAACTGTCCTCAGTCACTCGGTACTTGAAAATATAATCTCTTTCCTTTTTTGAAAACTTCAGAATATCCCAGTCCCCAAGTTCCGAGTTATCAGTCTACGATAACATGGAACTTGTTTTACTTTCTGATTTCAAATCCTCATTAATTCTGCCTTTCACCATAACAATACTTTCAAATCCTCATAACCCCCAAGTTCCGGGTAATATGTTCACAATTTATCTGGAACTTTGAAAATGCATTACTGAATAACTTGTAAAAATTTAAAAGACATACCAGTCCCCAAGTGCCGGTGATCTGCTCTTCAGTCACTCGGAACTTGTATAAATACTCTGCCTGCATATAATTTACTGTCAACTTGTTCTTTCTTTCAATTGCCGACTGAAATATATTTCAGCCCCATGTTTCTAACTTGCTATTCTTTTTTCAGAGTATGTGTCCCATAATGACCAATACTTGCCAAGACCAACCAACTCCTTGAAGTTGAAACCAAGCTGCGCAAGGAAACTGAAGTTCATGCTTCAGACTTGGAGAAAACATTGAATCTCTAACTGCAGAGAACACCAAACTGAAAAAGGAGTTGGAAGAGGCTGGAGATAAGTACAAGTCTGCTTTGACAAGATGGTCAGTGTCCAGAAATACTTGGACACCCTGAAAGACCATATCAAGGATATCCTCAATCCACTCATTGGTAAACACCATCTCTTTTCACTTTTTCCTTTACTCGGCTTTCATACTAACCCACATCATACTTTTCAGGTGAACAGAATGCTGCCATCAGGAGATCCTATCCAGAGAAGTTGAACTGCTTGAACACCATCATTCGGCAGTTCCAGTTTGGCACTTCTGAGATTATGAAGCGTGTTAAGAGCAACTGTGCTCCTCCCCAAGTAATATTCGAGTCCCTGCATCAGCTTTCCACGATCCCCGAGTGGTTAGACCTCTGGACGCGCTCAGCATGCCGGGTTGGCGCAATGCGCAGTTTAGCTTAGCCAAAGCCTACAACCCACGCCTTAACCCGGCTCCTTTTGTCAAAGGATTCCCTCAATACAACGCTGATGGCACCAAGTTTGGGGAAAAGATTCAAGGAAATTTCTGCCCAAACCCGGCCTATTGCTTGCAAATAGCTGAGGCCTCAATCTATCGGTTTTCCAAGATGCAGTGGATGAGAACAACACTCCAATCCCCACTCCTGAACCCAGCATTTTGATCTATTGGCCAAGCTGAGAGACTCCATTGCAAAGAAGAAGAAAGCTGCAGCGCCAAGTACTTCTACTCCAGTTGTCCCTGCACCCAGCCGTGCCCTACTACGCCAATCATGGAAAAGCCGGCTGATGTTGCTAAGGATACTGCAGAAGATCAAGGCACTGCACAAGCTAAGTCCCAGGCCAAAGCTCCTGAAGATAACCCGGCTTCTGCCGAAGCTGAAGCTGCCAAGGGAACCTCAACCGATAACCCGGCTATCTGAGCCAGTTTTCTGCTTACCTTTTCCTGCAAAACAATTATTCGGCCAATGGGCATTGTAATATGCTCTGAAATACTTTGCCTTTTATTTGATGGTGCGTCTGTGCACTATATGAAATACTCAATATTTTGTAATAACTTATACTTTTTATGGTTTAGATGACCCTTTTGGTTTATCTTTAGCTTCTTATCAGTCGGCTTTCACATGACTTTCTCAGTTGCTACTTTTTCCTTTGCTAAAACAGGGTCAAACTAAGTCCCAGCATGGGCATCATAGTTGATTGAATTAACAAGTAAGCAATCTGGTCATAAAATTGTGAGTAACATCAAACTGATAGGCAAGTTTAACCAAGAACAAAATTAAGGCTTAAAAGCCGGGTCTTAGGATTAAAACTTATGAATTTATAATTCATAAGTCCCCAAGCCCTGGATCAATGTTTACAAGTAAAGGCTTAAACTATGCATCATTACCCCATGATCTCAAACATCTCTATGCGTGCTCTCTTGGGCAACAGCTATAGGACTTTTTGCTAAGCACTCCTTTGGGCAAGCTTTATAAACATAAACTATGCATAAAAAGTAAAACAGAGAAAAGATTTCTTCTCAATACTCTTCTTTATTAAAGATACACCAGCAAGCCGCCTCATTAAAAACCTTCCAGTCCCCTTAGGTACCCTGGTAAGGAAAAGAGCGCGTCTGAAACCTGCTGGGGGTTACATCGTGTGTTACATAACTCGGCCTAGGTTCATGTTCACTAGGTATAATATGGGCGAAGATGAGCAATGTTCCACGGCCGCTTCGTCTCTTCCATAGGAAGGATAGCATGGTCCGTGTTGTTCTCTTCACCTTTCTCTCTCACATCTATCAGATAATATGAACCATTGTGCAATTTCCGACTGATAAGGAACGGCCCTTCCCATGGAGGAGTTAGTTTGTGCATCCCTGCCTGCTTCTGTCTGAGCCGTAAAACTAAATCTCCTTCCTGGAAAGTTCTTGATCTTACTCGGCGACTATGATAGCGCCGCAAATCCTGCTGATAAACTGCGGACCGTTCCAATGCTAACTCACGCTCCTCTTCAAGGGCATCAATCGAATCCTCCCTTGCAATTGCATTGCTTGACTCCACATACGCCGCCACTCTTGGCGAGTCATGGACTATATCACTCGGTAACACTGCTTCTGCTCCATACACCAGAAAGAACGGTGTACGCTTGGTTGATCTATTCGGGGTTGTATTGATCCCCCAAACCACTGCGGGTAACTCTTTCACCCAAGCTCCATACGCCTTTTCAATCGGAACTCGAAGTCTTGGTTTGATTCCTTTCAATATTTCCTGATTACTCCTTTCTACCTGCCCGTTGGCCTGTGGATGTGCCACCGAAGCAAGGTCTAATCTGATTCCCTTCTCTTTGCAAATATCTCTGTTTCACCGAGTGACATGTTGGTCCCATTATCTGTGATGATACTGTGAGGATAACCAAACCGACTGATAATTTTCTTCAGAAACGTGACAACTTTGGAAGCATCACAACTTGTAACTGGCTCTACTTCAACCCACTTAGTGAACTTATCAACAGCCACCAAGAGATGAGTTTTCTTGCACGATGTCATCTGAAAGGGCCCCATCATATCAAGACCCCAAACTGCAAACGGCCAGTGATTGGTATTGTCCTCAATTCCTGAGCCGGCACATGCTCCTGTCTTGCATATCTTTGACATCCATCACATGCCCTAACAATCTGCTCTGCATCCTTGAAAGCTGTGAGCCAAAAGAATCCATGCCTAAATGCCTTGGCCACCAGAGACCTAGATGAAGCATGATGACCACAGTCCCCAGCATGTATCTCTTGCAAAATTTGCCTTCCTTCGACTGATGAAACACATCGCTGATAAACTCCAGAAACACTGCGCTTGTACAACTCACCATCAATTACTGCATAACCGAGTGATCTTCTGACAATTTGTCGCGCCATAACTTCATTACTCGGCAAATCTTCCTTATCATATAATCCAGATATGGTTCAGTCCACTCAGGAATCTCATGCAACGCTGCTACTAACTCGGAATCTTGATCTGGACTTTCATCTTCCTCTTCACCCGGAAGTTGGACTGATGGCTTCCATAACTCGTCCAGGAACACATTTGGTGGAACTGGCTCTCTACGTGATCCCAATCTTGACAAAGCATCTGCTGCCTCGTTTTTCCTTCTATCAATATGATCCACCTGGAATCCTGAAAAGAATCCAGCTGCTTCATCAACAGCCCTTCTGTAAGCCGCCATCTTCTCATCTTTCCTGTCCCAAGTCCCAGAAACTTGCTGCGCTACAAGATCCGAGTCACCAAAACACATGATCCTTTTGATGTTCATCTCCTTGGCAATGCGCAAACCATGTAACAAAGCTTCATACTCAGCAATATTATTGGTGCAATCGAAGTGAATCTGAAGAACATAACTCATCTTATCCCCTTTGGGTGAAGTGAGAACCACTCCTGCTCCTGATCCCTCATACTGCTTGGATCCATCAAAATGCATAACCCATGACTTATAACTCGGCGCCTTGGGTGGTGCCGTGCTTAACTCGGTCCAATCATTGACAAAATCAATCAAGGCTTGTGACTTAATCGCTGTGCGAGGCTCATACTTGATGTGATAATCACCCATCTCAATCGCCCACTTGGCAATTCTTCCAGTAGCTTCAGTATTGCACACAATGTCTGCCAATGGTGCTCCACTCACCACTGTAATGGGGTGTTCTTGAAAGTAATGCTTCAATTTCCGACTGGCCATGAAAACGCCAAAAACTAACTTCTGCCACTGGGATACCTCTGTTTAGCCGGAGTCAAAACCTCACTGACATAATAAACCGGCCTTTGAACCAGATGCTCCTTTCCTTCTTCTTTCGCTCCACCACAATAACTACACTAACTGCTCGGGAATTTGCAGCTATGTACAACAGCATGGGCTCCTTTGGAGCTGGAGCAGCTAAGATTGGTGCTTTCGATAATGTTTCCTTCAATGCCTCCAGGGCTTTATCAGCTTCCTCATCCCAAACAAATTTATCTGACTTCCTCAAGAGTCGGTATAAAGGAATTGCTTTCTCTCCCAGTCGGGATATGAACCTACTCAACGCAGCCACGCAGCCCGTGATCTTCTGGACTTCCTTCAATTCAGTCGGCTTTCCCAACCTATTGATTGCTGCTATCTTTTCCGGGTTTGCTTCAATCCCACGCTCGGACACAATAAAGCCGAGTAATTTCCTGATGGAACTCCAAACACACACTTTTTTGGGTTAAGCTTCATCTGAAACCTCCTTAAGTTAGCAAAAGTTTCTCTCAAATCATCAATAAATGTCTCAGCCTTCTTTGTCTTGATCACCACATCATCAACGTACGCATGCACGTTCCGATCTATCTGCTTCTCAAAACAACTCTGGATGCACCTCTGATAAGTTGCTCCAGCATTCTTCAGTCCAAATGTCATGTTCTTGTAACAAAAAGCTCCAAATGGGGTGATAAATGATGTCTTCTCCCAATCTCCTCTGCAAGCTTGATTTGATGGTATCCTGAATATGCATCCAGGAAACACAAAAGATCACTACCTGCCACAGCATCTATGATTTGATCAATCCTTGGTAACGCAAACGGATCCTTCGGACAATGCTTGTTCAAACTTGTGAAATCAATACACATCCTCCACTCATTGTTCTTTTTCAACACTAAAACCGGGTTAGCCAACCACTTTGGATGTAACACTTCCATAATGAATCCTGCGGCGAGTAAACGAGCTATCTCTTCTCCTACAATCCTTCTTCTTTCCTCATTCAATCTGCGCAATCCCTGTTTAATCGGTCTTGCTTTAGGATCAACATGTAAGCGGTGCTCAGCGAATTCAGTCGGTATGCCTGGCATGTCACTAGGTTTCCATGCAAAGACATCCCGATTCTCACGGATGAATTCGATGAGCGCGCTTTCCTATTTGTCAGTCAGATTTGACCCGATAGAGAACTGCTTGGACGAATCACCCGGCACGAAGTCAATCATCTTGGTATCCTGAGCCGCTTTGAATTTCGCCCTCTCTTCGGTCATTGGTTTCTTCAAAATTGTCCCATCATCCGGTTTGTGGTAGCTTTGTAGTAATTCAACTCCTCTTCCGCACAGGCTTGTTCTGCCATAACAGCATCACCTTCCTCACATTGTAACGCCAACTCACGACTGCCATTGACTGTGATAATACCTTTGGACCTGGCATCTTCATCTTTAGTACACATAACACGGCCTCGCCATGAATCTAGCAAAAACGTTGCGGCCAAAGAGAGCATGATAAGGGCTCTTCAATTTGACCACCTCAAAACAAATCATCTCAGACCTGAAATTATCCTTTGATTCTCCAAACGCGACCTCCAATGTTATTGTTCCCTCTGGTCTTGCCGACTTTCCAGGACAATACCATGAAAGATAGTACTGAAGGGTGAAGCTGCTTGGCTGTGAAACCCATCCGGATGAATGTATCCCAATACAGAATGTTGATGCTACTACCTCCATCCATAAGAACCTTGTGTAAAATATAACCCGAAACCTGAGGTGCAACAACTAAAGCCAACGCTCCAGGTGCATCTACTCGGGCCGGGTGATCCTCTCTAGACCAAGTGATCGGATACTCGGACCACTTCAAATATCTCGGAACTGCGGGAAGAACGGCGTTGACAGCTCTTTCTTCAATTTCTGATCTCTCCGACTAGTGCTGGAAACTGTAATATGATACTGTCCTCGATTTAACTCTTGGGGTTTTGCTGGAAACCTAACCCGGCTGGTCCGTTATCCGGGCCGGGTGGTCCTCCATTATTTCCTCCAGCTTGTGGTCCGTGGCCGGGTTATTTCCATTACCCGGCCTCGGGCCGTTTCCTCCCATATTCATCCTGGCAAACTCTCGTTCTTCCATCTCTGAAGATCAACACACTGGGCCAAAGAGTGATTTGCCGGTTTACCGTTCCTACTATGACGTGGACACGGCATGTTGAATGCTTCCTGGGGGTTAGCCGGTCCTCGGAAATTTCCCCTGTAATTGCCATTGTTGTTATTGCCTCGATAATTATCATCTCGCCGCTGAAACTTGTTATACCCGGTGTTTGTGTTTGCCACCAAATCTGAACCACCTCGTGCTGCCTTTTGGAGTTATTCCCATTGTTACCATTGTGATTATTGTTCCCGTTGTTGTTGTTACCGTTGTTGTGTTCTTTCCTCCGTTGTTGACGTTTCCTTTTCCCTTATCTTCATCATCATCCCGGGTCTTGTCTGTGGATGCGTGCTTATGAGCCGCTTCCATCAGCTGCCCATGGTGATGGTTTCTGCTTCGCCAGTGGCCCTCAGTCGACCCATCTTCTGAATTACCGGGTCATATCTGCAGGTTTTCTCCATCGACGACACGGCCGCAGCTGGTGTAATTCCCTTTGATGAGTGAATGATGGCTGTAACTCGGCGCATCCAGTGACGCGCTGACTCGCCTTTCTTCTGGAAACATCGCTCCAAATCTCTATAGTGAACAACTTCTCACACGTGCCCTTGAAATTCTTGACAAATAATGCCTTCAACTCATCCCAAGAATTGATAGATTTCTCGGGTAATCCATTGAACCATAACTTTGCTGCTCCTTCACTCATCATCAGGTACATGTATCTCGCGCACAAGTTGGGTGGCATTGCGAATACTCATCGCCATCTCGTAACTGCTGAGCCATGTTTCTGGATCCATGCTGGGGTCATAATTCGTCACCTTGCTTGGCTCTTTAAACTTCTCAGGAAAAGGTTCGCTCTTAATAGCATCTGAAAGACATTTAGTTCCAACCGGGTTAAGTAATGAAGAAACTAACGGCAAACCTGACCCGGTATTTGGTGCGTGGCCCATCACTCCTGCTTCAGGTTGTCCTCCGGCTCCTCCGGCGACACCTAAAGCCGGGTTTGCGCTCGCCGCACGCCGTGCTCTTGAACTGTTGACAATTGCTTGGGCCACAGACTGGGCCGGGGCCGGTTGATGCGGCCTCGGCGCCGGCTGATTCTGGGCTGGCCTCTGCTGATGTCCCGAACGCTGAGGCTGCGGCGCCGGGTGACCTTGATTCTGCTGTCCGTTCCTGACGCCTGATCCGGCTGGCCTCGGTGTTTCTCCGTGATGACTCCGGTTAGCTCGGCTATTGTATGGTGTTGAATGTAACGCTCCACTCTTATCCGGCATGTTTCCCTGCTGCGTGATCGCGGTTTTCAACATCTCAATTGCCCTGCGTGCTTCGTCTCCCTGTGGTGATTGATCAATCGGCATGCGGCATAATGCTAATGTTGCTGCGTACACGTTATCAGCCGGATTTGAGTAGTGACCACTGGGCGTGTGGAACCGATCTGCTGGTGGTGGCATATCACCCGCAGCCGCTGTGTTCTGATTTTGCTGAGCTCCAGCCCGAGTGTTGGGTGGCACCCCGTTTCCTCCCTGATTTGCTCTAACCATGATTCCATGCCCAATTCCAACCGGCGCTGGCTCAGGCCGAGTGACATTGGGAGCTCCGTTTGGTGATGCAAAGTTCAATCTTGTTGGATCTAAGGTCATGCCTGGCATCACCCGGGTCTGGCCTCCTCCGATGTACTGCTGTAAGATCTTCATGGCGATTCTGCACTGTTATCCTTTCTTGCTCCACACGGGCTCGATCCCGTTCTATCTCTTGTTGCTCATCAAACATGCGCTGCTGCTCCGCCAATAAAGCCTTCTGTTGATTCTCCAGCGTGATTCGTAACGTATCCAATTGCTGCGCCCGGGTTGCTGCGTTATCTGGTGTGATTGGGGTGGTAACTATTGCGGCGTCAAAGTCCAAGGGCCTAAAAACTGGTGGGATTTCCATCACAACCGGCTGTCCAGAGCCTTCACCCGGTTGAAAGGTCGTGAGACGCTGAATTATTTCTCTGTTTTCTCTGGCCGCGCGCGTGGTGTCGAGGATATAGGATACGGATATCCTGACATATGATTAATGCGGCCCAACATGGAGAAGGCCCAACAAGGCGACTTAACATTTTGAGTCGCATAAGGACTCCACGAACCGACTTGTAACAGAAACCCTAGTTTGTATCCTACTAGGACACCACATGTAAGCCGGCCCCTTCCACCTATATAAGGAGGGGCAAGGCGCACCAAAAGCTCTCAGATCTCCATAGACTAGAGACAACAAAACAGAGAGAGCCGCCGCATCGGCGACTCACTCACCGGCATACGAAATAAGATCTAACCACAAACAGCATGTAGGGCTATTACCGGATGATGTTTCCCGGGGCCTGAAGCTGTATAAATCGCTCTCCCGTGTGCGAACCCACATCGACGATCTCCGCGCGTACTTAATCCCATACCTACGAAGTCATCTCGCTATGACACCTGCCGTGATAATCCCACGACAGTTGGCGCCCACCGTGGGGCTTCGTGCGCGTGGATCCAGATTTCGATGGGTCCAATCTTCATCAACAATCGTTAACATACGGCGCTGTCTTCATGTTTGTATCGCCCAGGCGACTGGTCTGCCGGAGAGTTTCAACCACATCTACGCAGCGGCTCGACATCATCAATACCCTTGTGGACGACTGAACGGATCTGCCAGATCGAAGCCGTCGGCGATGCTCCTCGCGCGATTCATGGGATCTAACTCGCAAATTTTGTCATCTGTGGAAGAGCTTCAGTTCGCCTTGGAGTTTGCGGGTACATGCTATCCGATAAGTGCAGAGGAATAGTTCAAATCGGATCATCCCTTGATGGCCACCACGTGATCATGTCCCCTACGATGAAAGAAGGAAAAATCCCTACACCAGAACCGGTGCATGCGAGAAAAATCAGATGGAGTACATTGAATCCGGCGGCTAGACGTCAACCCTGCTCCCCTTGCAGGTTGGATCTATTGGACGAATATTTTCTGGCAGCACCGCATACATCGCGACTTAGGATCCAAATCATGGTGCGCTGAGCTGCCGCCAGCGGAGTTGATTCATTAGGCCGATTCACTCCCGTATGAGAGCCAGTTTCCGGCACGGACAGTGGTAGACAAAACAAACTAGACGTATGGATCAGGTACCAAGGAAAAGCTACGTACAAAGTACGAACCCCCACAGATTCCAAGGAAAACAAAACACAGCAGGTGCCAGCGGCCACGAGTCGCGCAAAAGAAGAAAAGACTGGCGACTCAATGCATGTAGAAGCTCAAGCAAAAGGAATAGCACCCACGTGGATCAATCCATGAGCAGTCGGCAGCACGGTTTCCAGAAACTGTGCTAGATGCCATCTAGTGTACGCTCAAAAAGCTACAAAAGAAATAGATTGGCTCTTTATAAACAAGAGCCTCGGCAGTCACACACCCCATCGACCCCTTATCCTCTCGCTACAGTGGGGAGGCGATTTCTTGGACCTCTCCCGCGAAACCACCGTGTGCGGCGGCGATCCGCGGGATTTCTTCGCCTCCGGCGGCTGCTTCGGCAGCGGGAGGCGGGGGAATCCCCGGATCCCGTCTTGTATATAGTGTAGGTTTGGTAGGAGGCCTAGCCGGCGGCGCCCTGGAGGTGGAGGTGCGGTCGGTGGCGGTTTTGGCGGCGGCGTGTTTCCCCTCTGTTGCAGGTGCTCCTCGGAGGCCCGCGGCGGCGCGCTCGTCGTTCTGGAGGTCACGGATCTTCGGATTCCTCGAGACTCCAGGCCCCTGCATCTGGTTGGCGGGTCGGCGCCGCGGATCTGGTGCGCTGGGGTTCTGGTCCCTGGGCTTCTTCGCCGTTGCGTCGCCGCTTACTCCGGCGGTGGTGCAGAGCCTGGGTGGTGGTGTGAAGGAGCTAGAAGCGGCGGTCGCGAGGAGGCTCTGCTGGCTTCGCCGGACTTGGAGGCTGATGGATGGTGGTGCGGCAGGTGGTGGAGGGCACTGGCTGTGGTCGTTTATCGAGCAAGGTTCCGTCACTGAGTGGCGGACGGATTCTGCAGCCCTTTCCATGCGGAGGTGCTCTCGGATGGAGGTAAGAAGGTGGATCGGCTTCTTCGTCTCCGGCGTCGGCAGCGGCGGTTTCTTCCTCGTTGTTTTGCTTCCTGCATTTGCTGTGCTCGATTTCTCGAGTCGTTGTACTCGTTCTTGATGTATGCATCTGCAGTTCTCAAAAAAAAAAAAAGCTACAAAAGAAAGAAGAAAAGTAATGGAGCGGTCAGCTGAAAAGGAAAGTATAAAAAGACCGTCGCCGACTTTCGAAATCACAATCGACTTCAATCACGCAGCCTGGCGAATCAAAGACAAATCAAACAGTTCGACGACCTGGACCGAGAAGTACGTCCGGCTCGACGCGTTGGCTCCAGATTAGCTTATTTTGACAACGGTCCGCGTCTTACTCTACGACACGTGTGTGGGGGTCAACATCAGCATTACCCGCACAAGCTGATCATATCAAGTGGACAAGAAGCAGAGCGTTCCAGTCCGTTGCCAAGTTGTGTACTAATCCGACGAATCATCGGGCGACTTAGAAGCCCGGATATCCTCAGCGGCACCTGCGCGGTCGCCCTTGAGGGCGGCCATGTGTATCAACCAGAAAAAATTATTCCGGACAGGAGACGTGCCGTGATTTAAATCGCACTAAAACAAGGAAGACAGAAGTTCTGTTGCCAGTACCATTTTTGTACAAGTTGTATTCCTTCTCGGCTAGTTGCGAAATGGCTCCTCGTCAGCACTTTGAAGCAGGCACTGCTTTGAAGAGTTGAAGCAGCAATGAATCTCTCAGCTGGAACAAGTCGCAGGGTGAAATAATGAAAAGATTTGATGCAAGTTCTGAAAAGGTGCCTTGTCCGACGTAAAAAAGTACTACTTCAGGCAGTAGGCTTCGTGAGGCGACTCGCAAGGAGATAAGGCGAAGCCGGCTGAGTTAAAGGAGACAGCTTGATACCCTCACGTAAACAGCCAAAACGGATACGGAACTAGTACTACCAGTAGAAGTCGCATGGGTCAAAGAAGAAAAAAAAATGGAAGGTGTACATGAGCTGCCAGCTAAGGAGAAAACTATGTCTGCCTTTTGCTCTTACGTACATGCGACTCAATATATTACAGCCCAGAATGGAGGAGAAAATACAAAGTTCGATCACAGCTAGCAGTCACGAAGTTAAGCGAGGTAATTACCGATACAATCGCGGCTACTTCATCTTTGACAAATCGACATCTACGGTCCGTGGATCATACCATGTGATCAACGCCAGAAGAATAAGAACAGATAAGTCGCTATCATGCCCAAATTTTACAGATTTGGCTTTTATTCATATGATTAATTGGCACCTTCGAGTTTGTCTCGGGGCTGCATATCCAGATTATTATGCCTCTTATTAATGTCTTTGCTATTCATATTATATCATGTCGCAGACTTTAATTTATATCTATTTTTGAGATTTAGTTATATCCACTTCCATCTCAAAATCGGGATTCTTATAACCTGCAATACATTTGTCAAATTAGAGTTCTTTATAACTCGCATTGCATTTATCAAAGTCTAGCTATTTACAGTTTGCATTAAAAATTTATTTGCACATGCAAACGGGCATCTTGACATATAAAGATTGCCATTACATGCTCATGCATTAATATTTCATGACTTGTCATTATATCATTATATCATCACTGACTTATCATTATACCATTTTATGAGTCGCCTAGTGGTTTACTCTCATATCATTTATGAGTCGCAAACAACTCATCATTATATCAGTTTATGAGTCATTAATGAATCATTATCTTATCAATATTTGAGTTAAAACAGGTGACTCGCTGTACCACATCTACAGCTAATCAGAGCTGGTTATCATCAAAACTAATTAGAGCTCGTCACAGCTATTGCTGCCGATAAAAGCAATAATCCTGGTTATACTCGCCTTAAGTCAGAAGTATCTTTGCACTATGCGGCCAATGTACTAGGGCGCGGCGTCAATCGAGCTTGATTGCCTATCATGGCCGCTCTCGACCCTGAACACGCGTTTTTACCTGGGAAATACTGAGCCGCGCGAAGACCTACTTAACGGTAATAGACATAATTCAGAAGGACTAAAGTACCCGCGTGTGGCGTCAATCGAGTCTGAATGCCTATCATGGCTGCCTATCATGGCCGTTCTCGACCCTGAACACACATTAGATTTGGGAAATACTGAGTCAAGTACCATATGCTATCATGCATCGTACAATATGCTATCATGCATCTTACCAGTTGCTATCATGCAACTAGTTGCTATTATGCAACCATTTGCTATCATGCAAAATATCATGCAACATATCATTTGCATCATGCAACATATCATTTGCATCATGAGACATATCATTTGCTATCATGCAGATTATACTATGCTATTATACAGGGTACCATATGCTATTATGCAGAGTACTAACTTTTTATCATAATTATTACCAGCCGCCAAGGCTAACATATTATTATCAACTTATTACCATTGCTTCCTTGGGGGCTTTTGCCTTTTGATTTAACAGAAACCTATAACTCGGCCATACGAGTTTGAATTGGCATGGCCAAAATTTTTTATGATTGAGATAATTATCTCCTGATATCGGCTGATGAAGCCACCATTATTTATTTAACTACAGCCACATCAAGTGGAATTTATATCATTATTATTTTGCGGCAACAATATTTGTCAATCTATTGCAGGGTTAAATTGCAACGATATGCCATCAAGCAGGATAATGCAAGCATGCCTGCTTAATACCCGGGGGCTAGGATAATAAAGTTTTTGTCTAAATTGAGATATTTTTGAGTCCCGAGCCGCATGATCAGGCATACAACTCGACACTCGGGGGCTACATATCCATCAGCATCGCAGCTCAAGATACAAAATATTCAGTTACCGAGTCAAACCGGTGACTCGGAGAGTTTTCAGAATTGCAGTGACATTGCTCCTGACCTGCCGAGTCATCAGAATTTGATAGACATCTTACTACTTCCCGCTGGACAAAGGCAGTTTACAGTGGACAAAGAACTATATAACATTTGATTGTTTCGAAGCAAGAGTCAGCTACAGAGCCAATTTGTGCATGCACATGCATGCATGCATGGATTTAACGGCAAGGATGCCAATGCATGTATCCTTCAACGCTACCTACCTACATGAAGTTTCATGCGAAGGTCTTATTGATTCAGTGAGTCAAGGCAGAAGGAAAGAGAAAGATCAATCAAGATAGATGGTGGCTCCTACGTACATATATCGGAGTAATGGAAGGCAACGAGTGCGTGCAGATTCGTCAGGATGCCAGTTTTCTCAAAACCTTCAGCCAAAATATTAACTTCCTGAAGGTGATTGCGGTTTCAACTCATCAATATAGTATGACGACCTTGGAAATACGCGTCCGACTGAGTCGGTGGCGCGGCGCATCGGGTTTGACCGCAATTATCACAGCTACAAGCTACAAGATATTTCTGGGCCAGAAAGCTTTAAAGTTATGGGTATAGATGGATCTTCGTAAGAACATAACAGCATGGCGACTCAACGGTTCAATAACCTGGACTCCGATCTGCATTTTACACATCAAAGAGAGTGCAGGACTGCAGTATGCCAGTTGATCGAACGCTCCGATCTACATGTAAAGCTAGCTACATACGTGAAGTCCTGAGGAATTCGATTAATCAAGAGAAAAAAAAGAACGACATTGCATGCATGCATGGATCTTGTGGCGAGAGGGACATTCCATGCAGATACTTTTGGCCATCCTGGCTACTCGTATGTGGACATATTGTGTATTAAAAGGCAGTGGTGCAGCCTCAACTAGCCATCGACTTCCTCAGCATCTGGCGTGCTCCTTGGATGGAAATGGAAGCGCGGCTCGGAGACCCAGTAATCTGAATAGCGTGTACCAGGCGATCTTGCACATGCATCCAACTCAACGCATCAGCATGAAACGTCAGCGACTCAGTTTGCAGTTGCGACTTATCACCATCGGCGTCCCGGATTCGGCAACGTCGACCTCGTCGGCTTTGGCAGCATTTACAACTCGGCAGCAACTCCGCGGCTTTACAACTTTGACATGATCACTCAACAACTTCTATGCTCGCGGCTTAACAGCATCAACATCAGTGAGTCGCCAAGTCCAACATCGATGAATCAGCACGAGCTTCGTCTCCCAGAAAGACAATATCATCATCCAATCAAGACCTTCCGCCCGACTCTTCAACTCGACTAAAAGCTCGGGGGCTACTGTCGAGGATATAGGATACGGATATCCTGACATATGATTAATGCGGCCCAACATGGAGAAGGCCCAACAAGGCGACTTAACATTTTGAGTCGCATAAGGACTCCACGAACCGACTTGTAACAGAAACCCTAGTTTGTATCCTACTAGGACACCACATGTAAGCCGGCCCCTTCCACCTATATAAGGAGGGGCAAGGCGCACCAAAAGCTCTCAGATCTCCATAGACTAGAGACAACAAAACAGAGAGAGCCGCCGCATCGGCGACTCGCTCACCGGCATACGGAATAAGATCTAGCAACAAACAGCATGTAGGGCTATTACCGGATGATGTTTCCCGGGGCCTGAAGCTGTATAAATCGCTCTCCCGTGTGCGAACCCACATCGACGATCTCCGCGCGTACTTAATCCCATACCTACGAAGTCATCTCGCTATGACACCTGCCGTGATAATCCCACGACACGTGGCATCGTCCTCGCTCACTGAAGTTTCTGTCCCATCATTGTGGTTCCTCAGGGTGTACACCACAGCACGCTTCATGGTCCGTGGCTCTGACTCATAATCTTCCTCATCAGCCACGTACCCAAATCTCTCGTCAAACAATGGTAAGATCGACTCAGTATCTGTATCCAAATCTTGCTCACGTCGGCACTCCGGCTCACAAGCCTGGATGTCCAACTGATGTTCGAAACCTCCTGTTCCGACTGACTCTTCTCCATCAGATTGGACGATGGTGGCTGCCCCTGAAACGGAGTCGCACATAACCTCGTCATCAATTTGCTGAATTGCATTAACCATACCTACGAAGACGTTGATCCGACCGAACGGGATCACCCGGCCGGTATCCAGCAGATCTGCTTCTTCTTTCCAGCCGGAATCGTTGACGATGCGGTTTCCGTGCCGATCCATCCTGACCTCGCCGATCGCGAGGTTCTCCATCCCTCGCAGAGCTTCTCCCTTGATGAGGACAACTTTGGTCGCGGGCCCCACGGTGGGCGCCAACTGTCGTGGGGTTATCACGGCAGATGTTACCATAGGGTAACTTGATGATTGGGGCAAGGCGCCTTGGTCCTTCGGGAGATTGTCACGCTCGTTGGGGAAAAAGGGTTTACCCAGGTTCAGCCTCTCCATTGGAGATAAAGACCTACTTCCTGCTTCTATGTTATTGATCTCGAGGTCCCGATAACTCGGCTACGACAACATAGCCGGGTTACGAGACAGGTTACAAGGGTTTCGCTTGATAGCGGTGATATCGATCTAGGGCTTAAGACTTGTCTATCTATGTTCTGGGAGCCCGTTTATATAGACGCCGGGTCTCCCGAACTTAGAATGAATACCGAGTTACATACAAGCCCGGAGTCCTACTCTAGGTTCTTCTAGACCTTCTGTAGCCTCCAAGTCACCCGGTTCCTTCCTTCACTCGGACTCCAGTTCTTCTAGGTCCTTCCTTCTAGGGACGAGTCATGTTTAGGCCTATTGGCCCAACTATAACCCGGCCCACATCTTGTACACATCACCCGGACCAGGCTTTGGACCGTCCGACTGATTCTTCCTTGGTCATGAGTATACCGGGTTATTATCCCCCCAACACTTAGCTCAACATTCTCCTTCAAAATAGATGCTTCACGAGAAGTGGAGTTAGTAGCACAAGCATCATCAATATTAGAAATGGAAGAAGACAACTTGGCAAGCTCATCATTTTTAGATAGTTGAGTTTGGAGTTGATCATGAGACTTGGTAAGGAGAGAGTGTTCACTTTCTAAAGCCTTGTGGGCTTTGTCAAGTCTCTATATCCTCAATTAGTCTAGCATTGCCAACACCAAATTCAACTTTTACCTTTTTAAGCACTTTATATTTAGCAATAGCATGATCTCTTTGCTTAATAATTTTAGCAATAATAAGATCATTTGACTCATCAAGAGATTCAAGTTTCTCCTCAAGAGACACTCGAAGCTCTTGTTCTTCTTCAAGAGAAGCTTTCAAGGCAGTTATAGTAATTGAGTCATCTTTCTCAATTTGACATTTCTCATCAAATTGAGTTTCCAAATATTCAATGACTTCCCTACTTTTATTAACACAAGCAATGATTTTACATAGAGGAGGGATAGCTTTGCTATCTTTGGGAAGAGAACGAAAAACCATCTCACCCTCCTTGGTTAAGGATTCAATATCAAATTGTTCTTCATGAGAATCCTCATCCACGTCACCACAAGATATGTCGGGATTCGAGGTAGGAGATACCTCGGACTCCTTAGCCATAAGGCAAAAGTGAGTAGTGGACAAAGATGATGAAGAATTACTTGAAGCACCATTGAGGTCCATGTCTTGTTCCAACAAACGTTGGGATTCCTCTACATTGTTAGTCATGCAAGTACTAGAGGATATGGAAGCATTATTTTCATGACAACAAGACATAGAGAGCATATCATCACGAGATTTAGTTAAGCAACTATTACATGATATGCAAGGACTATAAACTCTAGCATGTAAGACATTTAGGGTGCTAGAAGAGTTGAAGTCCAAAGATAGACCATTGCAATGGTCAATAGAATATTCACCATCGACAAGGCAATTTGTATCACCACTCACCATATCATTACCTTGTGACAAATCACATGTTGGTGAAGCGGAAGAAGTTGTGAACTCATCATGCCCGGAGGTGGAAGGAGAACAATCATCCTCAATAATGTTGGACACTTCATATATATCTTGAAGCTTGGTCCAAAGCTCATAAACGTTCCGAAAAGGCATGATTGAAGCAAGAGCTACATCGCTCAAAACACATATAAGGCCACTAGAAACTAGAGTTTCGAGATGAGAGTTTTCCTCATCCTCTAAAGATAATTCATGGGAATCCTTTGGAGGATAAAAACCCACATCTACAATCCTCTTAATATAATTTGGACCCATGGCCCTAAAAAGATTTAGCATGCGAATTTTCCAAACATCATAATTTGTGCCATCGAATATGAAAGTGGGATCGTGCACTAATTCTCTAAACGACATCTTTACTCTCTAGGCGGTAAATCACAAAAAGAGAGCCGAGGCTCTGATAACAATTGAAAGGACAAGGATGTCACATAGAGGGGGGTGAATAGGCGATTTAAAACTTTTTCGGATTAGGCTTGATAATTGCGGAATAAAACTAGGTGTTTAAATTAACAAGCCAACAACCTAAATAAACTAGCCTCACCTATGTGCACCAACAACTTATGCTAAGCAAGACAAGCAACAAGGTGATAGCAATAGAATACTTCAAGCACGAAGTCTATCACAATGTAAAGTGCATAAGTAAAGAGCTCAGGAATAGAAATAACCGAGACACGCGGAGACGAGGATGTATTCCCGAGTTCCTCCTTTGTAGAGGAGTACGTCTCGTTGGAGAGGTGTGAACCAACACAATGGTTCAACAACCACAATGGTTTCACCTTCTTATCCGATGAACCGCACCACAAAGGTTTGGTTCACCTTCCACTATCGGAATCCTTCGAGGCGAAAATCCGGAGCCTTTCAACAACGATCCGGGGCACAACCCACAACGGGATTGGGGGCTCCCGAACAGCTACAAGTGACCACACAAGGGTCTCAACCACCACACGGGCGTCTAAGGTCCAAAGACCCAAGAGTAACAAGTTCACAAGCTTTCAACTTCCACGAATCCTCGTGGAGAGCACAAACCGATGCAACGAAGCAATGGCAAGAGCACAAGTGCTCAAATCGTTCACTCTCAAATCCCACCAAAAGCAACTAATGCTTATGGGGGGAGAAGAGAGGAAAAACAAGGAAGAACACCAAATCCCTCCAAGATCTAGATGCAAAAGCTTCCCCTCACTTAGAGAAGAGATTGATTGGTAGAATAGTGGATCTAGATCTCCTCTCTCTTTTCCCTCTAATTGGAGGCAAGAATCATGGAGGAATAGAGAGATAGCAAGCTTGTGGAGGTCAACAATGGAGGTCAAAACTTGCTCTCAAGATTGGGGAACCATTGGGGAAGAAGGCCCCTTAAATAGTTCACCCAAAGATCCAACCGTTGGGTGCAGATTCGCGCCGGGTGGTACTACCGCTGCAAACGGCGGTACTACCGCCCCCCGGGGAACCAAGGAAGTCAAACAGGCTGAAAACAGGCCCCAGACAGCGGTACTACCACCCCGGGCAGCGGTACTACCGCCCCGGGCGGTACTACCGCTTCTAGTACCGCCAAAACGGCTTTTGGATGCGATGAGCGGTACTGCGGGCGGTACTAGGGGCGGTACTACCGCCGGGAAAAACCCTGCACGCCACGCGGTACGAAAACTTCAATAACTTTTGCATCCGGACTCCGATTTCGATGATTTTGGGCTCGTTGGAATCGTAACGAAGAGCTTTACAAGATCATGCAGAGAAACATCATAGTACAACATGGGAGGATAAAACCAAATGGGGAAAGGTTAGACCTCTCGATAAAAGAACAACCGGTAAAACCTCCAATATCAAAAACACAATAAGTTTTTCATCCGGACTCCGTTTTCTATGATCTTGGGCTTGTTTCGAAGATAATCACAAGCTCTACAAGATCATGCATATACACATCATAGTCCATCATGGGAGGAAGACAACACAAGAGGAGAGTTTGACTTCTCTACAAAAGACAAACCGGTAAAACCTCCAACATCAAAACATCACAAGATATTCAAATGAAATCCGTTCTTGATGAACTAGAGCTTGGTATGGAGATGAACACAAGCTCTAAATTCTCACATGGATAAAAGCCAAATAAGAACCAAGAAAGATGATATGCCAAATATGCAAAGGTTTGACCTCTCCACAAAGATGCGATCAAATTACTCACTTGAGAGCCCCTCTTGATAGTACGCCGTCTATCCTATAACCCGGTCTCCGAACTAACAACATGAGACCGGTAAAATAGAAACCCTATCAAGATCATACCTTTGTCTTGTGCATTCCACTTGAGCTAGATGATGACGATCTTGTCTCGCTCAAGTTGAAACACCTTTCTTGATTGTGATTACTAGCACATGCTTGATGAAGACCTCTCCAAATACTTCCCCATACACCATGATGGGAGAGCCTTGCTAAGCTCCGTCTTCATGAATCCACTTGCACTTCATCTTCTTATCTTGATATATATGATGGCTTGGAGATAACATGAAAGTTCACTCAATCTTCTTTTCCAAGCCATTCTTGCAATAAGCTCAATTTTTCACATGACCATTCTTCATATAAACCCTTGGATAGAACCTTGGTCATCATGTAATCTTCTAGAGTCCAACACATGAACTCCAATCTTTTCCTATGGACAAGATCTACAAGAATATCTCAATGCAAACATTAGTCCATAAGGATTGTCATTAATTACCAAAATCATACATGGGGCAACACATGCACTTTCACCTTACAATTTCTCAATTGTCCAGCTGTAATTTGTTTACCCAAAATGTATGTTTATCTGTTTTATGGAGAGACACCTCTAGTGAACTGTGGACCCCGGTCCATTCTTTTAAACTGATTAAAACACCGTTTCCACTGCTTCCTACCACTATTTGTTCGCTGTCTATTTTTTGCATTTACATTTATTTTCCACACCATACGTTTAATACTTTGTATTCAGCAAGCCAGGGAGATTGACAACCTTCATGTTTCGTTGGGTCAAAAAATACCGGATTTACCCGACTAATGGCGGTTGTTCGGGCTATCTTCTGCTAGGGTGGCTGGCTACACGCCAAAGTGATTAGATGCTTAGAGCGCCAATATTTGTGTGGCTGATTTTTGTGTTAACTTTGAGTGATCCATGATTTGTAAGACCTTAATACTGCTACATGGAACTTTGCTTTAGTTTTTGAAAAAAATGGTTGTGTGCATCATTATAATGTAGAGCTCCGGGATCCCCCATTTCGAAAAAAAACAATGGAACTCAAATAAAAAAATATGCTAGATCTTTTATTTATGTTAATCACGTATCGAAAGGCATTTTCATGTTTTTGTCTGTCTGCTACTAATGTAGGAATCCAAACTACGAATCTGGATTTGTCGCAACCGAGCGTCAGTGTGATGGTAAAAAAACAATTCAATATTATAAATTTCTGGTTTAAAAAATTCAAATACTTTTCCATTGAATACGTAGTATTTTTTCTTCGTATATATAAATTTGTATTGAATAAATGTATTCTGAGCAACGTAAAATACCAAAATTACAGAGAGGAAAAAGGGATTATAGTAGGGATTTTCCCGAAATTTCACATTTTTGTTAGCTCAAAATACAAAGTTGTTTTTGACAAAACTACCAGCGTACATAAATATTGTGTATATTTACTTGTATACCAAATTTCAGATATTTATTAGACCTATAAATATGGTTTTCAAATTCTTCAAAAATCGAGTGCCTTCGGGAGCCACTGGAACTTTCCGTCGAACCTACATGGTCGTGTGGAGTTTCCGAATTCTTGCTCTTTTTTATATGCCGAATTCTTGCTTTCGAGACAGAGGGGTTAGTGCTATATAGATAAGGACACTTTTGGCCGTCCATAACTACTTACTTGGTCAAATACCAAGTTGATGTACATTGGGTTGTGGAAAGGGAAAAAAATTTAGTGTCAAAAAAATGGAAAGAAAAAAAGTTGATGTAATTTATTCAGTCAGTAGGATAACTTGTTTTGGACGGCTAGTTCACTTGTTCTTTTTTGTGATGGTCAGTTCACTTGGTTTTAATACCGAGAATACTACTTCTTGCGTCAAAAAACAAAAGGAGAGAGCACTACTGTTGTGAAAGCAGGGTTGAGGCTATGCGGACAGAGTCGAGTCGAGTGCGCTCCCGCAACACTCAAGGTATGCTCTCCATTCCTTTCACCTCCGCCCGATGATTCTCTCTTCCTCCTCCGCTGCCCATTTCCTTCCGATTTTCCTCTCTCTGCGTTCATCATGACACCGTGCCGTCACAAATCTTGCCCCGACCTGCGGATTTACGGCTTACACTCACTCTGTTGCTGTTTTTACCTGCTGCAGCTTCCATACGCACAACCTGTTCGACGAAAGGCTTCTGAGTTCTTACCCCATGGCTGAGTCGTCGGACAAACGGAGAAGGGTCTCTGCGCGCATCGCCCGCCCGACAGACAGGATCGGCGACCTCCCCGACGACCTCCTGCGCCGTGTCCTGTCCCAGCTGACCTCACGCGAAGCCGTGCACACATCCTTGCTGGCGCAGCGCTGGCGCCACCTCTGGCGGTCAGTGCCCATCATCAACGTGTCTTTCGAGGAGTTTGATCGCATGGCTCCTGATGATGAAATTAAGCGTGGGGGAATGTTCAAGAAGTTCATCACCAAATTGCTGATGCACCGTGACCAGGTTGGCCTGGAAGAGTTACGGCTCGTGTACAGCTCGAGCACTGACGGTAGCTCCAGCGACGGAAACCAGTTGATCTCCGCACAGGCTGTCGATTGGGGTGAACCAGTTGAACTCGAAACTTCCGTACTCAGTTCAAGCTACTTGAAAAGGCTACACATTTCCAGTGGTACATTGGACCCAGGTTTCTTTGATCAGCTCCAAACGGGCTGTCCAGCATTGGAACATCTGTTCCTATATTACTGCCCCATCAAGGACCTCAAAATTTTCTCCAATACACTGAAGGTGTTGATCCTCTCTGAAGTTGTGTTCACTGATCAGGCTTCTATTTCGGCTCCAGGTCTCATTTCTCTGTCCATTAAGGTGGATCTTAGTGAGGGCAGGCTACCCAGACTAGAGAACATGGCATCTCTACAGACTGCATCAGTCTTGCTGTGGGGAAATAACACAGCCTTTGATGCTGATACTATCAGCCAGCTTCTCGTGAGCGTATCTAATGTTGCAAGTTTGGACTTCTGTTATAGGGCTAACAAGGTATGCTTCTTGATTTGACATCACTATCCGTGATGCGTCTTTTTTCTTGTACATCATCTTCAGACTTATGTCCTTATTAAAACTTGCAACCTAATCACCTTTTTTCGGCCATGATCCTTCACAATTCTACCAAATGAGTTATTACCTACCATCAGTGCAAACGTCACATCTTGATAGGATGGCAAAGGCTTTTTTTTTAGAATATATAGGATGACAAAGGCTGTCTGTGTCTCCAGTCGATATATTCCATTTCATATGCTCATTTTGTGGATTCATTAAATTGTTGACCAAAATATCTTAGTTGGAGGATCGATTCCATGATAAAAATCCAAGCATTTATGTTCATTCTTAGTGCAATAACTGGGTTAACATCATGGGAAGCAGTTATGGCAATTTAATAAAATATTTTTCATATTAACGATTCTCTCTAGGGAAATAATTTCAGTGTGCACTCAATCAACCCAGTAGTTATGCACTGTTAGCTCTCTCCTGATATTTTGGCGAGTTTGGCTGAATCAGAAAGAATATGACATGGGTTCGATATTGTGTCTTAATCCTTTGAATCGTGTGCAGCTGACTATGGAAAAAAAATTCCAATGGTGTCCGACATTCACCAATCTTAGAAACCTGACTCTTGATGCTTGGTGTGTCCATGGGGACTTCTATGGACTGATAGTCTTCCTTCAGAAGTCACCCAGTCTGAAGAAGCTAACTCTCAAACTAAACCAGGTATTGATATTTGACACAGTATGGATCCTTGAGTTAATGTTGATGCATGCACCATAGCGATAAAAGCTGTAATTTTTTCGTCCTAGGGGAATGTGGCCTCAATCACTGGCGAGCTGGAAGACAAATCATTCACATGTGAGCAGCTTGAGATTGTTAAAATCATATGCTCGGAGACAAGTCAACTGCTACCCAGAGTGACTCAGTTTTTACGCGATACTGGTATAAGCCCTGATTAGATGCGTAACAGTCACCAGAACTAAGTCCGATGCAAGGCATCATGTCATTCAACTCGCAGGCAAACATCATGTCCTCTTGGAGCTACATTGGTTTCGGTTTGATTTAGGTGGAAGGAATATGGCATCCATGTTTGCTGCCCTTGTCTTTTCTTTCACAAAATAGAATGAACGTGATAATTTGAAGCATTTTCCACTGAGGGCGAGCCAGAAGAAACTTAGATGAGACATCTTCTCTATGGTGCCAAATTAAAAAGATAAACACTTCCGGGAGAACGTTACCTAGACATACATGCATGGTTGCCCGTTCTGATTGGATCTTGGATTGATCCTACAATGACGTTTTTTTCTTGAAACCAATCTGTAAGATCATTCGGAATTCAACTCCTGTATGGTTGCCTGATGTTATTGATGTGAGATGCATGTCTAAAGCGCTGCAGAAAACTTGCCATTGCCTTATTGGTTGTTTTTTACACAAAAATGTTTCCTATCATGTCCTGTCATCTTTGTTGAATTTTCTATCCTATCTTTATAACTTCTATGATACTCAACCTTGCGTGATATCCGTGTTAAACATGCAACGCTAAATTGCACTTCAGTTGTAAAAGTAGTGTTTTCTTGGTTTGTCTACATCTTTGTGCAGTTTGGCGCATACACATGTAATAAAGTTAAGAAAAAATACAGTAAAGTAAAAGCCTCCTATGTTCAGCTCACACAACATATCAGTGCTTTGCCTTTCTGTATTTCGAATTGATGCAGTAGTCCCTAGAATGTTACATATGAGAATGTGTGTATGGTGCACACCATGACGACACGAGGTACATACTGTGGGAGGTGGGGTTCCCCAACCTGATGTCTTGATCTGGCTTCTCAAAACAAAAACTGGGTTAAGTAGCCTGAAGCCCACACGGCTCGTGGCTTGGCGCCAAGCTTTTGCTTCAACGCCTCGAAGGCCAGAAGCGCCAGCGTGCTACCTGTGCCGGCAGGCTTCTACTTCAGGATCTCTTCACCGCACGGCACGACGGCGAGCTTCTTCACGACATGGCTCAGCACACCTACGCACCAGCCGCTTCACGTCGTACAAGGACGACGACCAGAGAACATGTGTTTTTTTTTCAAAAGTCCTTACAATTTAAAGCAAATAAAAAAAATGTTTGTGCGACGCTAGACAAGGAAAAAGATGACGACAAGCATCAATGTTGCATCTCATGACCAGTACAGAAAAATCTATGGAGAATGCTTTCAACTGGAAAAATCTTATGTAAACTGAGGTGCAACAATGTACTACTAATAGATTTTACTTCAGACAGTGTGCAAATAACTCCAAAAATAAGTGTCTTGGATTTATCAAAAAGTGGATGTATATAGACTTAAAACATGTCTAGATACATCCACTTTTGTGCAAA
Organism: Poa pratensis; assembly: GCA_947311845.1. Classification (NCBI taxonomy): domain Eukaryota; kingdom Viridiplantae; phylum Streptophyta; class Magnoliopsida; order Poales; family Poaceae; genus Poa; species Poa pratensis. The sequence continues at coordinate 28,655,728 of CAMZMU010000089.1, read as the reverse complement.
TCTAAGACACTTATTTTTGGACGGAGAGAGTACTAATTTAACTTCAGATTTTCCCAGTAACACTCAACATATTCAGGAAGTTGTGTGCCCAAATATCAGTAACATGTTCCAACTCTGATGAACCCACACCAGCACGTATGGACATAGCGAAACATAAACATAGCAATGCACAGCGAAAAACTAAGTGCTGCTCAATATTTTTGTGATTGTAGGTGCTCACATACACTCAGTTCAGAGAAGGAGGCCGGGCAAAGAGAACAACACAAGAAGATCATATGAGAGTGAAACATGGTCCCTTTGCTCATGTAAATTCCTTCACTGCTTTCAACACAAGATAACTCGTTTAATAACTCGTTTAACCCTATCAGTTCTGTCATCAACTCTATGCATCTACAAACTATAAAAGACACTGAAGCATCACTGACATAGCCCATAAGCATATACATAGCCATCGCCACTTAAGGCACTGCTTTGTGAGATGACGCTGAAAAATAGTCATTCGCTAGCGTGCCGCAGATTCTACTTTGGGAGGCCATTGCGACACCAGCGTGATCTGGCTGCATAAAACAAAAATTGTTGTTAAATAGCTTGAAGCCCACACAGCTCATGGCGGTACCTCTCCATGTTGGCGCCAAGCTTCTGCTTCAATGTCTCGAAGGCCAGAAGCGCCAGCATGCTACCCGTGCCGGCAGGCTTCGACTTCGGGATCTCTTCATCCGCCGGCACCGCGGCGAGCTTCTTTGCGACATGGCTCAGCGCGCCTACGCAACACCTGTCGGTCGCCCTCGCCAGCCGCTTCACGTCGTACAACGGCGCCGTGACTCCGAAAAATCTAGCCTTCATGAAGCCGTCGACGCCGTCAGGGAGCTTCTCGCCCGACATCAAGCTCACGAAGTATGCGACGTGGTAGGCGCCCGCGAACGTCGCCCACGATGGCCGGGCTCTGAGCAGGCCGGAGTCTCGCAGCAGCCACCGGAGCCTGAACCCGTCGATGCCCTCCCGGGAAAGCCGGGCGAAGTCGACGTCGCAGACGCCGGCGAGGTAGGCGATCGACTTGGGGTCTCTCAAGTCTTCGTCGAACGAGGGGACGTCGAACTCGCGCAGGTTGAACTCCCACGCGAAGCCCTCGCCGTCGATGGTGCGGACGGCGATGCCCACCTGGATGGGCTTCAGCAGGGACACGTTCGCCCGGATGACGTCGTACCGCTCTTGGGTGGAGAGGTCGTGGTGGCTCCGGCCGTCTCTGGGGACGACGACGCAGCCGGGGTACTGGACGTTCAGCGCGACGTGCTGGGCGCGCGGCGCGATCTGCTTGAGAAGCTTCGATTCGACGAGGAAGTTGCTGGCCCACACAGAGCGGACGGCGCCGTCCATGCCGCTCGATATCTACGGGAACTTGTAGTTCGGCGGCGTCTTTTTCTCCGATGACGATCGATAGCTGCCCTAGGAGATGGATGTAGAGCGAGAGCGTCTGCTTCACCTTCTGCAACCGGAGACCAGATTTCTGTTACATATGTAGACTTTGGACCTGCTTTCAAACTCGAATTCGGTTTCGGCTTTGCCTTTTCGACCTTTTTTCCTAGCCTATACCGAATTCCTGATCTGATAACGAGTCCGTACTGCACTGGTTTTCGAATCGAGGAAGTTACTTGATTCCTAAAGTTTGACCCAATTAAGTACTGTAAGGAAAACCTACCTACCCGAAATCAACCAAGCTGTCGGTCTTAGCAGAGGACAAACTTAATAAAGCTCGTTATTTTCGGAAAGCGTCTTTGGCTCCGGCCCTTGATGAGCAAGCTTAGCTATTAAACTCTTAGGTTGCAAAGCAGCAAGCTCCCTTCTAACGGTCATCTATGCTCCCTCCACTTTAAAATATTCAAAAATAATATTTACAGGTTTTGGAAAATCTGAAAATTCCATATAGCCAATGATATGTCCTACGACGATAGAAAGTCGCAATATAAAAAATAGAGAATTCAAAATATTTGTGTATCACAAAATACAAACTATTTGAAACCGATATTTCGCATGTTTGTGGGATTCACCATTTGGCTACATCAGGATTTTTTTTCAATTTTTGAAATTCATAATATGATTTTTAATTTTTTTAAATATCAGGAACATTGGTGCTCGGGAGCACGAAATCGTCACTCCATTATTTCTCATTTTTAGATTTTTTTGTATTTACATGTTTTTTGTTAAACAAGCCAAGATATACCGGCTGAATGAGCCAAAACGGGGCGAGCACCAAAGCTAGTGTGCCAAGATTTTTTGGGGGGAATGAGTCACATGGGCCAACCCGACATGGCATGAAAAGCTTTCTACCTTATATTTACAAGTTTTCTCTTCTTGTTGTGTTTCCGAATTCTTACTTTTCAAGATTCGAGACGAGGGTTAGTGCTATGTAAACTATGGACATTTTTGGTGACTATGGTGTTTTGGAGCTAAACTTCAGGTAGCCCGTTTTTAATTCTTTTTGAAAATAACATTTGTAAGTTTCAAAAGATTTGGAAAGCATTGGGGTAACTATTTTCCTATGAAAGAAGGCTACACCATGTAGTTTCTTGAATATTCCCATGGCTAAAAGCAGATCAAACACTACTATTAGTTGAATAGTAAAATTTCACACTATGAAACTACTAATAAAAAAAAAAGGATCTGGCGATAGTGAGGCATGTGTGGAGCTGCGAAACTGGCCCGAGAAAAAAGGATCTGGCGATCTGATGGCGACGCTAGGGCGCCGTCGGCTGCCCATGGCGCCGCCGCTGTGGAGGCCGTTGGTGTGCTCTGGATCCCGTTTCTCCGGTCTCGGCAGGCTGGATACCGTGCCGCACTCCAGCAGGTGTCCGACGGAATCAGCCGTCCCGCAAAAAAGGACCTCGGGCGATCTGATGGCGATGCTAGGGCGCCATCGGCTGCCCATGGCGCCGCCGCCGTGGAGGCCGTTGGGGTGCTCTGGATCCCGTTTCTCCTGTCTCGGCGGGCTGGATGCCGAGCCGCCGGGTCTGGAGGGTCTCGACGGGATGGTTGCCGAGCCGTCGGGGCTGGTCGATCTCGTAGTCGCGCACGTCGCCGTCCGGGTGGCTTGTGAGGCCTTTGTTGAGGAAGAACCGCAGTGGCCCCTGTCGCCGTCCGTCCGCCGCACTGATGCGGGCCACGTGCAGCAGTTCTGGGCGGGTGTGGGCTTTCCGTCTCCGGCAAGCAGGTTCTGGGAACGGGGATCGACGTCGCCGACAAGCGCAGGTGAGTGCTCTAATGTTGCGGTTGTGTGCAGGGTCATGCCGGTGGTGGAGACCAATGACCCGTCGCGGCGGTGGCGCAGAGGGACAGAGTCTTCGCCGTCTGGTCTGCGGTTGTCAAGATCTCCGCCGTGTATTGGGCCGTGGCGTGGCCCTCTCCCGCCTCGGCGCATCTCGCCGCTGCCGGTTTTCGGCACCTTCTTCGACAAGGCCGTCCGTTCCTCCTCTGCGGCGCCGGCGGTTAATTCTAAGTTAAATAGTGTAGGTTTAAAGCTTGGTTCAAACAAAAAACAATTTGTTGTGTTAACTAACGTCTTGAGGCGACATATGGAATTTGACCGTCTTACGGTTATTCCTAAAGTTTCGACTGGGTTGACTGCCACCTATTTGGATGAAAAAGAAGCGATTGCCACATCAGATGGTCAGCTTCTTTCACAGTTAATTGGTGAAGTGTCAGAGATTGGTTTGGATGAGGACGGGTTGTGCTCATTGTATGAGTTAAATATATCCTGCCGGAAATCTAAATCTGTCTCTAACAATTTGCCTCGGAAACGGGCTAAGTTTTCCAAATCTCCCATAGTTTCCCGATGAATGGCATGTTCGCAAATAGCAGAGGTCTTGGTGACTTGGCTAAACATTTGCACTTTGCTGGTTGCATTCGGGACCATAATTTGGATTTTTTAGCTATTTCTAGACGGGTAGACGTGAGTTCTCGCAATCTCTATTGAACCGACTTTCGGGCGGTATAGAGTTTGATTGGTACTCACGTCCTCCTCATGGCCGCTCCGGAGGCATTTTACTAGGCATCAGGACTGATACCATGGAAGTGTTGGATGTTACGGATGGTGATTTTCATATTAAAATGCACATCCGTAATAAAACCGATAATTTCATTTGGAGTCTTGTTGCTGTGTATGGGCCGGCTCAGGAGGTGGCTAAGACTTCTTTTCTCTGTGAAATGGTAAACTTGGCAAAAGATAACCCTCACCCTCTTATCATTGGTGGGGATTTCAATCTGCTACGGTTTCCATTCGAGAAAAGTAAGGGTCGGTTCGACAACCGTTGGCCTCTTTTGTTCAACGCAGTCATTGACAGCTTGAACTTAAGAGAGATAACGATGGTGGGGAGACAGTTCACTTGGGCTAATTCCCTACCTGAACCCACATACGAGAAACTAGACCGTGTACTGATGGATTCTGAATGGGAAGATAGGTTCCCATTGGTGTCGGTACGGGCTCTAGAACGTATTGAGGGTTTGTCGGACCATGCTCCCATTCTTTTGACCACTGGAGTGCCTAGAGTGCAGTGTAAACCACGGTTCAAGTTTGAGCTTGGTTGGTTACACCGCGAGGGCTTCCATGAGATGGTTAAAAGAATTTGGGAATTACCGGTAGCGGGTGATACGCCTATCCAGCGGTGGAATAACAAGATACGTGCTCTACGTACTCACCTCGTCGGTTGGGCTCGTCATACTACCGGTTTACTTAAAAAAGAAAAAGTACGACTTTCCTCGATAATCGATGCTCTAGAAGCATTAGCAGAAGTTCGGTTACTGTCTGCGCAAGAAATTGAGCTAAAGAGCCAATCTAATGCACAGATAGCGAAGCTACTGCGTGAGGAGGAGCTAAAATGGTATCAACGTTCCAAGGCCCAATTCATTCTAGAAGGAGACTCGAATACTCGCTATTTCCATAGTATTGCCAATGGCAGACACAGGAAAAAGCGTATTCATTCTCTGGTCCAGGATGAAGGAACGATTGAGGGCCATGAACAGCTAAAGTCGTACATTACAAATTACTATAAAGGTCTGTTCGGTGCTCCAGAGGAAGGAAATTTCTCCTTGGATGAGTCCCGAACAGCGGACATTCCCCAGGTTTCAGAAGAGGAAAATAGCCTTCTTACTAAACCCTATTCAGAGGAGGAAGTGAGAATGGCGGTTTTCCAAATGAAACATAATTCAGCTCCTGGTCCTGATGGCTTCCCAGCCGAGTTTTATCAGAACTTTTGGGATGTTATCAAGGCCGATTTGCTCCAATTGTTCGCCTGTCTTCACAAAGGACAATTAGAGTTGTTTCGTCTCAATTTTGGTGAAATAATTTTGCTACCTAAGGTTAACGAGGCAGAAAGGATCCAACAGTTTAGACCTATATGCCTACTTAACGTTAGTTTTAAAATATTCACCAAAGCGGCGACGATTCGACTGAACACTGTGGCAGATCATGTGGTTCGTCCGTCTCAGACGGCTTTTATGAAAGGTCGCAACATCCTTGATGGAGTCGCGGTCCTACATGAAACGGTCCATGAACTACATAGGAAAAAGCTGAACGGGGTAATTCTTAAAATTGACTTTGAGAAAGCTTATGACAAAGTTAAGTGGTCTTTCATCCAGCAGACCCTAAGAATGAAAGGCTTTTCTTCAGAGTGGCGCGCGTTAATTAATTCCTTTGTTTCCGGAGGAAGTGTAGCCATCAAGGTCAATGATGACACTGGCAAATACTTCCAAACGAAAAAAGGTCTCAGACAGGGTGACCCGCTTTCCCCAATATTATTTAATATAGTGGCGGATATGTTGGCTATCTTGATTGAACGCGCTAAAACTGAGGGTCAAATTGAAGGAGTGATTCCCCATCTTGTTGATGGTGGATTATCGATTCTTCAATATGCCGACGATACAATTCTTTTTATGGAGCATGATATCGAAAAAGCTCGTAACCTAAAGTTGATTTTGTCAGCTTTCGAGCAACTTTCGGGTCTTAAGATAAATTTCCATAAAAGTGAATTGTTTTGCTTTGGCGAGGCCCAAGAAAACGCCGCCTTGTATGCTGAGCTTTTTGGCTGTGAGCAAGGACAATTTCCTATCAACTATTTGGGCATTCCGATTCATTATCGGAGACTTACAAATGCTGAATGGAAAAGGTGGAGGAAAGGCTTCAATTACGTTTAAATAGCTGGAAAGGCAAACTCCTATCCCTGGGTGGAAGATTGGTTCTCATAAACTCGGTACTAACAAACATGGTACTGTATATGATTTCATTCTTCCAACTGCCTAAAGGGGTCTTAAAACGATTGGATTATTTCCGATCTAGATTCTTTTGGCAAGGGGATAGTGAGAAGAAAAAATATCGACTGACTAAATGGAGTGTGGTTTGCTGCCCTAAAGACCAAGGAGGGCTCGGAGTTCATGACCTTGAGGTCAAGAACAGAGCGCTGCTAGGTAAATGGCTATTTAAACTTCTTTCTGAAGATGGAGTTTGGCAAACCCTCCTTAGGAGAAAATATGTCGGAGATCAAGCTGTTTCCCAGGTTCTTTGGAAACCTGGCGATTCACACTTCTGGGCTGGCCTCATGGCTACAAAGAAGTTCTTTTTTCCACATGGCTCTTTCTCAATTAGGGATGGATCGGAAATTCGCTTCTGGGAGGATATTTGGCTTGGCCAATCTACCCTCAAAGAACAATATCCAGCTCTATATTCTATTGTTCGAAACAAAAGTGACACGATCGCGAAGGTGTTGGGTACTTCCCACCAAATGTTTCGTTCAGAAGGAGTTTACTTGGAACAAGACAAGCATCTTGGAATGCTTTGCTCATCCGATTGGATTCAATCCAATTTCGGAAGGTCCAGATAAGTTTCAATGGAATCTGACGAAGAACGGCAAATTCTCGGTTGATTCTATGTATAGAGCGCTTATCCTACCCGAAATTCCAGTCGATAGTGCTTATAATAACAAACTTTGGAAGATGAAGATACCACTAAAAACTAAAGTGTTTGCGTGGTATTTACGTCGAGGAGTAATTCTCACCAAAGATAACCTTGCCAAACGCAATTGGCACGGAAGTAAAAAGTGTGTTTTCTGTCAACACGACGAGACCATTACGCACTTATTCTTTCAGTGCGAGTTCGCTAGGTCTATATGGTCAGCCATCCAGATAGGTTCTACCTTACACCCACCCAGATCCGTTGCTAACATTTTTGGCAATTGGCTAAATGGAGTGGATCCTAGGTTCAAACTATTCAGTAGGGTGGGAGCGATTGCTGTTATTTGGTCGCTATGGCTATGTAGAAATGACAAGGTTTTTAATGATAAAAATTCTTCTCTTATGCAGGTTATATACCGGTGCACAGCGACGCTACGAGCTTGGTCATCCCTGCAGCGTGTGGAGCACCGAGACTTATTTTTGGAGGTGGCGTCGAGACTGGAGGCTGCGGCCAGGGAGTTATTTTCCCGGCATGGGTGGCAACATAGACTCCGGATAGACCTACCAGCAGCCTAGGCGGATCTTCAATTTCTCATTTTGATATGTAATTCGCCTTTTTATTTTTCGCTGACCGACTTGAGTGATGGTGAACTGGCGGCTGTGTGCATCTTAGTTATGCAGAGGCCGGGTGTAATGCTTAAACCTTTTAAGTAATAAAAGCCCTTTATCTAAAAAATGAAACTACTAATGGAACATAGCAAAATCTATCAATATAGATCAGTTTTGGTCCTTAAACAGGATGAGTCAAAACATTACCGCACAAAGAACATTTAAACATCGAGCTCGAAGCGAGAAATTCAAACTGTACAATCTTGCCTTTATTTTCGAGCCAAAGCAGTATTGAACCTTCCTTTTTGTCATTTCTGTCGAGCCAAAGCAGGTCCCTTGAACCGGTAGGCACCAACCTTCTGCAATGGACCTACAGTGTGCACACATCTATGCAAGGTTACAGACCTTTTTTCTATTTTTGTACCACTCACGTAAATATCGTTTTTCTGGGGCAAATAATTGCGCGAGTAAATGAATTAATAGTGAAAAACTTCCTTCAGAAGTTGTTTCATATCTGACAAACTTCACTTGATAGAGACAGTCTATGATCGGAGATATTTTTTAATTAATTTTTATAAAAATTCTCACTTCCTTGCTTGACAAAAACTTTTCCCATTAAATTGCTTGATGAAGTTGACCTTATTACTGCAACTAACAGGATGGTTGATAAACTTCAAGCACTTACCCTATAGCAGAGAACAACTTGAAATCTGGATCAAGTACCACGTGTCACGAGTTGCCAGATTGCTTACCAAACTCTCTGTGCTTCTGTCATCCATTTGCTGCATCCGCTAGATTTCAGATAGCACCAACCTTTACTTTCACTGCTTTCTCAACTGACAAGATGAACAATTTTGTTGCCGTTCACCTTAAATAAGAAGAAAGCTCAGAAATTAGCATTGGACAGCAAATTGTTAGTGGAGGAGGGAAGGGGATTACCATCTAAAGAAGTGGAGTGAATGTTGATGCAGCCTTGTACTTTGGTCCACCACTAAAAATCTCATTGAAGATGTCATCGATTCACTTGATCTCGATATGAAATAATATGATATCAGAAGGTAGGTTTCTATACTGAAAATGCACAAATTTTAGTAGTACGGGTGAGTGTTAACTTCATCACATATGAAGGCAAAGCAAATAAAAGGTTCATTATATATGCAGTACGTTTAGCAACTGAATGCTGCAACAAACCTGCTGTTCAACGGCATGCTCGAAATCTCTCATCCCCATGATGACAGTCATGCATCAATCTCGGACTGTTGTTTGGACTTGGCTGCACAGGCAAGGAGAGCGTGCTATGATACTAATCGTCCATGTTTGTTTTGGCAAGCCAGTTAGAATCTACTATAACGGAAAAATATAGGGAGCATACAGAATTAGGCAATATGGATCTGCAACGGAAGAAAGCAAATATACTACTTCTGCTATAGAATATATAATTAAAATACTACAAACAGGTTGATACAATTTTGAGCTCTAATAATCACCAAGAGGAACATGATGAAACATTGGTGAAACAGATATGTGTTTGCCCAAAATAACTGTCCCTATAAGTTGGATGGAATCATTAATTAAGTAACAAGAATCTCACCTATTTCTGCTTTCTATCACCAGCGCTAGAGGATCAGAAGGCAACTGCCGTAGTTGTTGTAGAAACTTCCAACTCCACAACTCGACCCATAAAACAACTGACAGAGAATATAGTTTCAATAACAAGATTCATAATCCTGTCAAAATAATAACAAGACTCATGATTCGTAAAGGGAATAGAGTGTTAACTTTTTACTGTACAAAAAATGATGGAGTAGGCAAGTGGTACATTCAACAAAGGTGCTTCCTGGTCTGATTTTTAACAAGCCATCTACCTTCTTCCCCGTGCACATTCAGAAAATATATTGTTAATTTCTTCATTAAGTCATCCCAATCCTAGATTGTAGCATTTACAGCTAAGAAATGTCTGTTTCTTTTGCTATGTAAGACATCTTTTATTTGACACGGATGAGATTTTTCCATTTGAAATGTGCAAATTGAGCAGATTATGTATGTTATTTTCTCGAGGCGCCACTCCACTCCGGCCATAGTGGTCGTCTTTAGGGTGAGTCCAGTACTTGAGTTCAAATGAAGTGGCGTCGATGAAGAAGGAAACCCAATTTCTGAGAAATTCATGATGGTTGGTAGAGAGTCAATCTTTTGTTTCTCTCCAGTTTTTTACTTTTCTTTCATTCTTTCTGGGTGGAACAAACAAACCTAGAATCTTCTCTCATTAACGATGAACGAACTCTAGAAAATAATCTGGGCTAAGCCGTGCTAGAGCATCATCCCTGTAAATTTGATTTCCCAGGACCGTGAAAAGAAATCAAATCCGAACTCTTAGTACGCACTCCTAACAGCCATCTACTCGAAAATTAAAACAAATTTTAGAACCGCTGAACCTAATTTTTTTGGGCACGAGTATGTCAGGTATTGTAGCAGATCAAGACAACACTTCGACGGCTCAGATGCAAAGTAACGGTTCACCAGGATCCTACGGCTCCTGGCGACTCTAGTTCATTTACTGTTTGCTACTTGGCTAATATGTTTGAAACTCAGTCCGTACGTGGACAAGCTTGTAATATTGCTTGAGCCTGCCTTTCGATATAAAGGGCAGGTGGGGAGGTTGGGAGGATCAAGCAAACCAAACCCTAAATTTATCTTCTTTACCTTTCCCGCACTTTACTTGTATCGGATCTGAGCACCCGAGCTCCCCTTCTTCCTCCTCTCCAGTTCAATTCCCATGTCAGCCGCCGCCGGGCCCTGACATAGTGGTATCAGAGCAGTCCATCGGGGCGCGCTCTACTCCCTCCCTCGCTTCCCTCTTCCGCCGCCACAACTTCTGGTTCCGATCGAGCTACTGAGGTTACCAAATCACATCGATTGGAAGTAAAATCCCTCCACAAGCGACTACGGGCATCATGACTAGGAGCTCCAGATCGCGCTCGAACTCGCGCGAGCGGCTTCCCACGGCACAAGAACTGGCAAATTCGTTGGCCACGGCAGAGGTAGACGAGCTGCTGGAAGCCGAGATCAACCAGCGCCTCCCACTTGAGGTTCTGGAGATCAGCCGCCGCCTCAACGAACAACAGGTCCATTCTCAGGCTTCTTATGATTCTCTGCAGAGTGGAATTGCGAAACTTTCGTCGTTGATGACAACCTGGGTGACCAACAACGGTCACACACCGTCAGCTGGCGGTAGCAGCAACGCCGAGCAGAAATCCACCGCCATAAATCACCCTTTCAATGCACCTCCGCCGCCAAACTCCCACCTTTCCACAATTCCCGAAGCTCCAATGCCACACCCCAATCCCACAACTCCCTACGCTTTGGTAACCTATCCCCAGCACAATTACCACATCCCACCTTCCCGCTTCCGACAGAAACAATCAACCAGCCGACACAATCCAACACCCAGCCAATATACACCACCACAAGCCCCATCGTCACAACCAATTCCACAAGCCCCCAGCCCCACTACTTCCAGACAACAACCCCAACCACAAACCCAAGCATGAACCAGCATCAGGAAGTGCCACAGGTACTGTCTACTGGCCAAAACCCTGCCCAGTACCCATACTACAACCCACTTCCTCGGTACTACCCTTTCTATCCTCTACCTTTCATACCACCAAACCCATACCTTCCACAATACCACAACCCATATCAGCAAATTCAACAACCACCTAGCACAACAACAGCAGGCTGGCACGGGACCTCTAGCTCCACGCCACAGTAACAACATCCAGAACCATTCCTATCACGAACCCAATATTCACACACCTCATGTCGAATTACCAACCTTTCATGGTGAGGGGCCTAGAGCATGGATGTTGGAATGTGAAGATATATTTGCTTTAGTGGGCATACCTCTAGAACAGAGAGTGAAGTGGGGAGTTGCTCATATTTGAGGACAAGCCAAAACATGGCTTAGCAGTGCCGGTATTAACCAGCAACAGATGTCTTGGTCTGAATTGTGTTCCATCCTGCTGGAACGATTTCCTGACAATGTGGCTATTGATCCAATGGACCAACTGCAAGTACTGAAACAAGTAAACACAGTGAATGCTTACATTGACAGCTATGAAAATTGGATGACTCAGATGAAGCGAGACAGGGCTTACTCCAGTCGGACTTTTTTCTGGACAGGTTTATCAGTGGGTTGAAAGACAGCATAAAACACCATGTCCACTATCAGAAGCCCACAACACTGCTATCTGCTTATTGGTATGCTCACCAATATGAGAAAGCTTTTCTATCCACAGCTAGAAGAACTCCACCAGTACCTCCACCTCCTCGTATACCACCACCACAACAGAACAGGCAATTCCCTGTCAGAGAAGCTAGAAATCGAGCACAACTGGAGAGACCCCGAGAACCTAGGAAGTGTTGGTAGTGCCCGGAAAACTGGACTGTTGGCCACAGGTGTGCTGTCATGCAACAAGCATTGAACACAATTGAAATGCAAGGGCATTCAGACAATGAAGAGGAACCAGAACCAGCTCCTAATGACAGGATTCCACCTCAAATAGCACAGCCTGTAATAGATGAACAGCAACAAGCACCTGTTGCACAACAACCTGCTCCTGCAACAATCATCATGAAAATATCTGCTGCAGCTTACCATGGATATCCAAGTGATTCTACCATTTCCCTCTTATTGAATTTTAAGCAAGCATCAGTTGTTGCTTTGGCAGACACTGGAAGTTCCAATACATTCATCGATTACAACTTTACTATGAAGCATAACATGCCTATGACAGCAGTAAAAGCTAGGACAGTTAAAGTGGCAGGGGTGGAACACTAACTTCAGAAGCTGTCATTGAAAACTGCCAGTTTTCCATTCAGGGGAAGAGATTTACAACCACATTCAGGGTACTGCACCTGCAGGGATCTGAAGTAATTCTTGGGGTAGATTGGTTCAAGGAACACAATCCAGTAACATTTGATTTCATTGCTAGAAACATTACTATTGGAATTCAAGGAAAACTACACACATTCAAGGATCAGATGATTCCAAAGGACAACCTACTCATCTCTTCGGAGCAATGCCATAAATTATTGGCACAAGGAGCACAAGGATACATCCTTGTCAGTCCCACAAAGGACAGTAACACAGATGAAACTCAGGTTCTACCACCTGTTCCGGATGAAATCACTGAACTCCTACATCAGTTTCAAGATATATTTCAGGAACCCACAGGTTTACCACCTCACAGAGGATGTGACCATCAGATCCCTCTGCTCCCAGGAGCAAAACCACCAAGTATAAGGGCACATAGAATGTCTCACAGCGAAAAGAATTCAGTGGAAATGCTGATCGAACAAATGCTGGCCAATGCAGAAATTCGACCAAGCAAAAGCCCATACTCCTCCCCTGCACTCTTGGTTAGGAAAAAAGATAAATCTTGGCGCCTTTGTGTCGACTTCAGAAGCTTGAATGAGCTCATGAGCAAGAACAAGTTCCCTATACCGGTAATCGAGGATATTTTGGATGAACTACATGGAGCAAGTATCTTCTCCAAGCTCGATCTCAGGTCTGGTTACCACCAAATTCGCATGGACCCCGCTGATGTGCACAAGACGGCATTTTCTACTCATTTGGGGCACTATGAATATCTGGTCATGCCTTTTGGACTATCCAATGTGCCTGCCACATTTCAAGAGCTCATGAACTCTGTGTTCTCTCAGTACCTCAGAAAATTTGTGCTTGTATTCTTCGATGATATCTTGGTGTACAGCAAGTCAGAGATAGAACACAAGGAACACTTGAAATTGGTGCTAGAACTCCTCAGGCAGCACCAACTCAAGGCAAAAATGTCTAAATACATGTTTGGTCAATCACAGGTTGAATACCTAGGCCATATCTTCTCTTCAGTTGGGGTACAAACAGATCTAGCTAAAATCAAGGAAATACTCAATTGGCCAACACCCTGTACCATCACTCAACTGAGAGCTTTCCTCGTCCTAACGGGCTACTACAGGAAATTCATACAAGATTATGCTTTGATCTGCAAAGCCCTACAGCAAGCTCTGAAAAAGAATGCCTTCCAATGGGGTCCGGAACAACAAGCAGCTTTCGACAAGCTTAAATCCATCATGACTACACCACCACTCCTTGCTCTGCCCAATTTCACCATACCCTTTGTGCTGGAAACTGATGCTTCAGGCAGTGGATTGGGTGTTGTGCTAATGCAAAAGGGGAAACCCCTGGCATATTTCAGCAAGTGTTTGGGTCCGAAAACTAGTGCTCAATCAGTATATGAGAAGGAGGCTTTAGCTATATTGGAAGCTCTCAGAAAATGGAGGCATTATTTCTTGGGGAATACACTGATTATTAAGACTGATCAAAGCAGCCTTAAATTCCTTTGCAGCCAGAAATTGCTTGAAGGTGTGCAGCACAAGCTAATGATAAAACTACTGGAATTTGATTTCACAATTGAATACAAAAAAGGAGTAGAAAACAAGGTGGCAGATGCCTTATCAAGAAAGTACCAGAAAAATGACAATGAACAGTGCGATGCTATTTCGTTCGCCAAGCCAGCTTGGACAACAGAAATCATTGATTCTTATGTGGGAGATGAAACTTGCACTGTTTTATTGCAGGAACTGGCCATTGACAAACACAGCAACCACAAGTACTCACTTCAGTCAGGAGTACTCAGATTCAAGGGGAGAATTTACATTGGCACTACCACTGATTTAAAGGAAAGAATTTCTACCTTCCATTCATCAGCATTTGGTGGCCACCCCGGCACCAGAGTGACAATACACAGGATACAACAATTATTCTACTGGCCCAAGCTGAAACAGTACATTGCTGAAAAGGTAGCTCAATGCCCAGTGTGTCAAATTTCAAAGAGTGAAAAGGTACAATACCCTGGACTTCTAGATCCCCTCCCTATACCCAAGCAAAAATGGTCAGAAATAAGCTTGGATTTCATCGAGGGGCTACCCAAATCCAGAGGACATGATGTCATTCTAGTTGTAGTGGATAGACTCACCAAATATGCCCATTTCCTGCCACTGGCTCATCCATATACAGTTCATAAGGTTCGTGACCTTTTCATTAATAACATCTTGAAGCTGCATGGTCCACCGGCTGTAATTGTGTGTGACAGAGATAGAGTTTCCACCAGCAAGCTTTGGCAAGCAATTTTTTCCTCAATGAAAGTTTCCTTGCACTTCTCTACGACATATCACCCAGAGTCTGATGGGCAAATGGAACGAGTAAATCAATGCCTCGAACAATACCTCCGCTGCATGGCATTCTCTGAACCCAAGAAATGGTCTGACTAGTTATCGATGGTTGAATGGTGGTACAATTCTAGCTATCACACATCAATCAAAATGTCCCCCTTCGAAGCTCTCTATGAGTACCCACCAAATCATATCACTGCAGCTGCAATCCCCTCGGATATACTGCAGGAAGTCCCTTAAACTATGGCAGAAAGGAACAGCATGGTGGAATGACTCCAAGTAAATCTGGCCAAAGCTCAAAAATCAATGCAGAAATTTGCAGACTTGAAGAGGACACCGAGATCCTTCAACACTGGTGATATGGTCTACCTCAAGATGATGCCACAACGAGAGCTAGCACTTGGCAGTAACAATCCACTGAAACTTGCCTCCTAATGGTACGGACCATTCCGAATTCTGCATCTAGTGGGCAACAGAGCATACAAATTACAACTACCTGAAGGTACGCAACTACATGATGTATTCCATGTGAATCGACTCAAGAAACACCTCGGGCCTGCAGCTGTCCCAAATGCTCACCTGCCACTGGTCACTGAAACGGGGAAGCTGAAACTCAAACCTGTACCTGTTCTACAACGACGTCAAATTCCCAGGACTGTTGGTAGCCATGATGTTGCAATTCCTCAATGGCTGATACATTGGGATGACATGACATCCGAGGAAGCAACGTGGGAGGATGCTTCTTTCATTCAGTTCACATTTCCAGAATTCAAGCCGTGACGTCTTGTATCAAGGGGGCGGCACTGTAGGGTACTGTAGCAGATCAAGACAACACTTCGATGGCTCAGATGCAAAGTAATGGTTCACCTGGATCCTACGGCTCCTGGCGACTCTAGTTCATTTACTGTTTGCCACTTGGCTAATATGTTTGAAACTCAGTCCGTACGTGGACAAGCTTGTAATATTGCTTGAGCCTGCCTTTCGATATAAAGGGTAGGTGGGGAGGTTGGGAGGATCAAGCAAACCAAACCCTAAATTTATCTTCTTTACCTTTCCTGCACTTTACTTGTATCGGATCTGAGCACCCGAGCTCCCCTTCTTCCTCCTCTCCGGTTCAATTCCCATGTCAGCCGCCGCCGGGCCCTGACAGAGTATCAGGAAATTACACGATTTACTGGCAGGGAGCAGATCAGGAAAAATTGCAGGTTACCATTGAGAAGCTCTGTACTAAGGACGGCGAGTTCTTGATCTGTCGTCCACTGCTTGGAGTCATCCCCGCCATCCATCCCCTTGCTCTTGGGCCGTGTAGGCGACAAACGCCTCACCACCTACATCATCGAGGCGATGGTAGAGAAGAGGCACGCAATCCCCTTTTCTGCCCGCCCTCTCTTTTTCCTTATCGATCCTCTTTTCCACCTCATCTAGGTCCTCATGGCTCAAGGTTAGAAGAGGCGGGCGAGGCTGGAGGTGGAGGCGGCATGACGGCTAGGTTGGGAAGATCGAGACGATGGTAGAGAAAGGTGCCATGGTGGGATGCTGTCGGCGGCGGAAGAATGTAATTTCCGTAGGATGGGAAAGGACATGGCCCGTGTATGACGAACCGGAGAGCAGCAGGCAGGCCCAAAGAGGACGACGTGTGAGCGGTTGCCACGGCCCTCTTCCGACGCAGCGCGCGAGGTCCTGGTCTCCCGTAACGTAGGCAGTCAGCCGTGTGTCGTGGGATCACAGGACCAAACCTTGACGAGCGCAGGGTCGAAGACGACGTGTGAGCGGTTGCTCCCCTCCTCCTCCGAGCTCAGCCCTCTGCGTCGCCGTATGACCCCAGCAACACGAGATCTTTCCGAGATGGAGCAGGCGCATGACGTGATCTGCTCCCAAACTGCCTCGCACACCGCCGCCTGCTGACTGAGCTTGCTGTTGTTTCGATGGTTGGACTAAAGGGATCAGTGTGCGGCTGCGCTGATGTCCAGGGAGGCGACGGCGGGAGAGCAACCGGAACGGGGTCGAGATGAGAGGAGTGGCGGCGTGACCCTGTGCCAGCTTCAGTGACTTGTAGTGCACAGGTCGCCCGAGAGACTTGGGTGAATCTTGTACCTCCGTTTTAGATCCGACGGACAAGATTCACCTAAATTTGAATGTAAAAAATAAAACAATTCAGAAAAATTGAAAACATTCCAGTAAAACATAAATGCTTCGCTAATTATTCTGTGAAAATATTGTCTGATTTGGACCAATAGTTTGTGAATACATAGCCTTCTAAGATTAAACATAAAAACACTATTTATATGAACCATCAATCGAAATATGATGAAAATTTCAGAGAATACAAAACGAACCATTTACGATTTATTGGAATTTTTTCGATTTTTTCTGAGAAGTTTTATTTTTAAGTTTCATATCTAAATAAATCTTATCCGTCGGATCCAAAACGGAGGGACAAGAATGACCCAAGTCGCTCGGTGACATGTGCACTACAAGTCACTGAAGCTAAGTCCGACATGGAGGAGGTCGGGGATGGCAGCAGGAAGTTTTTTTCAATGGAAAAAACGCGATTGAACGATATGTGGAGCAAGCGGCTGAGGCAGACGACGTGGAGCAAGCGAAGCGGAGGGCAGACGATGGCAGACATTTTGGCAGAAGACATACGTACCATGAGTACCATCACAATCACAGACTGCCATTTAATAGTAAAGATTGCCACCGAACAATTAATGCTCTCTCTTTCGAAAATACTTTCAACTTGTCATAAAAAAACTCAGATTGAGATGGGAGCTTAGAATTATGTAATTCTACAAAAACAGGCTAAAAATCAATGAACTTATAAATGACAACTTAATTGATGAGGTTGTCAAGTCTAACAAACTTGACCTTGGTCTCGCAGCATCACAAAACTCAATTTTAGATTGAAGCTTTAAAAATGGCGTTTCTAGATTAAACTCAGATTTATAAAGCTTAACTCATATATAACAACTTACTTAACCAGCTGTCATCAATAACCCTTGTGAACTTGAGTCTGTTGTGGCATGATTTGAAACTTACATAGCTCTAACAACAAAAATATAAGAGAAAATATTACTGACTGGAGTAGCTAGAATATCTAAAGCCTACTTGGAATTAAGATATAAAATAAAATCCTTAGGGCAACTTAGATAATCATAGCAAGTTTATATAGTGATATGCAAGCAGGTGGGAAAAATTCGGAGTGCCTCGGTGTTTACCTACGAATTTGCTTCCAAAAATCCATGAGGGAGATAAACGACAATTTCCAGCATAAATTGCTACTTAATAATGTTATGCGTGGAAATTGACATCCACCGTTTAATAAATTAATGCACGCAATAGGTGTTTTCATATGTTTGACTAACTAAGAAATGACCGCATGTACTATATTTTACATTTAGCTAAAAATCAAACTCAAACTAGTTTTGATGCTGCCTTGATACGGGCTTATGATCAATGGAAACTATTTGACTCGTCTGAGTATGTATTTTAGAACCATGGAAATTGAAAAACTAGGACATGTCGTAAAATGTTATCACCTTGCTGTTGTGGCTTCAACATGAGTGAAACTGAAATCCTCAGATATAACACTACTCAAATAAGATGTAGAGTTACCTATAATTCAATATTATTTTATTGGGTACAAAATACTTCAGCTATTTTCATAATTGCAAAAGGTCCCATAGACCACGAGTGAAGATTCGACACTACGAAGTCGACCCGGTTTCTTCCTTTCAGAAACAGACCGAACCCACTCGAGTAGCCAAAGATATTTGATCGAGGAAGTACAGGTTCGCGCATGACTATCTAATGAAGACATGTATGAACTAGTTTATTAAGGATGTTTCTCATTGGCATGCATGAACTAATTCATACTATAGCTAGCAAAAAGCGAAGAGCTCTCCCAAACTTTACCAAGTCTAGGATCACGAGGCCACCAGCCTCTTTCGGGCGACAGACCTTGCCCTAGTTTACCTTGCACTTTTCGCCACTAACAGAGTCTCTGCAACGCCACCACATGCCCGTTTGAATTTGTCGAAGGACCTCAAAGTTCCCTTGTCAACATTAATTGTAATCAGCAAAAAAATAGGCAAGTATGGAAGGACATAGTTGAAAGAGAATCGCAACCGACACGTGGGGTAGCCTTCCCCTTCCAAGGATGCAGGCGAGAAGCTTCCTTGTCGATGTATGGCTAAAAATCGACCCATCGAAGGCCATCCGGGAGCAGAGGCATCCCAAGGTACTTGACTGAGAAATGGGAGATCACCGTTGGCAATTTAGATAGGCCGATGGGAGGTTGATGCCGGAGATGTGGATAGGCACAATAGAGCTGTGGCCATATTTGTGTAGAGACTGGTAACCTTGCCGAAGTTTCGACTCAACGTGGCGAAGTTTGACACGTCTTGAGGCGCGGGTAGCATGAAAATTGCAGCATCGTCAGCTTACATCAGAACATTGATCCTAGTCAATCTATCTGGAAGGGGTGGAGGAAGCCTGACTTGGTGTCCATCTCGAAAATCATGTGGAGAAGGTCGGTGCCAAGGTTGAACAGGAGGGGCAATAGTGGTTCTCCCTGCTAGAGACTAAAGACTATTCATGAATAATTTCGTTCCCAGTGATCTTATTGAGGAGGACGTGCAAAATGGCCGTGAAGGTGTTCCTGACATGTCCTCTTTTGCTCGAAGCTATAGCATCACACGCTTAACGGTTATCTACATTCAAATATTGCTGACCGTTCTACAAGCCCCCCCCCCCCCCCCCCGCCCCCCTCCCTCCCTATTTGCTTTGGGAGCAATGCAGCCTAGTGGGGGATGCCACACCTCATGATGGAGTTGGACTCCAACAAGCAAACCTTGATGGAGTTGGACTCCAACACCAGGGCTTGACTCTCCACCACTAGCTTATATAAAGGGGAGCCGGATACTCTGACTTTTCAATCCTGACTTTCCCTGACTTTGAGTCACTGACAGGTTGGTCCCGCGTGTGCTGGGCCCCATGTGTCATTGACCCAAAGTTAGGGAAGTTAGGGTTGCCAAAGTTAGAGCATCCCGTTCCATAAAAGGAGGGCCGTGCAGATGTTGCCGCACATGCAAAACCTAGCCACACCATTCCTGGCTACCGCACCCCTCCTACTGGCCTTCGCCCCCTCAGGCATATGAACACTGGCATGCTAATCATTTCAACGATAAGGGCACCTTGAAGAACTACAAAAATAAAGAAATCAATCTCAGGCTATTGTTTTTGAACAAAAGAAATTACTCGGAGGATTTATTCGATTCTTGTAAAACTGGTTGTTACATTGGAATTCCGATGAAACAAAACTTGTGTGCTATATCTCTTATGTACTTTAATAACATATCAAAGGGTGTTTTGATGTTTTTCTGTGTCTGCTACTAATGTAGGAATACAAACTATGAACGTGGATTTGTGGCACCCAAGCACCAATGTGCGCAGGTGCAAAATATTGAAATTTTTAGATTTGAGTTTGAGAACAAATAATCTTTTTTCCGCGGATACATAGGCATGTTTTTTACGTATATGCAAATTTTTGGTTACAAATAATAACCCCCCCCCCCCCCCCCCCCCCCCCCCCCAAAATTTCTCCTTATTATTGTAGCCCAACATACAAAGTTGTTTCGATACATACATAGTCTGTATATGTACTTGTCTACCAAATTTAGATATTTTTAGACTTAGAAATATGATTTCAAATTTTTCAAAAATCGAGTTCCTTCGGGAGGCACTGGCATTTTCCACTGAAACTATATGTTACCTTGTTTTCTACTTACACGTTTTCTATTCGTGTGGTGTTTTCCGAATTCTTGCTTTCGAGACTGAGGGTTACTACTATGTAAACTACGGACATTTCTGGCCGTCCATATCTACTCCCTCCATTACCAGATGTAAGATGTTTTAGGTGTTACACATGCTGTCTACATGCATACTAAAATGAGTGAACATACATATGAAATGTGTCTAGATACATTTGTATGCATTTGAATATGGACAAAAGATAAAACATCTTATATTTAGGAACGGAGGGAGTAGTTACGAGGGCAAATACCAAGTTGATTTGATTTGGGTTATCGAAAGAAAGAAAAAAAGGTTGATGTAGTTTATTCAGTCAGTAGTATAACTTGTTTTGGATGGCTAGTTCACTTGGTTTTAATACCGAGAGAGTACTACTTCATGCGTCTAAAACAAAAAGGACAGATCACAGCTGTTGTGAAAGCAGGGTTGAGGCTCTGCGGACAGAGTCGAGTCGAGTGCGCTCCCGCAACGCTCAGGGTCTCCGCTCCTTTCACCTCCGGTCCTCCGCTCGATGATTCTCTCTTCCTCTCGGCTGCCCATTTCCTTCCGATTTTCCTCTCTCTGCGCTCATCATGACATTGGGCCGTCACAAATCTTGCTACGACCTGCGGATTTACGGCTTACACTCACTCTGTTGTTGTTTCTCCCTGCCGCAGCTTCCATGCGCACCAGGGACGGAGCTAGAAAAACAGTTTGGAGGGGGCCAATTTGCCATTACTCTACTTGGAGGGGGCCAATTAGACAATTTTCAGCAAATTTAGAGACTAATCTACGTACTATATAGAGGTGATTTTAATAAAAAAATCTTGCATGGGAGGGCCAGGGCCCCGGCTCGCACCCCCTGGCTCCGTCCCTGATGCGCACCACCTGTTCGATGAAAGGCTTCTGAGTTCTTACCCCCATGGCTGAGTCGTCGGACAAACGGAGAAGGGTCTCTATCGCCGACCGACAGACATGATCGGCGACCTCCCGACGACCTCGTGCGCCGTGTTGTGGGTTTGTCACGTCAGGTGTCATGGATGACTTCGTAGGTGTGGGATTACGCGAGTCAAGCATCTCCGAGCTTGGGATCGCAGGAACAAAGATCAACACAGATTTACCCAGGTTCGGCCCCCTCAATGTGAGGTAAAAGACCTACTTCCTGCCTACCCTAGATTGGTATTGATATGATAATCGAGGTGTTACAATGGAGGCGATCCGATCTGGTACTCGCCGTATGAGCTAGGGTTTAGGGCTTGATAGCTTGACCCCTCTAAGTCCTGCGAGTCCTCTTTATATACACAGAGGCTCGCAGGTTACAAAGGAAACTTCCCCCATAAGGAATACGTCCACAGAGGCCTACTCGGAGACTACTTGGTCTTCACGTCCTCCGGGATATGTCTTCTAGATCTTTCCCCTTATGGCGGTTCAATACTGGGCTTGCTCCCAAGTGGGCCTTTGTCCGTGCGAGTAAAGTAAGTCGCACTGGGCCGCGGGTTAATCCAGAAAGTATTCCCCCGACATTAGCCCCCAAGATTGGTTAGGACTTTACGGTGAGAATCTTCTGACCTCTTGAAATGGTCACTGAGCCGCACTGCAAACGTTCTGACCAATCTTCTGACTTATGCGATTCAGAGCTGTGACTTATCTGCGCGACTCATCTCCCCTTCTGGAAATATTCTGTTTCCTTTAATTGCGGACCGTTACTCGTTTTGCGGGCGCAAATTGTGCCGTTGGTTGCGAGCGCAGATTGTGCCGTTAGTTGCGGGTCCCTTCAGTTATAAGCTGCGGCCACCTAGGTCATTATTCACTTGCCCTTGCAATCTCCTCATCCCTAGCCGCGCCGTCTTCTTCCTCAATCCGAGCTTAGTTCCCCAATCCAATCTCCTCTTCGCAATGGCGCCCAAGGCAAAGCCATCTGACGATAAGCGCAGGATCTCCTGCAACTGGGAAGGATCCTGGGTGACGGAGGAAACTCTTGCGGATCTGGCCGAAGCTGGCTTCTTGCCGCCGAAGGAGGACGGCGTCTGGCGGGCGCCAGGCGATGAAATCGAGCCGCGCCCCAAGCCCAACGAGCTGGTGATGTTCGTGGAGCACGTGGAGCGTGGATTCACGCCGCCAGGTTCTCCCTTCTTCCGCAATCTGCTGCAACGCCTAGGCCTCCGTCTTCACGACATCGGGCCCAACTCAATGCTCCAGGTGAGCAATTTTCATGTGTTGTGCGAGGACTATCTTGGCATAGCCCCCAACATCGATCTGTGGCTGGCCTCTTTCACCTGCAACAGCCAACTTGTCTGCAAGGGTGGCGCCTATGTTCAGGTAGGCGCCATCTCTCTTCAACGCCATCGAAACTCTGTTCTTCCCAAGCTGGCCCTGGCAAATCGGCCCAGGTCTTGGCAAAAATCCTTTTTCTACTGCCAAGATACTTCTCCGGAGGGCGAAACTCGTCTCCCCTCCTGGTCCAACACCACCTTCGTGCCTACCGAGGCACTGAAATCAAAGCCTCGCGACTCGGCCATGCCCTTCATCAATGAGTCGCTGATCAAGGTCCGCGCCTTAATAGGTCATGGTCTTACTGGCCTTGATCTTCTCTCTTGCTGGACCAAATGGCGCGTCCAGCCCGTGAGTCCACGACAGCGATCCTTCCTTGAGTGCACAGGCACCTCTGCTGACGTCGATCGCATCAAGGCTGCGGACTGGAGGCCTGAGGATTGGGTGGAATTCGTCACCCGCGTGACTGAGGAGAAGGACATCTCCTTTGACAAGGTGGGGCTTGCCCCTTTCAGCGTTAACAACAAGCCTTTTGAGGTAACTCCTCTTCTCTGTCTTTTCGCCTTTGTAGTTGAGTCGCATTCCTTTCTTAATACTGCAACTTATATCTTCCTGATCCAGGCTGATGAGAATTACTGGTCGCTGCCTGCGACCGTCGCCGGCACTGCTGCTCCCAAGCGTGCCACACGAAAGAAGTTGCTGCCCGCTCTAGAGGGCAGCGAAACTGCTGATATCCCCTCTGTCGCCTCTGCGGCCTCAGAAGGTGAAGAGACTGAACTGGACGAGGATGACAGTCCAGTGCCAGCCGCGAGTTCTGTGCCGCGGCTGGACCAACTCCCCGTAGAGCCTCCAAGAGGCTATCTCGTGAGGAGCCAGAGCTTGATGCTCTGGAAAATCCTGAGGCCACGAAGCGTCGCAAGCCTGCTACGGGCGCGACCTCCTCCGCTGCCAGGCGTGTGTCAAACCCACCGCCTCAACTGAAGAAGACATGGGTCCCCATTCTGGTAATTTCTGCTGTCTTGACATCTTGAATGCTTATTCTTTTTCCTCTACTGACACGCAAACTTCTGCTCGTAGATTCTGGGACCCAAGGCCTGTCATCACCGT
This sequence comes from Poa pratensis, assembly GCA_947311845.1. Lineage (NCBI taxonomy): Eukaryota > Viridiplantae > Streptophyta > Magnoliopsida > Poales > Poaceae > Poa > Poa pratensis. Next base: position 28,631,785 of record CAMZMU010000089.1, on the reverse strand, counting down.
CAAGTGACGACCTTATGGCCTTTGTGAAGATGGCTCCAGAGTTAGTGACTTTCCTTGCGCTTATAATACTTTTATTCTGGTTTATGTGCTTCTTCTTCACACAATGCCCTTGCTTTTTGCAGAAGTGCGGCTAAATCCGCGCTGACCTGGAGTTTTTCTGAAACCGCGGTTGAGCCGCGTTATCACCTGCGGCTCATACCGCCATGGTGAGGGCGTGGCCACCACTGATGACTTGGCACGGCCCTGTTCTGACACAGCTACCCAAGAGGTGGCTCTGGAGAGAACGGATCCCCTTATGATCCAAGACGTGGAGAAGGTCAACCCTTCCTCCATAATTGCTGATGCGCCGTGATTGAGTCGCCAGCGGCTGACAGCCTGCGGTCGCCAATTCTGCGTGCTGAGGTTGCTTCCTCCTCCTCCATGAGCCGCGCTGAGAAACTGTCAGAGGCCATCATTGCCTCAAATGACAAGCAAGCCATGGAGCTCCGCAAGGCACTGTCTGACCTGTCTGCGGCTTATAAGGTAAACTTCTGTCTCCACTTATCTGTCTCTAGCCCCCAAGGATCAAGTTTCTTCTTTGACTGTAAAGGGAGACTTGATGCTTCTCTTTTAGCTGTTGATATGTACTTACTAACTGATGTACTCTTTGTAGGAGGAACTAAGCTCCATAACAGCGCCAAACTCGCCTTGGAAAAGCAGTTGGGGGATACTCCTTCTGAACTGGAGAGGCTGCGCGAGCTCCTTGGCCAGCGTGACGTTGAGCTGAAGAAGAGGGAAGCCAGGATGGGCGAGCTATCTGATGAAAGCTTCAAATTATCTGAACAAGCCAAAGCCACCGAGCTGCGGCTTAAAACGGTTGAAGAGAAGTTCCAAGAGAGGGTCCAGCAGCTGGACCTCCAAATCAGTGCTCAGAAAGACGCCATCGCTGTAGCCAACGAGGACGCAAGGCTCAAGGCTGTTGCCATTGGCGAGCTTGAGAAAAAGTTGAAAAAAGTTTCTGATGCCCATAACCTTGTCCACGCCAAAGTTTGCATCATGACTCAAGAGTTAACTGGTATGTGTTGCGACTCATATCTGCATCTGTTTTCTCTACTATCTTTGCCTGTATATTGTAGAGCTGACGGAGACATGCCTCGATGTAGGTGAAGATGCCGCGTTGCAGCGCGGCAGTACTCAAGAACAGCTGGAGTATATCCGTGAGTTTTCGCGAAAAGCTTGCGATGCCATGAGATCGCTGTCCACCTGTCTTCTGCCGAAAAAGCCTGCTCCTGCTGATGCTGAGGGACTTTTGAAGAGACTGCTCAAGGCGCCTCAATATTTTTTGGACTGGAAAGAATCCTCAGCTCGCACCGGTGCGGCTCATGTTCTTGCTTTGGCCAAGACATATTATCCTTCTTTTGATGCTGCCAAGGTTGCACAAGGCAGGCCCTCGAAGAAAGTGGATGGCACCGAGCTGAAGGCCTCAGAATATTCGGCGACTTGGAAGGACATGCGCGGCCATGCGACTGAGCTGGTGGAGGGGATAGATCTTGCGACCTATATGGGCAAGTATAATGCAGATGGAAGCAGATGGGAGAAGTTACCCGCTCCATCATCCAGTGCGGTGATCCCGCAGGAGAAGAACCCTTCACCGGGTGTTTCCAGCTCTGCAGCCCCCAAGCCCACGACGGAGAAACCGTCCAGCGAGCCTGCGACTGCTCCTTCTGGCAAGCTTGGTAAGCCGCCTGTTCCTCCTTCCCACAGGCCAAAAGCTGCGCACAAATGAAGAAGAGAAACAATGGTTTTATGATCTTGGCCCTTAGCGGCCTGTAATAATTGTTAGAATTTATGTGTCATAAGACAATGTTATGGTTTGCTTAAGTACTCTCAGCAGTACATGTTTCGACCAATAGGCTGGTCCTTATGATTTGTCTCGGTTTTTCCTCACTTAGGCCCTTGCGCGGCTCAGTATTTCCCAGGTAAAAAGTGCGTGTTCAGGGTCGAGAGCGGCCATGATAGGCAATCAAACTCGATTGACGCCGCACCCCCAGTACTTTGGCCGCATAGTGCAAGTCGCATCCAAGAGAGGTTGAGTATAATCACGATAAATGCCACTTGTTTGGCGATCCCAAGGAATAGGCCGCGCTAAAAAGCTGCCGCCCCCCAAGGACCAATGATTAAAAAATAAAAGACTCACAACTCAATTGGTAGTTTGAGATGCTTTATTTCAGAATCATTATATGATACATAGGGTCGGTCGCGCCTAGGTGGCGACCAGAAGTGATGCTTGGGTCGGTTGCGCCTAGGTGGCAACCAGAGATGTTACATGGGTCGGTCGCGCCTGAGTGGCGACCAGAAATGGGTCGTCGCGCCTAGGTGGCGATCAGAAGTGTTACATTGGGTCGGTCGCGCCTGAGTGGCGACCAGAAATGGGTCGATCGCGCCTAGGTGGCGATCAGAAGTGTTACATTGGGTCGGTCGCGCCTGAGTGGCGACCAGAAATGGGTCGATCGCGCCTAGGTGGCGATCAGAAGTGAAGTTTTTAGCCCTGAGTGGCCAGCTTGATGATGTAAACTCTTAATGTTTTGTTGCGGCTGCTGATGGCAACTCGCAATGCCTGGGATGTGTCCTTATTGGCAATGGCTTGTAGCCTTTGACTTCCTTGCCTCCCTTGCGGCCGTAATCTGAAGTCGCAAGTCAGGCAGGTGCCTCTTTGCCTTCACGATGTCATCAAAATTCTCCTGCGACTCGCGCATGGGCGCGCTCTCTGCGATGCAAGCTGCTCTGGCCATGGCCTTGTCGCCTTCTTCGCATTCTTGAGCTATTCTTTTGTCGCCATTGATGGTGATGACTCCCCTGGGGCCTGGTATTTTAAGCTTTAGGTACACATAGCACGGCCTAGCCATAAACTTTGCGAATGCTTCTCTGCCAAACAGCGCATGATATGGGCTCTGGAAATCTACAACCTCGAACCAGATGTACTCGCTCCTGAAGTTGCTTTGTGTCCCAAAGGCGACCTCCAAGTTGACTCGCCCCAATGGCTGAGCTGATATGCCTGGCACGACACCGTGAAACGTTGTTCTTGATGGGTGTAGCTGCTTTTCTTGGAGGTTCATTCTTTTGAAGGTTTCATAGTATAATATATTGATGCTGCTGCCTCCATCCATCAGTACTTTGCTCAACTTGTACCCTGCGACTTGAGGGGCAACCACCAGCGCGAGTTTGCCCTCTTCATTTATTTCTCCTGGGTGATCCTCGCGGCTCCAAACTACTGGCTGCTCGGACCACTTTAGCCACTGTGGGACGGCTGGTACTATGGCGTTAACAGCCTGATTGCGTCGTCGCAGCTTTTGTTCCCTCCTTGAAGTATTCACCACAATGGTATGATACTGACCCAACTGTTTTGGGAACTGTGGCTGATCTGGCTGCGGATTTGGGACGGCGTTGTTGCTGTTGTTGCCTCCGCCGTGGTTACCTCCCTCATTGTTTTGATGATTGTTGTTTGTGTTGAGTGGTTGCCCATCCTTCCACTTTTTGTAATGATAACACTGTGCCTTTGTGTGGTTGGGTGGTTTCCCATCTTTTCCTATATGGATGTCGCAGGGGCGGTTGAAAACCTCTTCCAAGTTAACTGGGTGAAAATTCCTTCCTCTGCCGCTGCTTTGTTTGTAACGAGTGTTCGTATTTGCGACTAACCCTGAGTTTCCTTCCTCGTTTTTGCGCTTGTTATAACTCGCATTGGCATTGCTAGCTTGCTGTTGTTGAGGCTTGCTACTGGCCTTCTTTCCCTTGCCAGTATTTTCCTCTTCCTCCCCATCAGATGCATCCCTGGTTTTATCCGAGCTAGCATACTTGTTGGCCGCCGCCATTACCTCGCTTAGGCTCTTGACTTTGTCCTTCATGCGACCTAGTTTGTGGACCAGCGGCTCAAATTTGCAATTTTTCTCCATGACAAGGACTGCTGAACTGGGTGGTATGTTATCTGAGGAATGTATGATTTCTGCGACCCTTCTCATCCAGTGGCGACTCGACTCGCCTTCCTTCTGTACACAACGCTCAAGGTCCTCTATGCTGCAGAGTCGCTTGCATGTTCCTTGGAAATTCTTGATAAAAGCTTCCTTCATCTCATCCCAAGAGTTTATTGAATTTGGCGGCAAATTTTGCAGCCATATGTGAGCTGCGCCTTCTAACATCATGTTTAGGTAACGTGCGCAGATCTCTTCGGATGCGTTTAGGATGCTCATGCCCATCTCGTAATTGTTGAGCCAAGTAACAGGGTCCATGCTTGCGTTGTAGTTGGCGACCTTGCGAGGCCCTTTGAAATCTGCAGGAAACGGTTCAGACCTGATTCTTTCGCTGAAACAGACTGGGCCTTTGAGTCGCGACGATAGATTGGACGAAGCTGGCCTTCCTATTGGATTAGCCGCCGCGCGCGGCTGCACAACTTCTATGGGTTGAACTTGCTGAGGTTGATTTTGAGCCGCAGGTTGATCTTCCCTTTGTCGCCTAGCCGAACTTGAAGTCGCAACGTGCGGCGATTCCGCGTGGATGCTTCTCTCCGCCGTTGCTCTGCTATTGTAGGGGTGGAGTGCAGCCGTCCCGCGTGTTCGGACATATTTGCCTGCTGTATTACTGCTGTGCTCAGCATCTCAATGGCGCGCCTGCCTCTCTGTCCATTGGTGTGTTTCCTGCTGGCGCTAACCTGGCCAAGATGTTTGTAGCCGCAAAGAGATTCTCCACTGGGCTAACATAATGTCCTTGCGGCGTGTGGAACCTTTGAGGCTGCTGTGGCGACTGCTGAACAAAGGTTGGCTGCGGCAATGGCGGGGGCATCATGGCCCTGTTGTTAGCCTGTACTATGGCCCTTGATCCAGGTATCTCCGCTGCTCTTGGTGCTGCGAAAGATGGAACCGCTGGTACAACTGATGGTACAGCGATTGCTTGAACCGCTGGCGCAGCTAACGGGGCCACGGACCGCATAACCATGGCAGACGGTGCCATGTGTGTGGGTACCGCGACTGAAGGTTGTGCGACCCCTGACCATGCGACCGGGTGCGCTGTGTTGGTGGCGACTGATGGGATCGTGTTGGTGGCGACTGACGGAACCGCGATTGTTGGTTCAGCGGTAGGCGATTGGAACAGCTCCATAGGATTTACTGTTCCTGGCTGCAGGCGACTCGCATGGCGTCTGTGTGGCAAGGTGGCCTGTACTCCTTGCAGAGTATTGGTTTCCTCGATGAGTCGCAGTTGCTCCTGTTGGAGGCGCTGTTCCTCACGCGCCAACCTGGCTCTCTCATCCGCGATTCTCTGGACTTCATCATATAGCCCGATCCTGGTAGCCTCCAATTCTGTCACCCTAGCAGCCGCGTTAACCGCAGATATTGGCGTAAGCAACACGCTTCCCTGTGGCGGCGTGACCGCTGCGTTGGGGGCTACCCTTGACCCTGATTCCGCAGGCGCAACTCCAGGTGGAGTCTCTCTGTTTGCGACTCCTGAGGCCGCGACTCCTGGCGTCATCGCAGCGGATGCCGCGACTCCTGATGCGTCTAGCGCGGCTTGTTCTGCTGCTTCCGGCGGTGTGGGGGCTAAGCTGCCTGGTGGCATGCCCAGCCCTTCGTCCGCTTCTGTGGTCCTGTAGACCCCTTCAACGTGCCGATCTTCTACAGAGGGCGAGCCACCATCCACAGGGCCTCCGCATAGCCTTTCCTCAAGGACATACTCAATGGATTGGCCTTCTTCGTCTTCAAGAGGCAGCGACTCGTAGTTGATAGATTCTTCTTCTTGGTCCACTGTTACCGCGACTCCTTCTTCTGAGTCGCCATGTTGCGATGGATCCTCTGACTCGCCGCCAATGAAGCCGACGAAGACATGGACAGATCCAAACGGGATGATGTGGCCGGTTTCCAGGTAGTCAGCTTCCGGCCCCCAGCTTGAATCGTCAATGAGGGGTGTGCCATTGACCGTGATGATACGGCCAACAACAAGATCTTCAGCTCCCTTCATGGATCCTGCGCGGAACGTGACGCTCTTGACCGCAGGCCCCACGGTGGGCGCCAACTGTCGTGGGTTTGTCACGTCAGGTGTCATAGATGACTTCGTAGGTGTGGGATTACGCGAGTCAAGCATCTCCGAGCTTGGGATCGCAGGAACAAAGATCAACACAGATTTACCCAGGTTCGGCCCCCTCAATGTGAGGTAAAAGACCTACTTCCTGCCTACCCTAGATTGGTATTGATATGATAATCGAGGTGTTACAATGGAGGCGATCCGATCTGGTACTCGCCGTATGAGCTAGGGTTTGGGCTTGATAGCTTGACCCCTCTAAGTCCTGCGAGTCCTCTTTATATACACAGAGGCTCGCAGGTTACAAAGGAAACTTCCCCATAAGGAATACGTCCACGAGGCCTACTCGGAGACTACTTGGTCTTCACGTCCTCCGGGATATGTCTTCTAGATCTTTCCCCTTATGGCGGTTCAATACTGGGCTTGCTCCCAAGTGGGCCTTTGTCCGTGCGAGTAAAGTAAGTCGCACTGGGCCGCGGGTTAATCCAGAAAGTATTCCCCCGACACCGTGTCCTGTCCCAGCTGACCTCACGCGAAGCCGTGCACACATCCTTGCTGGTGCAGCGCTGGCGCCACCTCTGGCGGTCAGTGCCCATCATCAACGTGTCTTTCGAGGAGTTTGATCGCATGGCTCCTGATGATGAAATTAAGCGTGGGGGAATGTTCAAGAATTTCATCACGAAATTGCTGATGCACCATGACCAGGTTGGCCTGGAAGAGTTCCGGCTCGTGTACAGCTCCAAAAGTTGCAACCCAAGCACCTTTTTTCGGCCCTGATCCTTCACAACTATACCAGATGAGTAATTTTTTTTCGAATTGAGGAGCCTCGCTCCCGATTTCATTTCAGAAATGAAACCGATAATACAAGAGTAGTTTCTTACAGAACCACCACCTTCGCCACCTCCCAGCTGAACGAACCAAAACAACTAAAACATCTAAGACTAAATAGTACCAGGAACTCCGAAAACACCTTTACAGTTTTTACATGACTTCCCTCCAAACTATCTAAACAGGCAAGCCTAAACCAGACCTACAAAACTAGCCATACACCTCTCTCCAGCAACCTTGCTTCACTCCTGACCTCTTCGACCCCAGCACCTATTTTTCCGCACACCTTCGGTCCTTTCTTCTTTAAACTCTATCCTTCTATCCTCATAACCATCGCACACCAGAGTGAGCATTCTTTGCTCCTCTGCGTTGGAGGATTCACAAGGTTTACCTATCTGCAAGTCAGCCCAGTACTAGAAAAAGCGAGCAGACTGAAAAAATAACAACAGATGTATCCTGTGGATGCACCCCGTTGAAAGCAGGCGCCGTTTCTGGTTTTCCAGATGGCCCAGATCAACGCGGCAATCCCTATCGACAACAGGATCTTATCTTTCAAACTAAAACTCTCAAGCCAAACTGGTAAAGAAACAAAACTAGAAGGTACTGAAGTTAAAATAAGGGCACTTCTTACTACACTCCATGCATACTTTGCTAATGAACATGCAAAAAAAGATGAACAATGGTCTCTACATTGCTACGGAACAAACATTTTTCGCTCCCCTTCCAACCTCTATCAGGGAGAACACTTTTAGTGAGGATACTTTTCCTAAAGGCATATAAAACTATACTATTTGTATCTTATATGCATCTACACATTTAGGCAGCAAAGTATTCAATCCATAATCAAAAACGGAAAATATCTAATTCTCCTCAAAAGAACTTATTTAAAAAAGCATATAAAACACTACTGATTATAGGCCAGAAGTGCTGAAAAAGCTTAAGTGGAGCCCAACTGGGTCAGGACTCTTATTGTGTTTCAAACTGAAAACAGCAAAATGATCTCATACAATGAGAAGGGTTTCCCTAATTTAAATCTATCATTAACACATAAAACATTATACAGTACCACATCTAAAAAATACTAGTATTAAAAGCTACAGGACCAAACAACTTTATATAATAGGAGGTAGCAAACTGCAAAAAATAGCTTCTCCCTCAATTAAACCAGATGAGTTATTACCTACCATCAGTGCAAACGTCACATCTTGATAGGATGACAAAGGCCGTCTGTGTCTCCAGTCGATATATTCCATTTCATATGCTCATTTTGTAGATTCACCAAGTTTTTAACCAAAAAATCTTAGTTGGAGGATCGATTCCATAATAAAACTCCAAGCATTTCTGTTCATTCTTAGTGCAATAACTGGGTTAACATCATGGGAAGCAATTATGGCGATTTAATAACATATTTTTCATATTAACGATTCTCTCTAAGGAAATAATTTCAGTGTGCACTCAATCAACCCAGTAGTTATGCACTGTTAGCTCTCTCCTGATATTTTGGCGAGTTTAGCTGAATCAGAAAGAATATGACATGGGTTCGATATTGTGTTTTAATCCTTTGAATCATGTGCAGCTGACTATGGAAAAAAATCCAATGGTGTCCGACATTCACCAATCTTAGAAACCTGACTCTTGATGCTTGGTGTGTCCATGGGGACTTCTATGGACTGATAGTCTTCCTTCAGAAGTCACCCAGTCTGAAGAAGCTAACTCTCAAACTAAACCAGGTATTGATATGTGACACAGTATGGACCCTTGAGTTAATGTTGATGCATGCACCATAGCGATAAAACCTGCAATTTTTTTCTTCCTAGGGAAATGTGGCTACAATCACTGGCGAGCTCGAAGACAGATCATTCACATGTGAGCAGCTTGAGATTGTTAAAATCATATGCTCGGAGACAAGTGAACTGCTACCCAGAGTGACTCAGTTTTTACGCGATACTGGTATAAGCCCTGATTAGATGCGTAACAGTCACCAGAACTAAGTCCGATGCAAGGCATCATGTCATTCAACTCGCAGACAAACATCATGTCCTCTTGGAGCTACATTGGTTTCGGTTTGATTTAGGTTGAAGGAATATGGCATCCATGTTTGCTGCCTTGTCTTTTCTTTCACAAAATAGAATCAACGTGATAATTTGAAGCATTTTCCGCTGACGATGAGCCAGAAGAAACTTAGATGAGACAACTTCTTTTTTTTTAACTAAACTCGGACTTTATTACTTAGCAAACACACTTACATCATACATGATTACAACAATCAAATAATCGGGAGGTTCCTTGTGCCACAGAGTGAACTGAGTACCCTCCGCTTTACTAGCTAGCATATGAGCCGCAGCATTGGTCTCTCTAGGACAATGGCTAAACAAGACATGAGATAGATTACGACACTGGAAAGTAATGTTCTCATAAATAGTTGCTGCCGCTCCGATGGAATTGCCTCCATTCTTCATCACTTCAATCACCTCCATACAGTCTGATTCTATCATAATGCGGTTGCAGCCTACCACATTAGCTAGTGCCAATCCATCTTTCAGAGCCATAGCTTCAGCAGATGAAGCATCATCAACAAAAGGTAAAATGGTGCTACATCATGCAATAAACATACCAGCAGCATCCCGAATTATGGCACCTGTCGCTCCTGATCCAAGATCAACATCAAACGCCGCATCAACATTCAGTTTCACAAAACCCTCGCTGGGTTTGACCCAGCCATGCCGATCAATCGGTGAGTTAACCTTCTTCTTCGCCCTTGAGTAATTAGTCAACAGCGCAGCGATAGCTTGGGCAGACCTTGAAGGTACCTGAGTATTTTCCCCGTGCGTGAACCGCCTTCGTTCCCACCAAATATACCAGATCGCCGTTGTGATTAGATCATTACGATTTATACCTTCCAACAGAGGTGTTGCAGCAACCTTGTTTGACAACAAGGAGCTGAGTACCGAGGCCCCTTCAGTGTCTTCCGCACAAGCAAGATCAATTGCTTCAGTCATCCCCAAACATCTCCAGATGTTTTTTACTCTCTCGCATTGGAAGAAAGCATGCTTAATACTCTCACAATGAACCGAGCAGAGTGGGCATTGCGAAGAATGTTGTGTATGCCTATTAGCCAAAACCCCATTACAATCGCTCCAAGTAAAGACCTCCAGGAATGGATCTTTATTTTCCCTGGAACTTTAACAGACCATAAAATCTTCCAAATTTGGTTTGAAGACATACTTTGTTGATTTGTTCTCTGTAATTTGCGGCCATGTTGATGATGCCATTCCAGGTGATAACCAGATTTCACCAAGAAAAACCCATTCTTGTTGAAATGCCAAGAAATGAAATCCTCCATCATACCGATTGCTAAAGGTATTTTCAGGATCCTCTCCGCATCTACTCGCCAGAATGTGTCACGGATTAGTTGCTCATCCCAAATCCTGCTCTCAACATCAATAAGCTGAGAAACTTTTGTCAACACAATATTACCTCTATTAGTAGCCATACGCCGGTTAGGGCTACTTGGAATCCATGGATCATCCCATATACTTATATTTTCTCCATCTCCAACTCTCCAAATATGACCTTTCTTGAAAGTCTGAATACCAGCCCACAAGCTTTGCTAGGTATATGAACTACCCTTTTTAGGATCACAGTTTAATAAATCCCCATCCGGGAAATATTTTGCTCTCAAAACTCTAGCACAAAGGGACTCGGGTTCTGCAAGTAATCTCCAACATTGCTTTGACAACATTGCCAAGTTGAAACAATGTAAGTCCCTGAAACCCATGCCTTCTTGTGTTTTTGGGATACACATTTTCCACCAGGCAAACCAGTGCATGTGTTTTTGCTGTTCGTCATCACCCCCACCAGTATCGAGACATGGCCTTAATAATACCATTTAAAATCTGCTTAGAAAGCCTAAAGACCGACATAGCATACCCAGGGATTGCCTGGATAATTGCTTTCAGCAGTATTTCCTTTCCACCAAAGGAGAGTAGCTTCTCCTTCCAGCCACTCAATCTGCTGCAAACATGATCAATAAGGTGTTGGAAGTAGTCAGTTCTATCAACTCCAACGATAGGTGGCAAGCCCAAGTATTTATCTGTTATTGCTTCAGTCAAAATTTCCAGTATAGTGCACACTTGCACCCTAGTATCCACTGAGGTACAAGGACTGAAAAATATGCTAGACTTGCTTTCACTAACCAACTGTCCAGAAGCATTGCAGTAATTATTCAATGCCCTTCGCAAGCTGATGGCCCTTGGCGTAGTTACCTGCGTCAAAAGAATATGGGTTAGGTTGAGACTCCAAGTGCAGAGTGTATAGTATAGGAAAGACGCTTTTCCCCACGAGGGGTGACTCGAGTGTTTAATATCGAACTCTCGGGGAATCAGTATTGAAAGATTTATCTTCTTATCCTTCTCTTGAATACCTACAAAACAAAGTAAATTGTTTTGGCCCTCAACCTCACCAAGTGGTTGTCAAGCACAAGGTGTGAGAATGATATCAAAATAAAATGAATGCAAAACAGTAAATAAATATGCAATGATGATAAATAAATATGCAAGGATAGTGGAAACAATGATGGATGATATTTTTGGGTTTTGTATTGTGAATGCAAGATGTAAAAGTGTTTTTGTATTTTTGGATTTTTAAATGGCAGAAAATGTAAAGTGGATAAAAGTTGTTGGAAAGGTGTTTCTTATGATTAAAAATGGACCGGGGTTCATGGTTTCACAAACGCACTCTCTCTTTAATAAAGTGGTAGACAATGGAACACTAGAATTGACATATGAGATTGTAGCAAAAAGGTTTCATGACAAGTTACTAATTATATGGGCATCACGTCCTAACATAGAGATCTTTTGTTTATTAATCTCTCTTATACTCCACCAAGATGCGAACTAAATCATAACACCTTAGTAATTAAGATAAATCAGAGCATAGCATTAAGTTTAATGACATGAAGTTAAAATAAGAACATGCTAGATCTAGTCATGAAGTAGTGGCAATGGTCACACCCACATCTCCGGTAGCAAGGTATTTTCTTTATCCCTAGTGAGGCAACAAAGCAAGGTAAAACACCCAAGTGGATCGCGGAACTTTCTCTCACGTTCACCGCACTAGCCACCCCCCGTTACTCCAACTAATGCACATGTTCCCCCTCACACGCTCTCATACACATGCTTGATCAAAACAAGTAAACAAGAACGGGGTACATAATATGCATCTACTTTCATAACTGAAACAAAACTATTGCAATCTCAAACATATATTAACTCATAAAAAGATCCACCACAAAGGTATTACATAGATGACCGTAATCATGTACAACAGCTCATACGGTACTAATTAGTGAAGCTCAAGAGAGGAGAGATACATAAGTTACTTCCACAAACCCATAGTCCAGGGTGGACTACTCCCTCTTCATCATGGAGACGGTGGAGAAGTCGTTGGAGAAGATGGAGACCACGCCGGCAGCGCCCCGCCGGAGTTTTCCCACTCCAATCTGCAACTCCAGGTCTCTGTTTTGTGGTTTCTGTGTTTCTGCGGCGCTCCTTTCCGAAGGGCGTCGGGACTATTTTTATAGTCGTTTTTAGGTCAAGATGGAGGCTCGGGAAAAAAGATCGACGGCAACGGAACCACGAGGGCCCAGATGGTGGGTCCCACGCGGCCAGATTCCTTGGCCGCGTGGGCCACCCTCTTCTGGCCCTCGGACCTCCGTTTGTTCGCTTCCTTCGCTCCCACGCTTCGTTCCTTCCAAAAACTGATGCTCGTAAATTTCCAGGTCATTTGGACGTCGTTTGGGTCCCTGAAACATCAAAATATAGAAAATAGGGTTTTCTGCCTGTGCAGGGTTAATTCCAGAAAAATAGGGAAACAATGAAATATTCCCAAAATCAATATAAAACAATGATATAACCCTTATATGATGCAAATATGATTGAAATATAAGTAATATAATGCAAAGTTCATGTATGCATTTTACATGCATCACAAGCTTACAGCATTATTCTCATCCGCTCTCATCAAGATCAGCGAGTCATCAGCAAAGAGTAAGTGGGAAATTGCTGGAGCCTATCTGCAAACTTTGACCCCAATTAAATTACCTTGCTCTTCTTCATGCCTAATCAAGCTTGACAAGCCTTCGGAACATAGGAGAAAAAGGTAAGGTGATAGGGGGTCACCTTGCCTAAGGCCTCTTGAAGGAATAATATAGTCAGATTCTTCATTATTCAGTCTTACTTGGTATCTCACCGAGGAGCCACAAGCCATAATTAATTTGACCCAGCCAACGTCAAAACCCAGTTTTAACATCATGCTCTCCAAAAAACACCACTCCACCCTATCATATGCTTTATTCATATCCAACTTTACTGCACATGTTCCATATTTACCAGTTCTCTTCTTCTTAATAACATGGTAGGATTCATATGCCACCAAGAAGTTATCCGTGATAAGCCTCCCCGGCACGAAAGCACTCTGATAAGGAGAGATAATATCAAGCAACAAAGATTTAAGCCTATTCGCTAACAACTTCGAGATCACCTTGTAAACAACATTACAAAGGCTAATAGGCCGAAATTGGTTTATAGACTCAGGACTGTCCACTTTTGGGATTAACACAATAGTTGTACTATTCCAGCCATTAGGGATAGTTTTGAATTGACATCAATAAGAACTTCATCAGTTAGATCTTCCCCAATGATATGCCAAAACCTTTTATAAAAACAGCATGTAACCCATCTGGCCCAGGCGCTTTAAGATCCCCAATATTGAACATAGCCTTTTTAACTTCCTCCCTTGTGTAAGGGGCTGTCAAAATATCATTCATAGCCTGATTAACTCGGGGAACAACCTTCTCTATAACATTCAGGTCTGGAACATGAACACCGGCTGTGAATAATTCAAAAAAATACTCACACGCCAAATTTTGAAGCCCCGGTTGATCCTCAACCCACTCTCCAGTATTATTCTTCAACTTTTTAATAAAATTCTTCTTCTTCCGGGCTGTGGCAAACCCATGGAAGAAGGCTGTATTCTGATCACCATGTTTTAGCCAGTTTGCACGTCCCCTCTGAACCCAGTACAACTCCTCTTGCTCCAAGAGTGCTTCAATTTTGAGCTGTACTTCCATCAGCTTAGCTACAGCATCATCCGATAAAGGTCCAGACATCACCACATTAAGTTCTTTCTGTAGAATTCTGAGCCTATGTCTCGGACCCCGAAGAACATTCTTGTCCCAAAGATGTAGCTCAGAGTGAACTACCTCTGTTTTTTTCGACAAAGGACCCTCTTGTTGGGCGCGCTCCCAAGCACTTTGAATTATGGATTCATACGATTCTTCACAAAGCAATCTCGCTTCAAATTTGGGCCTTGGCTTTGGACGAGGTCCTTCCATCAGTTGAAACTCCGTATCCACAGTAATGGGCCTGTGATCTGACTTACCAAAGTCTTCATTAATCACTCCAAAGAGAGGAAACATATCCGTCCATTTTTGGTTTGCCACAGCCCTATCAAGCCTTTCTCTAATCTTCCCTCTTCTCCAAGTGAACATGTCACCATGATATCCCAGATCTTGGAGGCCACAATCTTCGAGGACATCTCTAAAAGCTTGCATACTTCTTTGATGTCTTATATTTCCACCCTCCTTCTCATAACCATATAAGATTTCATTGAAGTCTCCAGCAATCATCCACGGCAGATCAGACTTAGCTCTTAGGCCTCTGATGTAATCCCATGACAGATGTTTCCTTTCACCACTAGGCTCACCGTAGAATCCAGTAAAATGCCATCCCGAATCACTGTCTTTATCAATGAAAATATCAATAAATTTGCATTGACTTCACTAGAGGTTATATTAAGATCTCTTTGGTAAAACAACGCCAGCCCTCCACTTCTTCCATCACTTTCAAAAACCAACACTTCGTCGAACTTTAACCTGTTCTTAAGTTTACCTGCCTTAGCTTTACTCAAATGTGTTTCAGACAGGAACAACACATCGGGTCGGGTCTGCTCCTGTAGGCTCAGAAGCCATTGCTCCCGGCGGTCCCCCACGAAGGCTGCAGACGTAGCTGGCTATATACGTCAAGCAAATCAACTAGTACTCATACCTCGAACAGTTCAAAATGAATCCAAACCACAACAATGGATGTCTTCAGCGCCACTGCGACATGAGAATCCTTCGTGCGGGAAAACTTACAGCCAACTTGACAAAGCCAAAAGGCTGGACTAAATACGGCGCTCCTCCCGCAAAGCAGAGGGGCCGGACGAGCGCAGCGTCGTCGCCGCCGCCTGGCCGGCGGCCGGCAACGGACGCAAAACCCTAGATCGCCTTCTTTTTCACCACTAGATGAGACATCTTCTGTATGGTGCCACTTCCGGAGAACGTTAACATACATGCATGGTTGCCTGTTCTGATTGGATCTTGGATTGATCCTACAATGACTTTTTTTTTCTTGAAACCAATCTGTAAGATCATTCGGAATTCAACTCCTGTATGGTTGCCTGATGTTATTGCTGTGAGATGCATGTCTAATACGCTGCAGGAAACTTGCCGTTTCCTTTTTGGTTGTTTTATAAACAAAAAGTATTCTGGTATCTTTGTTGAATTTGCTATCCAATCTTTATAACTTTTTTTTTTAGAAACTATGGGGCAAAAGCTTTGCCCCTTATATTAATTAAGAGAGAGTTGGGTGAACAACATAAAACATAGGACAACCGAACTAAAGATACAACCGGACTACTCTCCCGGTAAAATTTCTCCTAAACGCTTAGCGCCCGCAAGAACCCAAATCTTCGCCTCGTTCTTGATCTTTGCGAGGATGGCTTGAGAGGAAGTGTGCTTGTTCCGGAAAACCCTCGCATTTCTCTCATTCCAAATCTCCCAAGAGGTTAAGAGGACAAGAGAGGCCATCGCCTTGCGGTTAGGAACCCCAACGCCGGACATTTGTTCCCACCAAGCCTTGAAAGAGAGCGTCGGCCAACGCGATTGGTCAAGTTGGACACCTAACCAATCCTTCAAGAGGGACCAAATCCTAGTGGTGAAACGGCAATGAAGAAGAAGGTGGTCCGCCGTCTCGGGAGTCTCCTTGCAAAGAGGACAAATACCACAATTTTGCCAACCCCTACGGGCAAGACGATCGGCCGTCCAAAGCCGGTTTTGGAGAGCAAGCCACGCGAAAAGCTTGGTCTTGGGAGGCGCCCAAGCTTTCCAAACAAGCCGCTTCATGTCGGTGAAGGTAGTGCCAAAGAATTGCGCTTGGTAGGCGGACTTAGCGGAGTACTCACCATCCGGCGTGAGATTCCACACAATAGAGTCTTCTATGGTGGCGTCAAAAGCGAAACCTTGCAACCTCGTACATAGATCAACAAACTCAAACACATGCTGCATGGTGAAGTCCTCGTCCATTTTTATCTTCCGGATCCAAGCATTATTGAGCAAAGCTTGGGGGATGGTCCAATTCTTCCTCGACGAGGCGTCGAAAATAAGGGGCGCAATGTCCTTTGGCTTGAGCCCGTTGAGCCAAGGAGCCTCCCAAAAATGCGTCTTTGCCCCGTCCCCGATCGTGATGGTTGTGGAGGCATAGAAGAGGTCCATGTCCTCCGATGTGCATGGAGTGCCCAAACCGGCCCATATCTTGTTGGGGTCCTTCCAAAGGAGCCACGGCCAACGAAGCCTCAACGCCCTCGCAAACCTCTCGGTGTGGAGGAACCCAAGACCACCCATATCGGTGGGACGACACACGGCTTCCCAATTCACTTTGCATTTGCCACCGGAGGCCTTGTCGGTACCCGCCCAAAAGAAGGCACGGTAAATCTTGTTAAGCTTGACGGTGAGACCCGGAGGAATGAACAAGGGCGTTAAGTGGTAGATTGCTTGTGAAGCGAGGATCGACTTCACAATAGTGCCCCGGCCGGCCATGGTAAAAAATCTACCGTGCCATGGGGGCACCTTGCTTGCACACTTGTCCACAAGATGTTGAAAGTCGGCCAACCGTAGTTGCCAAATAGAGAGGGGAAGCCCTAGGTATCTCATTGGGAAAGATGCCCGCACGACCGGAAGACCCTTTAGAATGTTGTCGAGGTTGACGCCGCCACATTGGATAGGAACCACGGAGCTCTTATGGACATTGGTACAAAGACCGGTCACCACACCAAAACCGTAAAGGATGCTCTTGAGATTTTTGATATCCTCCTTGAAAGGTGCCACAAAAATGGCCGCATCATCCGCATAAAGAGAAGTCCGCAAGACGGTGCCCCTCCCACGGATCTTGTGGAGCAACCCAAGCGTGGTCGCCTTCTCTAGAAGTTGTTGTAGCGGATCAATGGCAATGACAAAAAGAAGCGGAGAGAGGGGGTCCCCTTGCCTTAGACCCCGGCCATGATGAATGGGGAGGCCGGCCACGCCGTTGAGGAGGATGCGCGAAGATGAGGTGGACAAGAGCGCGGCAATCCAATTCCGGAATCGACTTGGGAAACCCCTCCGTTGAAGGAGATCAAGTATGAAATCCCAACGGACCGAATCAAAAGCTTTCCGGATATCCAACTTGAAGAGTAGAGAGGGTATCTTGCTCTTGTGAAGCCTCCTAGCCAAATTCTTGACATATAGAAAGTTGTCATGAATACTTCTCTTCTTGATGAAAGCACTTTGAGCGTTGGAGACGAGATCGTTCATGAGAGGCCCAAGGCGGAGGGCAAGAACCTTGGCAATTATCTTCGCAATGGCGTGAATTAGGCTAATAGGCCTATAGTCGGTGATCTCCTCCGCTCCCTCCTTCTTGGGTAGAAGCACCACGTTGGCGGAGTTTAGCCAATGCAAGTTGACGGTGTGAAGGTTACCAAAGGAGGTAATGACCCTCATGACATCAACCTTGATAATGTCCCAACACCTTTTGAAAAAAGCTCCCGTGAACCCATCCGGTCCGGGTGCCTTGTCGGTAGGCATGGCATGGATAGCATTCTTCACCTCCTCCTCCGATATTGGTGCGGCAAGATCCTCAAGGTCCGGGTTGTGAAAGTGAAGTTCATCCCAATTAAAGTCATGCGATCTTGGAGCCCCTCTCCCAAGGGCCGAAGCAAAATGATCATGAATGATCTCCTCCTTGTGCTCATGCTCCGTGACCCACCCATTGTTATGCTTTAGCCTATGCATGTGATTTTTCCTCCTTCTCCAATTCACCTTTAAGTGGAAGAATTTTGTATTGGCGTCCCCCTCTTTTACATTCCGAAAGCGGGAACATTGCTTCTTCCTAGCCCTCTCAAGGATCGACAAGCTAAGCACCTTGCGCTTGAGGCGAGCATGAAGAGCATGCTCCTCAAGGGAGAGTTGCCGGTTCTCTTGGGCCTTGTCGAGTTGAAGAATGACAAGGAGGGCTGCATGGAGGAGAACCTTTGGCTTGGGAAACAAGGACCGGCACCACTTGGAAAGACAAACTCCTAGCCTCCTCAACTTGTGAAACAAAATGTGATAGGGCTCGGTGTGCGAGATGGGCGCCTCCCAAGAAGCTTTAACAACGTCATCGAACCCCGGGAGCCTAAGCCAAAAGTTCTCGAAACGAAAGGTTCTCGGTTTGAACGGTCCACTATCATCGGCAAGGAGAAGGGGGCAATGATCGGAGAGCGAGGAGGAGAGCGCGTGAAGCACATGAGTTCCAAACCGGAGGTCCCATTCGGCATTGCAAAAAACGGCATCAAGCTTGCAAAGGGTTGGGTCTCGCCTTCCGTTGCTCCAAGTGAACCGGCGATTTTGAAGATGGATCTCATTAAGCTCACAAGTGTGCAAGGCGGCACGGAAGCGGTTGATACGACGTCGGTTCACATTTGCCTTGTTCTTGTCCCTAGCACGGTGAATTTGGTTGAAGTCGCCAAGCACAAGCCATCGAGTCCCAACGGTGGGCTTTTGGGCAATCAACTCGGCGAAGAAGTCGTCTTTTCTATTTGCGGCCGTAGGCCCGTAGACGGTGGTGATTCTGAAATCGCAGTCGGCGTAGATGACGTGCACGGTGGCTGACAAACAAAACTCGGAAACCACCACATCGGAGACCTGGATGCATTGGTCGTCCCACAGGAGCAATATGCCTCCTCTAGTACCAAGAGCCGGCCTCTCAGCATACCCACGCAGACGATTCCCTCCGATGAAAAAAGCATCAGTAGCAGACACAGATTGCAGCTTAGTCTCTTGCAAACATACAAGCTGGCATGACGACGACGACAGAGTCTCATGCACAACAGCCTTGCGATCATCATCGTTAAGCCCTCTAACGTTCCAACACAGCAGATTAATAAGAAAGTCTAACATAAAGGAAACTAAAGATCCCACAGACCAAACAAGCCAAATCTGGAGCAGATCAGACATCTGCAACGACATCAGCTTCATCATCAGCTTCAATGTCGAGGCCACGGGCTCCTCCGTGCCCAATCAGCGCTTCATCCACAGCTTCGTCCTCTGCACTGTCCACCTTGAACAACACCCTGATCTTTTGCATCACCTCTGGCTCAACCTTGTCCTTGAACTTGCTTGAGAAGTCATCGAGAGCCGCCGCGGTGACAACCTGGCCATCAGAGATGATGCCAAGGCCACGGCACACCATGGTCTCTGCCGCATCCGCAACAGGGCCGGCCTTGAGCTTGCTCTTGCCCTTGCTCTGCTCGTCGACACGGCGAAGGGAGAACCCTCCAGTGCTGGTCATGGCCACCCCAGCCAGGGTTTTCCTCCTGTTGGAGGGACGGCGTGGACGAGGCGACGACGGCTGGGGAAGCTGGGGAAGCAGCGGCTGCTCACAAGGCAGGAACAGGGCCTCCTCGAGCACAGGCAGCACCGCTGCGGCCCGCACCCGCTCCGGGGTGCGACGCAGAGGAGACTCGGAGATGAACGGCGGCGTAACCTGCACCGGAGAAGCATCAAAGCCAGGTGGGCGCGAAAGCGAGCGAGACGGACTCGGCGACGGCAGCTGCAGGCGGTCCGGGGCACAGAGCAGCAGCGTTGGCAGGGCCACCATGCTTGAGGTGGCGGAGCGTAGCACAGGAGTCTTGGAAGAGCGCGAGGATGATGGCAGCACGGACGTGGGCGACGTGGGCGGAGTGAGAGCGTCCCTGGAGGCGCGCCTGATCGAGCGCGGAGAAGCATGGCGCCCCACGGCCCTGCTCGGGCGAGGCGTGGCGGCGCATCATCATCGGAAGAGTCCAGGTCGGTGAAGGCACCATCTTGCGGCTCGGTGATGTCGGCAGCTTGCGGCGTGAAGGCGTGGGGCAGCACGGGCCTAGGGTCCTCCAGCGCGGCGGCCACCTGAAGCGGAGTGGCGTCGTGGCGACGGCCGTCCCCACTGGCGTAGCGGCGGCGGCTGCTGCCTTCCTCGCGCGGCGTTCTTGAGAGGCTCCGGCGCAGCCTAGTGCCCCAGCTCTCCTTGTTGCGTCCCCCGTCGCGGCCGCGACCATCCTCTCTCCTTCGGCGTCGTCGCGGTCGCGGTCGCCGTCGTCATCACGACGGCCACCACGGTCCTGCCTCCTTGGGTGATCACGGCGCGGCTGCACGCCCCGGCCATCGACCTCGCCCAGCTTCCAGTCGAAGTTCCTCGCCGGCAGCGGGTTGCCGTTGGCGTCGAGGGTGGAGTGGTCCTCCAAGATGTCGAGGTGGACAAGGCAGCGGTGCCGCAGGCCACGACGACCATGGGCCTGAGACTCGCCAGGAACCGCGTTGCGAGCGGGGAGCGTGACCCACTTCACCTTCGGAATCGCGTTGGGGTTGTCGGTCCACGCCCAGGCCCCGAGCCACTCCGTGTCTCCTTGCGGATGGAGCGGCCGTCGATGTAGTCGAGGGAGCAGGCCCGGCCAAGAGTCTTCGCGACTGCGTCATCGTTCCAGGCGTACAGAGGCAGCTTCTCGACGCACACATGCACATGGTAGTTCATGTTGACATTCTCTGCATGTGCCTCAAGACGCCATGGCCGAACCTGGATGGTGAGGCCGTCGGAGGGGAAGCTCTGCAAGTTGACGACGAGGGCACAGTGGTGCGGATGGTTGAAGCTCACCAGGAACTGCTCGGGGTAGTGCCGGACCACCGTGATGTCTCCCTTCAGCGCGCTGCAGCGGGTGGCGAACGCGGCCTGGATGGCGGCCTTGGAGATGTTCTGATGCAGCCCATCCACCCAAGCGACGGCATAGTTGGAGGAGAGCAGCAGCGCCGCCTGCTGCATTGCGGGCGTGTTGGCGATGACGACCGAGTCTTCCTCGAGGCGGAGCTCGGGGTCTCCGATGCGCGCCATGGCTTGAGCTTGGGACGAACTTGAGCTTGGGGACGAGCTTGAGCCGGGGCAGGGCGGCCTGCAGCGGGAGCCGGAGGAGGACGAGGCCGCCAAGCAACGGCCGGAGCAGGAGGACGAGCAGCTGCCGGGGCACGGGCTGGGCGCGGAGCAGGTCTTGGCGATGGGCTGAAGGTGCTTGGGCTCGGCGGCGGCTCTTGCGGGTGCTGACAGAGGCGTGCGCGGTGTCCGTTGCGGAAGCAGCGACGACACTTGATGGGGTCGCGGCAGTCGCACGCCCGATGCCCTTTTGAGAGACAACGGAAGCACCTACCGGCGAGCCAGGCTGGAAGCGCGGGGGCGATGAATGCAGCTGGCCTTGAAGGCAAAGCCGGGCGGCGCGGGGTACGGGCCATGACCATCTCCCATCGGCCTTGAGTGCCCATCCCATCTTCTTCAGGTGCCGTCTTGTCGCCCTGCCGAAGCATTGAAGGAGGGAGGATCATCTCCCACCTCTCCCCTGCAGCAGGCATTGAAGGCTCCGGATCCGCTGCAGAGAAGGATCCCAAGCTGCCCCACCCACCGGCAGAGGAGAAACGGGCAGCGGCATTGAAGGCAGGCCGGAGGAGCTCTGGAGGCGTGTCGGGGACGCACTCCACCGAGCTGGCCACGACCTGGCACCTGGGCAGCGGCGATGTGGAGCCCAGATCCAGATCCGACGAGGACCCCAACGACGAGGCCGCCACGGGCGAGGGGAGGATTACCTGTGGCTGGAAACCAGCGGGGACCCGCGCCGGGGGCGGAGGCAGGGGGCGGGGCGCGGCGGCGGCGGCCGGGTCGCCTGCGCGGGGCGACGGGAGGTCGCGAGAGCGGTCTTCATCTTCACCTGCACTGACCCTAGCCGTAAGGAGAATAAATTTATGATGCTCAAACTTGCGTGATATCCGTGTTAACCATGAAACGTTAAATTGCACTTCAGTTGTAAAGGTAATATTCTCTTTGTTTGTCTACATCTTTGTACAATTTGGCGCATACAAATGTAATAAAGTCAACAAAAACTACAGTAAAGTAAAAGCCTCCTATGTTCAGCTCACACAAAATATCAGTGCTTTGGAATTTCTGTGTGTCCAATTGATGCAGTAGTTCCTTGAAAGTTACATATGAGAATGTGTGTATCTTGCACACCTATGTTCAGCTCACACCTATGTTCAGCACACCTATGTTCAGCTCACATGGGAGGTGGGTTTCCCCAACCTGATCTGGTTGTTCAAACCAAAAAGTGTGGTTAAATAACCTGAAGCCCACAGAGCTTGTGGCTGTACTTCTCCGTCTTAGCACCGAGCTTCTGCTTCAACGTCTCGAAGGCCAGAAGCGCCAGCATGCTACCCGTGCCGGCAGGCTTCGACTTCGGGATCCCTTCACCCGCCGCCACGACGGCAAGCTTCTTCGCGACATGGCTCAGCGCGCCTACGCAACTCCTGTCGTGCGCCCTCGCCAGCCGCTTCACGTCGTACAACGGCGCCCTGACTCCGAGAAGTTTACGTACAGCCTTCATGAAGCCGTCGACGCCGTCCGGGAGCTTCTCGCCCGACATCAAGCTCACGAAGTATGCGACGTGGTAGGCGCCCGCGAACGTCACCCACGACGGCCGGGCTCGGAGCAGGCCGGAGTCTCGCAGCAGCCACCGGAGCCTGAACCCGTCGATGCCCTCCCGGAAAGCCGGGCGAAGTCAACGTCGCAGACGCCGGCGAGGTAGGCGATGGACTTGGGGTCTCTCAAGTCTTCGTCGAACGAGGGGACGTCGAAGTCGCGCAGGTTGAACTCCCACGCGAAGCCCTCGCCGTCGATGGTGCGGACGGCGAGGCCCACCTGGATCGGCTTGAGCAGGGACACGTTCGCCCGGATGATGCCGTACCGCTCTTCGGTGGTGAGGTCGTGGTGGTTCCGGCCGTCGCTGGGGACGACGACGCAGCCGGGGTACTGGACGTTCAGCGCGACGTGCTGGGCGCGCGGCGCGATCTGCTTGAGAAGCTTCGATTCGGCGAGGAAGTTGCTGGCCCATACAGAGCGGACGGCGCCGTCCATGCCGCTCGACATCGACGGGACCTTGTAGTACGCGACGATCGATCGCTGCCCTAGGAGATGGATGTAGAGCGAGGGCGTCTGCTTCACCTTCTGTATCCGGAGACCAGATTTCTCTTACATATATAGACTTTGGACATGCTTTCAACTCGAATTCGGATTCGGCTTTGCCTTTTCGACCTTTTTTCCTATACCGAATTCCTGATCTCATAACGTATCCGGCTAGATGCCGAGTCCGTACTGCACTGGTTTTCGAATCCAGGAAGGTACTTGATTCCTCCGGTTTGAATCAAGTACTGTAAACAAAAACCTACCTACCGCGAATCTTTTTTTTTTGCGACCCTACGGCGAATCAACCAAACAGTGGGTCTTAGCATAGGACATACTTAATGAAGCTCGTTATTTCCGGAAAGTATCCTATTTGAAACTGATATTTCGCATGTTTGTGGGACTAGTTCGTATGTAAGGAGGCGATCGTGGCGGCGGCCTAGGGTTTCAACCCTAGCCGCCGCCGCCGGTGATATCTGCAGCTTCTTCGTCGCCGCCGGCAAGGATTTGACGGGTCCTCGCCTCCTCTAGGTGCCGTTCTGGCACTAGAAGGGGTGAGGACCTTGGACCTGCGCACGACGCTTTTCGAAGGTCCTTAATGGTAGAGTTTGGTTTTGGTCGTCATCTTCGTTAATGGAGATGGTATCGTCTGCAATAAGTGATCTTCCACGCTTCGTTCGACGGCGAGATATCCTTCCCGACGTCAATGGTGGCTTTGGAAGATTAAGTCTGTCTAGGTATGGTTCTTCAGATCTTGCTTCGTCAGATCAATCTTGGATTGTTTCTCACGGTTGTCGCGAGGAGGTTTGTCCTCGCAATATCTATCCCGGATACTACGTCTTCGGCAATGGTGATTCGTTCTCTCGGCTCCCAACGACGTCGACAAAGTGGTTCGGTTATTTGTCCCTGGAATATCAGTGGTGGTGCTCTTGCCGATGTTGCTTGATTAATTTAATGGTTGCGTGCGTGCACAAAGCCTTGGCATTGCGGCTCAAAATTAAAAAGGGAGAACCTTCGGTGGTATTCACAGGTCTGTGGTTTGGTGGTGTTGGCGTTGTTCTACGGCTGCCTTCAGAAAAGTACAAGATTGTGTCATGGATGAAGAAAGAGCTTGAAGATCTCATAGATTTGCTAGTCTCTTTTAGTTTTGTTTTTGTAATCGATGTAATTGTGTACTCTTTGCTGGTTTAATATACGTGGAAAAATTCAAAAAAAAAGTTCGTATGTACGTGCAACGCACGTGTTTATGATTAAGGGACAATTTAGAAGTAGGAAAGACCATACCAAGCTCTATATGGATTATTTCTTTTACACTTTTGTATCGATCCTAGATTTTATACTCCAAAGAAAACGATGCTTATGTAAGCATCAGAGGGCAAACAAATCTCACACCGAAACCAACAGAAGTGCTTATCTTATTTGTGGTTTGAGACATGGCCCAAAAGTACCACTACATTGTTCGTTTGATGTATTTAATTTATAAAAACCCCCTTAACTACAACTCTCAAGGATAACAGAAATTAACCTGAATATATTCAAGCTAATGAAATATAATCAATTTCGTTCCAATGTAAAACCACTCTGTTTATAAAGTTGAAAAGATGAACTAATGAACAGTGTAACACATGCTATTATTCTGAAAATTCATTTTCTGGCGCTGCATGATATACTTACAACAATGTAAATAATACGCGGTTCTATATAAGGATGCAAATTATTTTGTTCTGAAATTATCTGCTGAAAGTGATGATTCTGACACATAAATAATTCTGTTCAAAAGTACCCAAGATTTCTGGTTGAGGCTTCGCTAAATTCTCAAGAGCGCACTAACATATTCTGAACTTTACACACAACGGTACTTTTAACTCCTACCAACAAGCATATATATGCTTCTTCTGTTGATATTCCAACACTATTGTATACATAATATAGCTACATCTTCGAAAGCAAACATGTGTTGATACATTATTCGTTTAATAAAATGTCCGTGCATTGCGATGGGCATGAAAAACTAAAGACTTTATTTTCACCATCATACATTATAATTTAGCTGGTATTATTGATAAAAGAAACGTGAGTTAAGATGAAAATATACATTGCTCTGCATGAAGTCAGAACCCGAAC
This sequence comes from Poa pratensis, assembly GCA_947311845.1. Taxonomy (NCBI): domain Eukaryota; kingdom Viridiplantae; phylum Streptophyta; class Magnoliopsida; order Poales; family Poaceae; genus Poa; species Poa pratensis. Next base: position 28,606,430 of record CAMZMU010000089.1, on the reverse strand, counting down.
CAAGAAACTGCTCTCCGTATGCTCCTAGTCCAGTAGGGATCAGTCCCGGTTCAGCACATATTGGCCGTGCATTTGGAGGCCTACCAGGCACCAGCTAATTGACGTTGTATAAGTAAAAAAGTTTTGATGAAATACTGAATAATATTCACCTACAACTTGTTTCCTCTTCCTTTTGTCAAGAAATTTTGCATCTGCTTTAGGTGAATCAACGAAGCTATGTGCACATAGGTTAAAAGTGCGCACTTTCATTATTGCAAGGGAGCAACACCTGTGATTGTCCCCAAAATAATCAGCACTGAAGCCTCACTGCTAATTCGTACATGTGCTCTAAATATAGGTCGCATGAGTGCAGTCGATTAGCAATCACCTGGTTCACAGCTTGTTCAGCAGGAGCAAGAGGGGAGCTGGGTACCGGTGTGTTCAGCGAGGGGAGCAGGCGAGTTCGTTCGGCGTGGGCAGCAGCTCCTTCTGAGCGCCCAGGCCAGCAGCAGAGCGGCGCGATGGTGCGAGGGGACGACTGTACAAGTATACGGCTCCGACCAGCGACGGAAAGCAGGAGGCGCGCGGAGCTCCGGCCGCCGGCGTGGGTGGATTGCGGACGCGGCGGATCCGGCCGGCGAACGGCGGCGTGATGTTGCGAGGGGACGACCGTACGGGATACATCATTTGGCTACATCAGGATTTTTTTATATTTCTTTTTGAAACTCATAAATACGATTTTTTTTTTAAATAACAGGAGCATAAAATCTTCACTCCGATATGTCTCATGTCTCATTTTTTGGATATTTATTATATTTTCCTTCTTTTTTGTTAAACAAGCCAAAACATACAATAAGAAAAAGCCAGAACGGGGCGGGCACGAAACCTAGTGTGCCAAGTTTTTTTTTGTCAATGAGGCACCTGGGCTAATCGACATGGCATGAAAAGCTTCAGGCCGTGGTGTGCCAGGCGGACCGGATGACCACCATTACCTTATTTTTAACAAGTGTTCTCTTTTTCTGGTGTTTCCAAATTCTTATTTTTGAAAATTCGAGACAAGGGTTAGTGTTATGTAAAAGGACATTTCTGATGACTATAGTATTTGGGAGCAAAACTTCAGGTAGCCCGTTTACAATTTTTTTGAAATAGCATTTGTAAGTTCCAAACGATTTGGAAAAAGTTCCGAGATGTAGACAATATTAGGCCGTGCAAAAATGACAAATGTGTGGATCTCGGTCAATGAACAGTACACATTTTCAAAAATTTGAAAGTCTATCAGATTTATTATTTTTGTGTAGCCTACAATATCACGAATTTTGCATCGTCATAGAGTTTGACATTATCAACACCTAGGATATTTCCCTGACTTTTTGACACTTACAATTTCATTTTTGATTTTTTATAAAACGGCCCACTGGAGGTCGGTCTCCATTTTGGGTTTCTGCATTTTTGGCCTTCCATATCTACTTTACTTGGGCAAATACCAAGCTGATGTAATTTGGATTCTCGAAAGGGAAAAAAAGTTTATGTAATTTATTCACTCAGTAGGATAATTTGTTTTCGACAGCTAGTTCACCTGTTCTTTTTTTATGGTCACTTCACTAGGTGTTATTAATAGTTAATAGAGAGAATTCCTTGTATGACACTCCCTTAAAATGGCCTTCCTTATTTGACACTCACGAATGTTTCCTTCCCTATATGACCTCTGCCCAAATTTGCTTTCCTTTGCTGACACTGCCGTCGGTTCTGTCACACTGTTCCATTAACTTTTTGTGGGATGGATAAAATTACCCTCGTCCAATCCATCTGATCGAACCGAAGCGAACCGAACGGAATCGAACCAAAATTCCCCATCTCAGGTTGTCCATGTCCCGTACCCTAATCCCTAGCGGCGGCGCCGGATTGGTCGTCATTCCGGCGGCGGTGGCGTGAGCCGAGGCTAGGAGTAGTTCTGTCCCCGGCGATAGGCACGGCGCGAGGTCAGATGGTGGCGCCGGGGTGCATCGCCGTTGGCGGTTGTTCCGTCCCCGGCGGCGTCGGCAGAGTGCATCTCCGTTCCGTCCCCGGCGGCGCGTCTGCGTGGAGGCGCGGTGCATGGAGGTGGGTAGCCGGCCTGGTGCGCGGAGACGTCGGGCGTACAGGCGAGGAGGGCGGCGGCGTGGTTGACCTCGAGTGCAGGGCACCGGCGGGGAGGCGTCCTCGATCAGCTCGCCGGACTGCCGGCCGGCGGCGCCTCCACTGCTCCGACTTGCAGCCATGGATAATGGATTTCCAAAGGAAATCATCTACATAGCGCTAGATCCATGGGAAGAGCAGAAGATTATTGCCATCGACGGGAGAGCATAGGAGACATGCCCGCCATGGATGTAGGAAGAGGATGATGGGAGTACGGGTTCTTTTACATATATCGAGTCATTTTACATATATATTATTACTGTTGTACTGATTTTTTGTCACATTATACGTCAGGGGTAAAAATGTCTTTGCACGTCTCTTTAACATGGAGAATTTGTACTAGAGTGTCATACAAGGAATTCTCTTAGTTAATACCGAGAGAGTGAAGTTAAAGACAAAAAAAACAAGAAAGTACTACGCCGTCGCGCCGATAGCCCGATATCCATTATTTACGTGTACGCCTCGCATTTACTCGGTGATTAGCTCATTAAGCCGGAGGCCGGCCTCTCCATCCGGATCTGCGCTCTGCGGACAGAGAGTCGAGTGCGCTCACGCAGCACGGGAGGTATGCTCTCCATTGTCAGGGACTAGTAGTGATATGTAATAGAGTATATGTTGGTAGTTGAGGGCATATTAGGTATTCTACCTTTAGTGGCATCTAGTAGTGGCTATGTCTTTATAAGCCATCCTTTGTATCCTGTGGAGACAACCAAGATTATGAACCCTAATTTCATCATCTATTTTCCTGCAATTTATTCTAGATTTATTTCCTGCAATTTACCACTTTTATCTTCAATTTCCCTCAAATTCTAGTTCTTGCTGATCCTTTCTTGTCAGATCGTATCAGGGTCCTGACAATTGGTATCAGAGCAGTTCGATCCATCGGATCTGCTCCCACCCTTCCCTCCCTTCGTCTTCGACATCGATTCCGAAATTTTCTCTCCGGCGATTCCTTCCTCTTCGCTCTGTTCGCATCATGGCGACCTACCCCTCCGTCTTCACTGACCCACCTCCGATTTTCCCCGGCGGCTACTACCCATCCCCTTTCCCCTACTCTCACGGCGCACCCTATGCTGCAACACAGCCCTACCCGCATCCCGCCGCCGTGTACGCACCACCGCACGGCCTCTTCCCCACTCCACCGTTCGGCTACCCGCTGGCGCCCACCAATTTCCCAGCTCAACCATACTGCCCATCCACCGTCACCTACGCCACCACATCCTCTTGCCCGACCAGTGAGGCGACCCCAATCCCCACAAACGTTGAGCGAAATTGGCCACCATCTGCGCCCGATCCGATTCCATCCACCTCGCGTGCGCCGGTGTTCGGCAACACAGCCGCCGCCTCATCTCCAGCCTACTACTACCCGCTAGAACCAAATCCAGTTCTCCCCAATCCCTACTCGTCAACAGCGCCGCCGGCCACCCATTTCTCCTCGTCGCCGACCCAGAACACCTCTCCCGGCCGCTCCGTTGCCTCCGCCACCACCTCCCCGTATACTCCCCCGCTTGGCTTCTTCCAAGCGCCGCCGGTTCCCCAATCGTCCCCATCCACCCCTGCCACAAACTTTCCGGCGCCTCTCCACCCTGAGCACTCTCCATGGCCGGATCCCGCGCCGTTGCTCGAGCTCCACAACTCCTCGTCGCCGGCCCAGCACACCTACTTCGACTACTCTACAATTCGAGAGGATCCAGAGCCCGACGCCGCCCACGCCTCCAAAAATCGAGAGCGCCGTCCGTCCCAGAGCAAGGGCTCCTTCACATCGCCGGACGCAAAGGCAGCCCGCGCCCCCATCGCCAGTGAGGTGGACACGTACCTAGCCTATGATGCAGCTGTTCTAGCAACGGCAGACGGGCAGGTACATGCGAAGGCCGCGCCTCACCACAGGCTGCAGCGCGAGCTCATCAACATACAAGCTCGACTGGATCAGCAGGAGACACAGGAACGAACCTCCTTTGCCACAATCCAAGGTGAAATTTCTCGCCTTTCTGAAGCTGTTGCTCGTTTTGCTTCCTCCGTGGGTAGGACCAATAATCCCAGTACGCAGACTATACCCGAACAAATCAGCGTACCAGCAGCCCCTGAGTATGTTGTCCAACAGGTGTTTGGTGAAATTCCCACACCAATTTCTTGGCAGGAAAAACATGGTACAGCTCCTGGCTACTCTCCTGGGCATGAAAAGCCGATTCAGAACTCATGTCAGCAAACTGTGAGCACCAGTCCCAATTGGCAAAATATTGATGAAGTGCCTCCAGCTTATGGTCTCCATCATCTCAATTGCCGAAGTGTGTTGCGAGCAGATGGTACTGAGCATATCTACTATGCACTCCCAGACACATATCCCTTAGAGCGAGCTAATCCGGAGCCGGTGTTTGCTGTCGACGATGACAAAACAAAGGGCGACTCGAATCAGTTTGGTGATGTGTTCACTAGCAGTCCTGAACAGCTTGCCATGTCCGTCCACAAGGCACATGAGAATGCATCCAGTGAACAAATCAAAAGTTTCAGCACGGCACCAGAAACTGAACACACTAGTGCTCGTCTGTATACTATCTCAGATGGGTGGGATATTACTCTTGAGCTTCAGCGAACAACTCAAATGTTTCAGCAAGCCTTTGGTTTGGGATGGACCAAAGGGAAAGCATCAGCTCTGATTCTCCTAGTTCCATGTTCTACAGGCAAGTCTTACTCCTTACCTCCATTTGAGAACTGGGCTAAACTGCAATGGGACCCTGGCATTGAAATTTCCTCGTACATGCATATCTGGCCACACATGAAAACAGTGAAGACATCAACTTGGTTATCAAGTCCATTAGTCAGTGACTTGCAGCTACACCTGAGAAAAGCATTCAAGCAGATCATCTGCTACCCCAGCATATTCAGCTCGCCTGCAATGTATATGTCAACTTCTAGAAAGGTGTGCATCAGATTTGTTTTGAGCTCTGGAAAATTAATTCAAGCAGGAAAGGATGCTGCAGTTATGTACCACATCTTCAAAACTCAATTATCAATGAGAAAAATAACTCATATTTGGGATCCTGGTATTGAATCCATCTTGTTCTTATACAAAGGGCTGCACGTGTGTAAGATTCAGCTAGTGCGCTGTTCAACTACAACTGAGAATTACAAGGCCAAGCGTCTGCTCCTATCTTCAAAAGAATATCTTCAAATCTGGGATATTGGTACCTTCTTCACTACATATCTACCTCCTTGACAAAAATGAATGAAATCTGGAGAATAATTACAGTCTCTATGATTACACCAAGTGAAGCACTATTGCCAGACTATCCCGAAGAATTATAAGGCAACCAGTATGCTCTCTTTGCAGAAGTATATTCAGATCTGGGAACTGGATACCACCTCAATTACATTCCTGCCTTTCCCCTGATATGGTGAATGAATTAAGATGGATAATTGTCAGTGGTAAAAGTTTCTGTAGAAACTTGGTCCATTGGTGACCAATGGTCTCAAGGGGGGAGTAATGTCAGGGACTAGTAGTGATATGTAATAGAGTATATGTTGGTAGTTGAGGGCATATTAGGTATTCTATCTTTAGTGGCATCTAGTAGTGGCTATGTCTTTATAAGCCATCCTTTGTATCCTGTGGAGACAACCAAGATTATGAACCCTAATTTCATCATCTATTTTCCTACAATTTATTCTAGATTTATTTCCTGCAATTTACCACTTTTATCTTCAATTTCCCTCAAATTCTAGTTCTTGCTGATCCTTTCTTGTCAGATCGTATCAGGGTCCTGACATCCATTCCGTTCACCTCCGCCCGTTGATTCTCCCTTCCTCCTCCGCCGCCCATTTCCTTCCGATCTTCCTCTCTCTGCGTTCATCTGCCGTCCCAAATCTTGCCCCGACCTGCGGATTTACGGCTTACATTCGGTTGTTGAATTTTTTTTCCTGCTGCAGCTTCCATGCACACCACCTGTTCGACGAAAAGCGTCTGAGCTCTTCCCCCGTGGCTGAGTCGTCGGACAACCGGAGAAGGGTCTCTGCGCGCGTCGCCCGCGCGGCAGACAGGATCGGCGACCTCCCCGACGACGTCCTCCGCCGTGTCCTCTCCCAGCTGAGCTCACGCGAGGCCGTGCACACATCTTTGCTGGCGTAGCGCTGGCGCCAACTCTGGCGGTCGGTGCCCGTCATCGACGTGTCTTTCCAGGAGTTTGACGACAGAACTTCTGAAGACGACTTTCAGCCTGGGGAACGATTCAATAGAACAATTGAGCGTGAGGTGGTGTTCAAGGAGTTTGTCAATAGTTTGCTGATGCACCGTGACCCTGTTGGCCTGGACGAGTTCCGGCTCTTGTACAGCTCGAGCACCGGCGATAGCTCTGATGACGCAAACCAGTGGATCTCCCACGCGATACAGCGTGACGCACGGGCTATCAAGGTTGTCGATTGGTGTGAACCAATTGTCCTCGATACTGCGCTATTCAGTTCAAGATACTTGAAAAGGCTTCATATTTCCTGTGCTACAATGGGCCCAGGTTTCTTCAATCAGCTACAAACGAGCTGCCAGCATTGGAATATCTGTTCCTATGTGACTGCTACATCCCGGATCTTGAGATTTTCAACAACACACTGAAGGTTCTGGTCCTCTCTAGAGAACTCGTGTTCCTTGACCACGCTTTTATTTCGGCTCCAAGTCTCATATCTCTGTCCATTGAGGGGGATTTTCTGGGGGTCATGCTACCCAAACTACAGAACATGGCATCTCTACAGACTGCATCGGTCAGGCTTTGGGGAGATACCAGCACCTGTGATGCTGATGCTGTCAGGAAGCTTCTCGCGGGCCTCGCTGATGTTAGAAGTTTGGAATTCTGTTATAGTGATAACAAGGTATGCTTATTGATTTGACATCACTATCCACGATGCCTCTTTTTTCTAGTACATCATTTTAAGACATCTGTCCTTACCAAAATTTGCAACATAAGCACCTTTTTTTCAGCCATGACCCTTCACAATTATATCAGATGAGTCACAACATACCATTAGTGCAAACCTTACCTCTTGATAGGATGACAAAGGCTGTCTGTGTCTCCACTCGTTATGCTCCATTTCATATGCTCATTTTGTAGGTTCATCAAATTGTTGACCAAAATATCTTACTTGGAGAAATGATTTCATAATAAAGCTCTAGCATTTCCTATTCATTCTTAATGCAATACTGCGTTGATATCATGGGTAGCAATTATGGCAGTTTTATTTTTCATAATAACGAGTCTCTAGGGAAATAATAAGTATAGCGTTGCTTGATATGCAATATATTTTGTTAACGTGATTTATGTTTGTACTGCCATTTATTCATATCCAATGTGCTCTGAAGATATAGCTCTAAGCTTTTCAGTGTGCACTCAATGAGACAGTAGTTATGCACGAGATCTCTCGTGATATTTTTGCAAGTTTGGCTGAATCAGAAATAATATGTGCAGCTGACGATGGAAAATAATTTCCGATGGTATCCGACATTCACCAATCTTACAAACCTGACTCTTGATGCTTGGTGTGTCCATGGGGGCTTCTATGGACTGATAGTCTTCCGTCAGAAGTCACCCAGTCTGAAAAAGCTAACTCTCAAACTAGACCAGGTATATGATCTTTGCTACAGTATGGATCCTTGAGTTAATGTTTATGCATGCACCATGGAGATAAAACTTTTATTTTTTCTTGCTAGGGGAATGTGGCTTCAATCACTGGCGAGCTGGAAGACAGATCATTTACATGTGATCAGCTTGAGATTGTTGAAATCATATGCTCAGAGACAAGTGAGCTGCTACCCATGGTGACTCAGTTTCTACATGATAGTGGCATAAGTCCTGATTAGATGCAGAAGCCTATCAGTCACCAGAACTAAGTCCGATGCAAGGCATCATATCATTCACCTCGCAGGCAAACATCATGTCCTCTTGGATCTACATTGGTTCTCTCTGGTTTAGGTGGAAGAACATGGCATGCATGTTTGCTGCCCTTGTCTTTTTTTTTTCCACACAACAGAATCACGGTGATAAATTTGAAGGAATTTCTGGTGGCGGCTAGCCAGAAGAAACTTGGATGCGAAATCTTCTGTACGGTTCCAAACAAAAAATAACTTCCGGGAGAACGTTACGTTGCATTGGACATACATGAATGATTGCCCGTTCTGATTGGATCTTGGATTGATCCTCCACTGAGTTTTTTTTGTTCAAACTAATCTGTAAGATAATTCTGATTTTAACTTCTGTATGGATGCATGATGTTATTGCTGTGAGGTGCATGTCTACAATGCTGCAGAGAACTTGCCGTTGCCTTTTTGATTATTTTAAACAAAATTGTTTCCTGTCATGTCATCTTTGTTGAAAATGCCACCCCATCTTTATAACTTGTATGATATCTGTGTTAGTCATGCAACTTTAAATTGCACTTCATTTGTAGATGTAGTATTCTCTTCGTTTGTCTGCATCTTTGTACAACTTGGTGCCATTGACATATAATGAAGGCCATCACACAAGATATTACTTTCACCGTTTTTTAATATAAGATGTTTTAACTCTTTACCACATTCACATGTATCTCCATGTATTTAGACACATTTTTAGTGTGCATGTTCACTCTTTGCAATATGTATCTAGACAATATGTGAAAGAGCTAAAGTGTCTTATAATTAAGAACGGAGGGAGTACTAAACAACGTCAACGGTCACCGGTACAAAGTGTACAAATAAAAGCCACATACAAGGCTTCTATGTTTGCAAATATCAGTGCCTTGGATTTTCTGTGTTTCCAGTAGCTCCAAGAAATTTACATCTGAGAATGACGAGACGAGGTACATACTTAACATGACTGTTTCTATACTTCAAGAAAGAAATACTCCATCCGAACTGAAATAAGTGTCGTGACACGGCATTTTGCAAATAAGCCCTCCATCTTTTTGTGCGTCAACCCGCACTCCACCGCACCGCTCTGCCTCACCCGCACCGCTCTGGCTCACCCGCACTGCACTGGCTCACCATCTCGCTCTCTCTCCTCCGCCACGGAGCGTCCTCTCTCTTCTCCGGCGCCAAGCTTCTCGTCGCCTCGCCACGCTCCTCTCGCCTCGCCGCGCTAACCTCCTCGCTCCCTCGGCTCGTCGCGCTGCGCTTGGACCTGAAGATTTGACCTTTGGTCGAAGCCGCTCACCGCGCTTTCCTTGGTCGATACCGTCGACGAATTGCGTCTACATACATGGTTGCCCGTTCTGATTGGATCTTGGATTGATCCTCCGATGACACTTTTTCTTGAAACTAATATATAAGCTGACTAAGATTTTAACTTCTGTATGGATGCATGATGTTATTGTTGTGAGATGCATGTCTACAATGATACAGAAAACCTGGTGTTGCCTTTTTGGTTGTTTTTTAAACAAAAATGTTTCCTATCATGTCATGTCACCTTTGTTTAGTTTTACTATTCAGTCGTTATAACTTCTATGATGCTCGATCTTGGATGATATCCGTGTTAACCATGCAACGTTGAACTGCACTTCATTTGTAAATGTAGTATTCTCTTCGTTTGTATTCATCATTGTACAATTTGCCACATTCACACTTGAAAAATTACAGTAAAGTAAAAGCCTCCTATGTTCTGCTCAAAATAAAGAATCGGTGTCTTAGACTTTCTGTACTTTGCGAGGCCGCAACCTGATCTGGCTGCTCAACTCAAAAATTGTGGTTAAATAACCTGAAGCCCACACAGCTTGTGGCGGTACCTCTCCGTGTTGGCGCCCAGCTTCTGATTCAATGCCTCGAAGGCCAGAAGCGCCAGCAAGCTACCTGTGCCGGCAGGCTTCGACTTGGGGATGCTTTCACCGGGCGGCACGACGGCGAGCTTCTTCGCGACATGGCTCAGCGCGCCTACGCAGCTCCTGTCGTGCGCCCTCGCCAGCCCCTTCACGTCGTACAACGGCGCCCCGAGAAGCTCACGTACCGCCTTCATGAAGTCGTCGACGCCTTCCGGGAGCTTCTCGCCGGACATCATGCTCACGAAGTAGGCGACGTGGTACGCGCCGGCGAACGTCGCCCACGACGGCCGGGCTGATCTGAGCAGGCCGGAGTCTCGCAGCAGCCACCGGAGCCTGAACCCGTCGATGCCGTCCCGGGGTAGCCGGTCGAAGTCCACACCGCAGGCGCTGGCGAGGTAGGCGATGGACTTGGGGTCTCTCGCGTCCGTGTCCGAGGCGATGTCGAACTCGCACAGGTTGAACTCCCACGCGAAGCGCCGCCGTCGACGGTGCGGACGGCGATTCCCACTTGGATCGGCTTGAGCTGGGCCACGTTGTCACGGATGACGTCGTACCGCTCCTGTGCGGTGAGCTCGTAGTGGCTCCGGCCGTCGCCGTGGACGACGACGCAGCCGGGGTACTGGACGTTCAGCGCCACGTGCCGGGCGCACGGCGCGATCTCGTGGAGGACTTGTGATTCGGCGACGAAGTTGTCGGACCACACCGAGCGGACGGCCACGTCCATGCTTCTCGACGGCGACGGGAGCTTGCGATGCGGCGGCGTCCTTTTCACCCAGTAGAGCGAGGGCTGCCCTAGGAGATGGATGTAGAGCGAGGGCGTCTGCTTCACCTTCTGCAACCGAGTTCAGATTTCTCTTTACATATATAGTCTCGGGAGACATCCGAGACCTGCTTTCAAACTCGAATTCGTATCCGGCTCTGACCCCGCGTTAGCCCCTGGACGCCGAGACGCCGAGTCCGTACGGCACTCGTTTTCGAATCGAACAGTTGTAACGTCAAGTTGCTTGATTCCTCCAGTTTGAATCAACTAAAGACAACCGAGCAGTCGGTCTTAGCAGAGGATCCAATGGTGCAAAAAAAAGGATAGAAAAAACATAAAAATGTACTTAAAAGATACCTAGCCAGTGCAAGGAAGATTACACAGATTGCAGAGCACGCGCGGCAACTTCAGCGGCCGGCACGGCGGAGGCCACAACCGGAGACCGGCATACCGGGCACGTCCTGTGGGACCAGAGCCACACGTCGATGCATCCTTCGTGGAACAGGTGCGTGCACGCCGGCAGCTGCTTCACCACCTCCCTCGGCCTAATCTCGGCGAGGCACACCGCGCACTGATCGCCATCTCCGCCGTCGCGCACCATCTTCTCGTACCTGTACACGGGCAGGCCGGCGACCGCTTCCCGGCCTAGCCCGACGGCCGGCTCCCGCGGAAGCGCAGCCATGGACTGATCACTCTCGGCCGGGTTTTGCTCGAGCTGCAGACGTCGCAACCTGGCGCGAGTGCGCGCGCGCTCGCACAGCCCGGCGATCAAGAGGAAGGCTGCCAGGACGGTGGCGATGCGGATGTTGATTCTCCAGGGGACGCCGGCGAGGTACAGTATGGCGCACGTTAGGCCCACCGGAGCAGCGACGATGAACACGACTTTGAGCGGCATGCCGGCCGGCGACCGAATCAGGCCGATCCCGATATGTTTTTGTAGGTGCGATTTGCAGTGTTTTTGGTAGGCTAGTGCATGGCTGGGTCTATGGGCTATCGTGGTTATTCCAACTGCGCCGGCATGTGTGAGCTTGTACTGCAAGAGCTCATCGATGGCGACAAGCGGGCAGGCCATCTTGGAGTTGACGTGGTCAGGTTTTATATCAGGCATAATGACCGCTCTAGACACCAAAATTTTCTATCCATAATTGCAGATCCGAATTTTCCATTCGTGAAATTTATATACAAACACTACCCGAAAATTTGTCTTTGCCATACGATGCAATCTTTGCCGAGCGCCTCCAATTTGCGGAACAAGGCAAACAAAGCTCTCCCGTGAGGACTTTGGAAACACGCATGGCAAAAAAAACATCACGGCAAAGTCCTCTGCCACACACGGCAAAGAACAAGTACACGGCATATCCATCCCCAGACACACGGCGTCGTTAACGCACTCGGCAAAGATTTCTCTGCCGTGCCACTGGTTGGAGGTGCACGGCAAACTGTGGGGCCTGTGGGATTTTCCGTTTTTGCCAATTTACCCAATATCCCGCGCTCCACCAATTTTGGCGGGAAGAAGACTATGCCGTGTGCCTTTACTAACAAACACGGCATATATGTTTTCTTTTTTTTTTGTTCAGTCGGCTGAAATTAAAATGTACGCGGCCTATTTCCCGTGCTTGACAATAATGGGCGGCAAATAACTTTGCCGTGCACTAGGAGCAGATGCACACGGCATATCTTTCCGTGTGCCCTTCAAAATGTACACGGCATATTGCAATTTTCCCTTATTTTCTTTTTTGTTTTCCCTTTTTTGGGTAAAATGGCCCCAACCTTGGTAGGTTCTTCACAAAAATCCTCATATTTTTGGACATAAAATGTTATCTAATATTTTTAAATTTTTACTTGATACAAATTTGAAACAATTATTTGGTAGGTTCTTCACAAAAAACCTCATATTTGGTACTCGGAAAATGAAAAATGTTTTTTTTTGTGTTAAGAAATGAAAACTTTGTTCGACAACCTACCAACACACTCTTATACATATATTGGGGACCCATGCAAGTTTTGGTGGGATTCCAACGCTCCGGACCTCCGCTACGGCGAAACCCTACACCCGCTGGAAAAAAGTCTAACCAGTCGATCTACCCCTTTGACCGGCGCCGAGAGGGGGTAGACGCATGAACTTTTTTACTTGGTTGTGTTAGGTTGGTACATAGTACCATAGGGAACCAACATTTCATGTGGTCCGTCGCATGATTCCATGCCCGGCACCCGAAACGGGAGTTTTCACCTCTAAGTGTCGGAACTAACTACGGAGTAAGCGGGGTCGGTGAAGGGGTCGCACCTCGGAGCTGTATCTTGGTTCCCAAAACTTACCAACACACTCTTACACATATATTAGGGACCCATGCAAGTTTTGGTGGGATTCCGACGCTCCGGCCCCCCGCTACGGCGAAACCCTACACCCGCTGGAAAAAAGTCCAACCTGTCGATCTACCCCTTTGACCGGTGCCGAGAGGGGGTAGACGCATGAACTTTTTTGCTTGGTTGTGTTAGGTTGGTACATAGGATCATGGGGAACCAACATTTCATGTGGTCCGTCGCATGATTCCATGCCTGGCACCCGAAACGGGAGTTTTCACCTCTAAGTGTCGGAACTAACTACGGAGTAAGCGGGGTCGGTGAAGGGGGTCGCACCTCGGAGCTGTATCTTGGTTGCCAAAACCTACCAACACACTCTTACACATATATTAGGGACCCATGCAAGTTTTGGTGGGATTCCGACGCTCCGGCCCCCCGCTACGGCGAAACCTACACCCGCTGGAAAAAAGTCCAACCTGTCGATCTACCCCTTTGACCGGCGCCGAGAGGGGGTAGACGCATGGACTTTTTTGCTTGGTTGTGTTAGGTTGGTACATAGGACCATGCATGGGGAACCAACATTTCAAGTGGTCCGTCGCATGATTCCATGCCCGGCACCCGAAACGGGAGTTTTCACCTCTAAGTGTCGGAACTTACTATGGAGTAAGCGGGGTTGGTGAAGGGGGTCGCACCTCGGAGCTTTATCTTGGTTCCCAAAACCTACCAAAACTATGAGCAGCAGCTGAAGCAGCAGCAGGAGCAGATCCGGCAGCAGCAGGAGCAGTCCAGGCAGATGATGGAGTGGATGACGAGCACGATGCAGCGCATTGCTCCTGTGGACGGGGCTGTTGCCATGGGACTGTTCCCTCCACCGATGTTCTCATGGGTATGTTGTCAAACTTGTCATTCTATCCATCTTATTGTTGTAACTAAATTATTTGTGTAATGCGAGCCTTTTTTCATGTTGTAGATGAATCCAGAATCGGCGCGTGGATCTCACTCGATGGCGCCGCCGCTTGGTGGCCAGGACGATCCGGAGGGGCAGCCCCATATTTCCAACCCTTCCGTTGTCCGGAGGCTCCCATGGGTATGCTCGCATGACTCATAATTTAGCTTGCCATGACATTGCCACTTTAGTTGAACTTGTCAAAATTTAGTTAGTTGAACTTGTCAAATTTTACCCATTAGCAAATTTTAGTTAGTTCAACTCATCAAATATTAGTTAGCTTTCTTTTAATGCCATGACTATGCCATTTCCACCTAATTAGTTAAATTATGCCTATGCACTTGACATTTAATTGTCGAACTCAGTCATTTTTTTGCAAACATGTAGGAGGATCCTCCTCAATGATGTCCATCTTCGCCGTCGTGACTTACATGTGGAGCTTCATGTCCATCTTCGCCTTCATGACCTATATGTGATATGTTTGTGAATTGTGTGAATTATGGAGCATTGTGTGAATTGTGATATGTTTGTCGTCGTGATCTATATGTTTGTGTGAATTGTCGTCGTGTTCTATATGTTTGTGTGAATTGCCATCGTGATCTGCATGTTTGTGAGAATTGTGATATATATCAAATTGTATCCATATTTGTCAAACTGTTTGAATTGCAGGGATTTAAAAAAAACAGCACAAAACGGGTGAATTATGGAACTTTGCCGTGTGAGGGCACACGGCAAAGACCTTTGCCGTGCCAAGCCACACGGCAAAGCTGCCACGCGTCGCGCACCTGTGCGCCTGGCAACTTGCCAGATGACCATATGGTCTCTTTGCCGTGCGGTGGTCAGTGTTCCTCACGGGAAAGGGTGCTTGCTCGGATCTGTGCAGAGGTGTTGTGCCGTGCGGTCGCGCATCAAGCGCACGTCAAAGGGCAGCTCTGTGCCGTGTGGTGGGGCGGCGAGCACACGGCAAAGGTCCGCTCGGTGCCGTGAGGTGCGCCGGCGAGCACTCGGCAAAGCTGGAATCTGTGCCGTCATGCTTCTCGCAGAGCACACGGCAAAGATGTTGCTCGATGCACACGGCAGAGATAGATACCACGGCAAAGAACTGACAAGAGGGTTGACCACATTCTGACAGAAATTTGCCGTGTAGTGCGAGGAGGGCGCACGGCAAAGCCCTTTGCCGTTGTTTTTAGCGAAAACACACGGCAAAGGTTCTTTGCCGACATGAGTTGTGTTGTGCGGGCTTTGCCGTGCTGTTCCGCACGGCGAACCCTTTGCTGGGTTGCGCAGTGCATTTGCCGTGCGGATTCGCCACATGGCAAAGATGTGATTTCCGGTAGTGAAAGTTGGTTTGTTAAATCCGAATTGGTTTTTTCAGACATAAAATGTATGGTTTGTCAAGCTTTTTTGTTAGTTTTATCTTTTTTTTTTTTTTGAGATCAACACCACCACTTTATTACTCAATTTGATAATTCATACAAACGCCCAGAGGCGGGGATTGGAACCAGACATGTCTTCCAGTAGACAGAGGAATAGAGCTTCTCGCCAGAGCATGAGCGTCAACATTTGCTTTTTTGTTAGTTTTATCTGTTCAGAACTGTTCTAGACACCAAGCTTTACTGTAATTTCATAATTTGGATACTGCATCTTGAAAACATGCTTACTAATCGACCGTTGTAGACACCAAGCTTACTAATCACTCCCATACAGTTATCTTAGTCATCAGAAACGAATGGTCGAGCACAAGGTCGGTCTGGTCGTTGGTGATCAAGTACTGGATTCTACGGCAGACTCTGGGCAAATCTCCGATTCTGCTTGATTCTCGTATGAATTTACAATCTGACGAAAACCACATGCACAAAGTGCTACAGGGATTAACCAAAAACAAATCAAAGCAATAGGTCAGGTGTTTAGGCACATGGATGATACTCGTGGTAGACGATGCGCCGGCATACTGGGCACGTCGAGTGGACGTGCAGCCACTGCTCGACGCACTGCTTGTGGAACGCGTGCCCGCACGCCGGCAGCCGCCTCGTATCCTCGCCATTTCCCACCTCGCCGAGGCAGACGGCGCACTCCTCCACGCCCGAACCAAGGTCGCCGGCGCCATTCCCTGATCCTGTTATAAACGATAGCAGAAAAACGACGAAGTGTGGAACGATCAAACCAATGGGGACACGAGATTTTAACGTGGAAAATCCCTCCAACAATGGAGGAGAAAAAACCACGGACGCCAGCCAGCAATACTTCACTATAATCGGGTGAGGTTACAAACGCCATGGGTTTACAATGTGTGGCTTATCCCAACCGGCGGCTTACAAGAGGAATATATGGTGGCATAAAACCCTAGGTCGGCTGCAGTTCGATCCGGAAACGATCCGTACCGTACCACGTCACAAGAGGAATATATGGTGGCATAAAACTCCGGGCGCTCCGCTCTCCTTCGTCACAAGTTGGCCTTCATCAGTATAGAATTTGGATAATCATAAAACAAACATGTCCTCCGTCCCCCGCTGATGGCGTGGAGCTGTGCTAGCGCGCTCGTGCTGTTGACGGCCGGCGCATTGTCACTACAGGAAAGAGGCAAGACGCCGACGGCATTTTGTCGGGGCCGTCGGCGTAGACCCCGGCGTAGCCAGGATACGCCGACGGCGTTTTCGCCGTCGGCGTAGCCAGGATACGCCGACGGCGACCCTCGGCGTATACGTGGCCGTCGGCGTACGCAAGCCGTGAGTAGCGTCCGTCGATGTGTTTCCGTTAGAAAAATTTAATTGAAGCAACTAAGGATTCGAACCTGGGACATGCGACCAAACTAGCTACGATGTGCTAACCAAATAGCCAAGGCTGCTTGTTGTTTACGTTGGAGACACACGAGTATATGTTCATTAACCTCACGGTAGTACTAAAAATTGCAACTATATTTGTTTAAGCACATTTCCTTCTTGTACAGAACTTGGCAACAACACTTATACTATGTTATATCATTATGATGACAAATTCTCAGTTTACATTATTTTTGCATACATAATTATTTATTTACTGCACCATTTATAAGTAAAATATATATTGTTTTTAAAAGTAGCCAAAACTCAGCTCCTAAATGTGACACACCTTCCAAGTGTGACCCGCTTCACATACAACACTTATCCCACTGTGAAACTCCCACTTTTAGTGCATTAGATGGAATTTTATGATTAATTGTGATCAAACTTGAAATTATTTTTACAAAAATCATTTTTCATTTTATAAGTGCCGAATGACATTTTCTGTGAAGCAAGTACAAAAAATATGCCGCAAAATGACACCAATCGAAGTTCCACGCAAAGTATTCCATATTTGATGGATAGTCTAAACATATGTGTACTAGTTGCTGGCATGGAGTCCTTTACCGACTTCACTTTCTCTCTAATAAGTGGGTGGACTTATAGCTGAAAACTCTCACTTTGGGCGAAACGGAGGGAACCTTTGCAAGATATGGTGGATATTGGTTTTGGATGTTCATATGTCCTAAACTAACACAACCAAGAAAAAGGGTCCAGTGGCCTACACCCTTTCGACTTCGGTTCAAAGGGGTACACCCGATCTTTGACTTTTTTTCAACGGGTCGAGGGTTTCGCCGAAGCGGGGCTTCGGAGCGTCTGAAACCCACCAAAACTAAAATTCTTTGGCATGGAGTCATTTTATGTGTATTAGTTGCTAGGAAAAATGATAAACTTGAGTTTTGACAAAGTTTTCTGAAAACTTCTTCACAAAAAGGTCAATTATCTATAAACATGTACAAGTTTCGAATCAAATGACCTAGATATGATCATTCCCGTGGCATAATTTGTGATAATGTGCCCATATTTTAGACATAAGTGTATCTTGGTATGACAAAGAATGTATAGAACTGAGGTCTTTCAAATTAGTTTTATAAATATCGTTTTTCATTTTTTAATTGTCAAAAATGACATTGTTTGTGAAGCAAGTACACAAAATATGGTGGGAAATGGCACCCATCCAATTATCACGCAAAGTAGACCATAGTTTATGGATAATGGAGCAATATTAGGAATTTTATCGGTTTCTACCTAATTGTGCCTATTTAAATGATTTCATACCTATTTTCCGAAAGTAATTGAAATATGAACTATAAGTGTGTGATACTTTTCCCTGAGAGTTTTACAAAAATAATTTTAAGATAGACAAGTAGTGGTTATATCACGTAACCGTCGATATTTTTGAAAAATGCGACCTCTTTCAATCAAAACCAACGGTGGTCATTTTGCCAATTTTTTGCGAAAACCTCAAAGACAGTGAAAAAAACCTTAAATAATACGATTAAATTTGTATTTATCATTTTTATTTGCAACTGTTACACAAATAGGCGACCCAAGGCGCAAGTTTCACATCTTTTCGATTTGTGTATATTTAGTTACGCTGCTTTGAAAATGTCAAAGAAACACAAATGCATGTACTATGTCCTGATTGGTTGGGAGAAATAAGGTGTGGATCGATGACATGGCGTCTTCTGATTGGTCAAAACACCTCACCCCGCACCATCTCCTCTCCTCTCTCCTTATCCTCTCACGTTGTCTCACACCCAGCCCAACACACGCATGCACCTTATCCTCTCCTTCCTTCTCCTCTCTGCACGCACCACACACGCACGCACCTTATCTTCGTCGCCTCCGTCTCCTGGACGCCGCGTCCGAGCTGTACGCCGCCGTCCACCTCGATCTGTCGACCACCCGCACCGGCGTCTGCGCGGATCTCGTGGGAGAGCCCAGGCGCGAAATCCTAGCCCCGGCGGCAATGTGCGGGTGCGTGGCGGCATCACCAGGGCGGTGCTGGCCATCCTCGACGCCGTCCTCGTCGGCTGCTTCCTCTCCGACGCGGAGCGCCGGCCCCGACGCGGCTGTCCGCCGCCTCCATCCCCGACGCTGGCCATCCTCGACGCCACCGTCCGAGCTGTACGCCGCCGTCCGTACACTACGCCCCGACGCGGCTATCCGCCGCCTCCATCCCCGACGCTGGCCATCACCTAGATGGAGGAGGACATGGAGCTCTGCCTCAAGCCCACCACGGTTGCAGCGCCTCTGTCCTCGCCCCGTCGGACGCCGCAGGCCCAGCCCGCCCCCTGCCTGTCCCGAGCTCGTCCCCACCGAGGGGCGGCCGGGATTTTTTTTGTGACAGGAGGCCGCTCTACGCCGACGGTATTGCCGTCGGCGTCTGGAGGGCTGACGGAGACGGACGGATGCCGTCTTATGGGTCCCACCACAGCCTACGCCGACGGGGTCACATACGCCGACGGCAGGGGAGCTACGCCGACGGCCGTCGGCATATGCCTACGCCGACGGCAGACGTGCCTACGCCGACGGCTCGGCGTCTCGTGGGTTTCCCGTAGTGTGTCCAGGCCTCTATCCACGTCGTCACAACCGGCGTCCTCGCGGGAGGCTTTCCTCTTGCGAAGGGCGGCAGTGCACACGCCTGCGGCGATCGTGAAGAAGAGGATGGTGGGGACACCGCCCAGTAGGATGACGGTGACGCTCAGGTTCCTCCGGTAGCCCGCTACGGCCAGCGCGCCTATGCAGATCCCCGCGAGGAAGATGGCGATGGCCTCTAACAGCTCGATGCCCCAGGGGCAGGTGGACTGGTGGCGAGCCATGCCGTGGTCGATAGCTCGACGCAAAAGATTTTAGCAGATCTGGAACGGCGTGATCATAGCTATCTTTCATCTGTAACCGCTTCCGATTGTTACGAGATCGATCCTACTTTGTAGATGAGATCAGGTTGCTACTTATCTTTTTTACGTGCTACTAAGAGATGCCACATGGATGGGCACGGCAAAGTATTACTGTAGTAACATGAACATTGGTCAGCGTGCCCACAGTTGTCTTAAGATTCTTTTTTTTTTGCGGGTAGTTGTCTTAAGATTCCTCTCGCGCCCTCCAACATAGTAATGGGAATATACGGTACGATGATTCGTAAGAGAATCTCCAATACCCGTATTTCACTTGGATAGCAAAAACGAAATTTATGAATATTTTTGGGAAAAAAAGAGCTCCAATAACATATCTATTTAGCCATCCATACCGATATTTTTGTGTAGTGGCCCATTTGTTTTTCTCCTCAACCAAAATATGGGTATCCGCTGTTTAATAGACAAATAACGGTCTCCAAGGGTGAATACCCAAAATGAAACTTTTAGAGCACAAGAGGCCAACTATCGCAAGGAAGTTTCCCGCCCAAGCCAACGAGCATTGTCATGGAGCTCTTGTTTCCTTTGGTTTCGTTCTAGTGTCATCGGTGATAAGTTTGGTTATTTCTAAGAGGGTTCTCTCATCACTACGTATCGGTTCGACTGTGTGGATTTATCTATAAAGCAGGGCGAAAGGTTGTTTCGAGGAGGAGCCAACCCCCCACCAGTCGGTCTTCCCGGTGACCGAAATCTGTTGTCAGACCCACCGCCCCCGCGTCTAAAGCCAGCCCGCCACCCGACTCTGGCTTTCCCTGCCCGGGCTCGCCTCCCAATTAGCCTGCATCCATCTCCCGTTCTTCCCATCAACGTGCCATTGAATCTGACCGAGGGAGCTTCACTACTGCCACCCCAGTCCCGTCTTCACTACAATTTATGAAAATTAACTGTAATGATTAAACATGATAATTTGAGCTCAATCTAAAGATCCAATTTGATGTATTGATATTTTTTACATTATAGGCGTATTTTTTTCTAAAAGGGCAAAAAAAATGGAGTCTTATAGAAAAATAGAAATAATAAATTCCTAAAGATGAACCTTAATGGGATGAGTAAACTGAAAATTTATATTCAGATCAACAATCAATAGATGAAAATTGGGGAACAAAACAATGCTAATATATATGTGTGGGTTATGGGTATGGTCACAACTAGACGCAATAGTGGATTTTTTGTTACCAAGTCTCGAAGGCTGGGTTTTTTGGTACTCCGGCCTCAATATTTGTGATTTTGTGCAATTTACTCTATTTTTTCCAAATCCATCTCAGTTTTTTTTCAATTATCAAACAAACATTAAGGCTGGTAGATATGATTTTGTTCCTCTATCTGATATGAGGTTAGTCCAAATTTTTGGGAGATGGAGGATTTTGGTAGATATGATTTTATTTCTCGAATACTCTTGTATGAACGTAATGTACATTCATTGCACATTTTTTCGCGAAACAAGAAAGACTTCGTTATCAAATATTCTTAGCAAGAGGTGTTTTTTACAGGCTATAACTGAACATTTTCACTCCACACAAACAATTCGTTCAGCAAACTTACAATCAAACCAACACACATGCAAGACTGACATGAGATGACTCCAAGATTTTGGGAGATAGAGGACTTTTGTAGATATGATTTTGTTTCTCAGATAATCTTGTATGAAGAGAATGTACAGTCATTGCAGATTTTTGCAAAACAAGAAAGACTTTGTTATCAATTACTCAGAGAGAGAAGAGAATCGTTGTAGTGTTCTGGGATATTTGGACTGCGCAAACAAGCTAAATGTGGGTGACAAAACTTGGTCAACAAAAGAGAAAGATGTTTGCTACGTACATTTCGGTCTTTTCCTGATTCCTACATATCTAGACGTACTTTAGTTGGTAATTCTCTCATTTTGCTCCGTATTTGATCCGTGGTGGAATGTCTAAAACATGTTATATTATGGAACAGAGCGAGTACTATATGAACAAAGTATTTTCGTGAGTTCTCTGAAGAAACTGTAGTGAAAGAAGCGATACTAAGTGAAGAGAGCTCCATGGGAAGCGGCGCCACATGAGTTTGTTAAAGTTGAAGCAACCGGTACAGGTGCCTGGGGCTTTGTAGTATAGGATCTGATCAGGGAGAATTCCTGGCAGGTGTCTCCTGGAATTTAAACCATGTTCGCTCTACTTCTACATGCGGAAGCAAATGCTTGATTGTCGGCAGTTTCGGGAGCAGCGAGTATTGGAGCCAACAGAGTTGTGCTGGAATCTGATTCCTCTACGCTGGTGGCCGCCCTTTCACCTAATGATTATAAGCTAGCTACCTGATTTTGCTGTCCTACTGCGGGAGGCACGAAGTGAATGCATTCTGAAATTTGCTCGTTTTGAGTTTCGCTTTTGTAGGCTTGAGTAATAAGGTTGCCCATAGAGTGGATCGAGTAATTGATTTTTTTGCCCGCTTGTGGAATACACCATTGGCTACATCAAGACATTTTTTCAATAATTTTTTGAAACTCATAAATATGAATTTTGAATTTTTTAAATAGAGGGAGCACTGGAACTCAGGGAGTCAAAAGCACTTTCAGAGAAAGATTTCCAAGTTCAAAAAATATATATATATTCAGAGAAAGAGGTGTTTTTTACAGGCTATAACTGAACATTTCCAGTCGGCACGAACAGTTCGTTCAGCAAACTTCACATCATCAAGAAACCACCCAACATTTCACCATTGCCAGCGTCTGATCTTATCTAGGAATGATTGCTTGACTGGATGCAGGACTGGAACAGATCTAGACAGGGCTAATGGAGTCATAGGCCGGCGGCGGCACCGCCAGCGCCCGGCACACGGGGCACGTCGGGTGCCCGGCCTTGAGCCACGCGCAGATGCACTTGTCGTGGAACCGGTGCCCGCACCGCGGCAGGTCCCGAAGGTCCTGCTCCTCCCGCATGCCGGCGAGGCAGATGCAGCACTTCTCTTCGGCGCCGACGCTGCCGCTGCCGCCGTCGTCATCCTCGTCGTCGCTGAGCCTCAGGAACGACTTGGCAGCCGACATGGAGCCCGCCGAGTCCGACAAAAGCCAGAGGACCATGACAACGATGTTGACGAGGCATAGCCCGTAAGCCACGACGTCCGCCTGGCTCCGCTCGAAGACGACGATGATGAGGGGAACGAGCACCATGAAGACGAAGGCCAGGCAGCGGTTGGCCAGCAAGCTCCCCGCGGCCGCAGCGGAGCCAGCTCCGGCCGTCGTCTCCAGCAGCGGCGTCAGGACGGGCGGGGTGCCGGTGCCGTCTTCGTGCTGCCGCGACGTCGACGGGAGCAGGTCGGCGCGGTGGGGCATGATCTGGTTGTACCAGCGCGCGAAGCAGTAGAAGAGGAAGATCTGGAGGGAGAAGCTGCCGGTGAAGGTGGCGGCGACGACGCCGTAGTAGTCGTAGGCGAGTCGGGTGGCCAGGAGCAGCGTCAGGAAGATTAAGGGCAGGTCCAGCCACGGGAAGTTCATCGCCGGCAAGCCGCCGGCGAGGCTGCGCCGTGCGCGCATCACACTCACGAGCTGCCCGGATGCGATTTTCTTTCCTAAGTTCTCAGCTGGAAGAATCCGTGAATGAACAGTATAGTTGTGGAGGATTCGTCGGAGTCTATCGCCTCGCAAATTCGACTCTTTCTTTCAGGAACAAGTCAAGAAAAATTGAAGTTGAGTGAGCGCACTAATGAGGCGTTAGCTTACACGTAATCAAAGCGATTATTCAAGCCAAACAGCCTATAAACAGAGTAGTCTCGATTTTAATATTTATTTGGCATGTCGCGGTGATTCTGCCATGTTCACGGTTGTTGTGAGTTGTGATGTGTACACTTTGAATCTTTCCTTTCTTTATCACACTGTACACTCTGCATTATTTTCTTCAAACGAGGCGAAACATTTGCCGTTTTCATTAATTAACAAAAAGAGAATTGCTAAGCTACTTTGTGGAAAAACGTGACGAAAACCGTCACAAAGGTACACGCGCCGACCTGGCTCATAAGAAAAACATCACGCACACTGCCAAGAAGAAAAACCTCATCGAGGTAACATTCGAGCGTTGTCATCATCCCTTCTCCTCGAGCAAGCGAATCTGCCTTTACCAGACAACCACCAACAACTTGAGAAATATGGTGAACTAGCGCTAAAACTTGTCATGGGGTGTAAAATTGGTCCAATAAATTCCAGTGACATGTGGCACTGTATATTTGCAAAAACGAACCTCAACATTTTTGTTCGGCGCATGTGACTTTGTGAACTTAGTGCTGCCGTACTCATGCGGGACTCATCTGTCAGTAGAGAAGAAGAACTGAACACGTTCAAATTATTGGCTAAGGTGAGATTCGAACATGCATGAACCCTCGCGCTGTAGCATAGACGTGCTGGCAACTACACCAAGGACGCCTTCGTCTTATACACTATACAGTCACGTAGTGGCGGAGGCCTCTGTAGGGCGAGGTCGGGTGCTCGTCCTACCTTGGTGTGTGACGAAAAATTCTGTATATGTATGCTACTTACTCCGTTTTTAAATGTAAAATATTTTATTAGGTGTTTCACATGTTATATAGATGTATACTAAAATGAGTAAAATTACATTTTAAAACATGTCTAAGTATAGTTATATACATGTGAATGTGAATAACGGCTAAAACATCTTATTAGGGATATTAAAACTGAGCCAACTAGGGACTCTCTCAGGCCATTAGCGTCCTGAGCCGTCGGATCACTTGCCATAATCGTTTTTGACTGTTAGATCTTCATTAAACCGCCGAATATCCCTGAGGGCAGCTATTCTGGGCATCAAATCGGAGACATCTGGTTAACTGGGCCACAAAATGCGCACTAAAGCCCAACTAGGTATGAACGTACTATCTCGGTTATAAAACGGGCGAAGCAACGCCTACTCGCATTGTCCCCTCCCCTCCCCAACTTCCTCCTGGGTGATCCCAACTGCGCCGCCACTCTCCCGGCTCGCGCCGCTGCCGACGACCCTCCGCCGGTTTTGCCTCTCCTCTCCCTTCCATGTCCGGCCGCCTCTACCGCCAATCGGCGCCACTGCTCATCGCCTGAGCTTGCCTCGCTTCCCCCGTCGATTCCCCGCCGCCGCTGTTGTTCTACGGCCCCGAGCGCCCTTGCATCTAACCCTAGCTCCTGTCGGGGTCGCCGGCGTGGCTGCGGCTAACCGTCGGAATTGAGCAATAAAATTGGGATGTCTCTACAATGATCTTTCTTTTCATATTGTTTAGATAATTTTTGCTAGGAAGACTCACTAAATTATTCTAATCTCTCAGATATACTTTGTAATATGAAAGAGTGACTCCTCTATTCTTGACTGGAGTCGTTTCTGTTCGTACAGTTCATACAATGCAAACTCTGTCTCTCTATTATTGTTGTATCATACTTGATGTCACAAGCCATGATCCATCTGATTGTATTTCTTTCAACTGCAAATTGGCAGTGTTATGATGTTGTCAACTGTGTAGTTTGGGAGAAGGTGTCACTTAAGAGGATGCAGATGAAACTGCTGGAGATCAGAAAAAGGTGAACATCTGTTTTTCTAGGCTAAGACCATATGAATATTTAAATGGTGCGAGGAAATTTTGTAGTAAATAATGAATTTATCCTCTACTGTATTTAACCTTTTTCTCATCGCTTCCCTGCTAAGGAAAAAGGTGTGCAAGATTTCAGGATTAATGCGATGAAGAACCATAAATCCTAGCTGGGCAGGTTTGACACCCTTCATCCTTAGTAAGTGCGTATACGCGCCACCACCACCGCCTCCACCGAGGTTGCTGCGATGTTGTAACAGCCCGAAATTTGTGAACCTAAAAACGTGAATAAAATTTCCACTTTTTGTGTTCATGCATCATGGCATCCTCTTTAAATTGCTAAGCTTAAAACAAATGGTGTGGCAACACATAAAAACAAATGCCAAAAATGGCTTTAAATCTTTAAAATGTCTTGAGGAAGTTTGTGACAAGTAAAAATTATTTGAAGCTTGTATATTTGTCAAGGAAGTTCCAAAAGTTCCAAAGATAATTTTTACAAATTATTTTGATTTGTAAAATAAAATAAATGGAGAGAAACTCAAAATTGTCTGTGAGCAATTCCTATTTTATTTTCCTACCAAATGAGTTTCAAATAATCTGGAAAAATTAGGGGAGCTTCATATTGATATGGGGAGGCTACCTAAATTTTCTCATAATTTTTGAGATAGTTTAGATGCCTCAATTAAATCTCTAAAACCTACTGGAAATAAAAGAAAAAGGAAGAAAAGAAGTCCAGGGGGGTTTTCGTAAAAACACCTTCTCCTTCCTGTAGCCGGGCGACCCGCCGCCGTGTTCCCCGCGGCGCCGCACCGCCCAAGCCCCCACACCGCTCCACGCCGGACCCCCCCCCCCCCCCCCCCCCCCTCTCTGTCCCCTGTGAGAAGGATAAGAAGACCACCCCGCCTCTCCTCTGCTCCCTCACCTCGCTGTTTCCTCTCCTCTTTTCCTCTCCCAACGGGACCCGAACCCTAGCTCGCCGTTGCCGCCGCATCGCCGTCGCTGGAGACCACCCCGAGCAAATCAAAGGACGCCAGCGTCTCCGCCGTGTCTCCCTCTGTATCCTCGCCCAAGGAATCGAGTCGGGGAGCCGTAAATCGCCGTCGCCATCATCGTCTTCCTCCCCTACGGCCGCCGGACTTCGAGCACGCTCGTCGCGGTTCCCGAGTTTCCCCGTCTCCGACAAGACCGTGCACGCGTCGAGAGTAAGCGGCGCTCCTCCCCGTGCTCTCAGAGTAGGCAATGCGCGTCCGTAGCCGTTTTTCGCCGTAGCTCGCCACCGGCCGCCGCGGTAGCTCGTCACCGACGCTGCTCCGGCGACCATTAGCGAGCGGCGCCGCCACCATTGAGTAGCCCTCCGCGAGTAGAGCACGTAGACACCACTCGCACGTGCGCGTGAGCACGGAATCGTCGCCGCCGTGCGAGGCCGTGCCGTCACCGGCGAACAGTAGCCTCGCCGCGGTAACACGTGGCCGTGGGCCCACGCGCTTGCGTGGCTGCCACCGTGGCAGCTGGCCCACTGGTCAGCGTCTGTGTGTAGCCTGCCCGTGAGTGAAAAACGTTTCGGTCAATTCTCTGGGAAATAAAAATAAATAGACAGATTCATTTTCAAACTTGAAAAATCTATAACTTATTAAATAATTGTCCAAATATTACAAATAATATATCAAAATGTTCAGAAAAATACAGCCTGTATGTTGGTATAACTCACACATCCAACTAATCTAGTTTATGTGCTGTTTTATTAAAATAAGGAAATGGCAGAAAAAGAAATGATTTGTGAAAATTCATAACTTAATAAATATTACTCCAAAAAATTATGTGTGACCTATCAAAATGTTCAACACTTAATATACTTCATGTTTCACCTTGTTTCCAAACAGGGATAATTAGTTTTAGGGCTGTTTAAAATAATTTAACAAAATGGCAGATTTAAAATGGATTTTATAAATTAAATAACTTAATATTGGTTTATCAGAAAAATGTGTTTAATATACCAAAATGCTCAGAAAATTATGAACTGTTCAGTAACATCATTTGCATGCATATTTGAGCACAATTCCAATACTGCACTTTTAGATGTTAGGGAAAATCATTAAAGTTAAATATGGGGCTTTATTCTCTCTTGTTGAAATAATTATTTTGCACCCCATTTAAATTGCTAGATGTTGTTATAGTAAATTCAGTGCATCAAAATGTCATACCATCATGTGTTTGAGCATTGCATTCGTTATGCATGAGTGATTATTGATTGTGTTCTTTCCGGTGTTTCTATGCATCGATAGATCAAGCAGTCGGGGTTCCACCGCAATACCCCGACGAACCGTATTACCAGCCCCCTGAACAAGGCAAGCGTAATCCCCCTCTGAGCATGTCTCCTCCTATATTTCCGCAATTATTTTCCCCACTATAATATTGCATTCGGTTCCAAATGTCTTTTGCTTGGATTAGAGTATCCTACTAGCTGCATTAGAAATCTGTTGCCATTACCTGTATCCTTCCTAATATCCATAGGATTGAAGTGTTGGCCCGAGATAGGTATACTTACTATGTATATGCTTAGCCATGCTTAGTGTAAATGCTTAGATGTCCGGTGGATGTTTCATTGTTGGGACAGTTGATGGTTTGGCCGGATGTGATGGAAAATGGTGGTGATGGATAATAAATTGCTTAAAGGCGGGGATGAGAGGCCACGGGGAATGTGGTGGGTTGTCTCGTTCTCGCCGCCTAAGTGCGAGTTCTCGCCTTCGAGCCAAGACCGAGCGTACTTCCATCGGTGGGCTATATGGAACCCCTATCGACTGACTAACTTGTGGAGGGCTAGCCGAGGGTCTTCTAGTTTGGGCTTCCATTTGCGCGTGCGTGGAGATGGTGGCCAAGACTGAGATGAGGATGGTGGTGTTTAGGAAAATAAGTGGCCGCGGGGCAGGGTGTTGGAGGCACTAGAACTTGCCCTACCGCCACTGATGATCCTAGGTTAGTCTCAAGCAAGGTAAAGGTTGTAACCGCTCCCACTCAGCCGGCTTTCCCCGGAAGAGAGCTAATTGCATCGGCAATGAGCCGGACGGTACTGGTGGTAAAGTTGTATATCCCTCGGGTATATGACTTTGTAAAGTAGTACACCCCTGCAGGGTTAAATCTTTTCGAAAAGCCGTGTCCGCGGTTATGGATGACTTGGTGCCGGATTCAGAGACCATAGAAAACTTGAACGGAATGATTAAAACCTGAGTTCTAAAGGTACTACCAAGAATGCAAGGTTGACTTCCTCGAGGGTGAATCGGGGAGGTGCCTTTGTAGACAGGTGCAGTGGTTGATGGTGGTCGTTGATGAAGTTGATCGAAAGAAAAGAGTTTACTTCTTACCCCCTTTCGAAAATATTCTGATTAGTCGATGCCAGATGTCTTTTATAAAGAAAACCAGCTTTATGCAAAACAGCCATAAAACCTTTGAAAGCCAATCATTGAGCTAGTAGCTCTAGTAATCATGCAGAGTTCGTCGAACTCAACGTCGTTTGTTTATTTTCAGTGGAGGACTTCACCAACACTGAAGGTGGGTTCTTTGTGGACGTCGACGAGTGGTCTGGGGTTCCCAGGTGGCAGCTTGGGACATCCCGGAACAGCTGGCGCTGGAATGTTTATCTATAGGCCTCTTAGGCCATAATTTGGATCTTGTTGTTTAGAACAACTTAATTTGCTTCCGCATGTTGTACTGTTGGGTCTGTGACCTCTGGTTGTAATATTTGCTATCTTTCTCTATTATAAGAGTTGAACTATAATGCTTTGAGTCGTAGAGTCTGTGACGTGCCAGTTGTTCCACAAGTCTTGATCTCTCTATTATGCATTGATAGTTGTGCCTGTGTTAGGGCATCAATCGGGGTGTTGCGTTGCCGATGATCAATTCCGAGCAACGCCTGCCAAAGGTTTCGGCCGGGGAGTGGTAAACCCGTAACCTCCGGTTGTATCGCCTAACCAGTGACACACAACATCACTGTATAGCAGTCGGGTCGGGGCGCTACAAGTTGGTATCAGAGCAGGACTGCCTGTAGGAAACCCTTCTACTGGTCGACGTTGAGTCTAGTGTTTGTGAAAATATTTTAACCTAAAAATGAGTTGTGAAAACCATCTTAGGATTCTTTTTACTCCTTACCTGGTTACACTCTAATCTCGGAGCAATCTTACCTCGATTTGAGTTAAAGGTTTTACTTCTCATCTGTTACTTCAAAATGATTAGTATCACGTGGTTGGGTTCTACCGTTAGTGTTATGTGTCACGTTGCTCCCGCTGCGTTACCATCCAAATCAACTCAGATGTTGGAACACTGTTACCCAACTAAGGAATAAGTGATCATCCGCAGTATTGTTGGGTTCTAACCCAAGGACTTGAACCGAAGGTCCCGGATTGTACTTTGATTCTGGTGTGTCGAATTATGTGGGTTGTGACCCATGTGATCCTCATGCTAATTGTGAATCCCGGTACATGAAGCTGCCCTTTTACCCAAGTCCTTGTTTTTGGTCCGTGAGGTAATGTTCAACCATTTACCACACCTCGGATGACTATGTAACTTTAACTTTGCCATAGCTGGAGATTCTGTCTTGGAACCATCTGGGTTATGACCAGAATTCTCTTAGCAAATCCCCATCTATGTTCATGACTTTGCTGCATCTCTCCTTTTTGGGCATGGTTATCACAATTGAGTAATACCGGTGCATCTTCAACATCTTAGGATTCTCCTGAGCATGTTTCGCACTCTGATCTGCCTTCCAACCTTTGTCTGTCAGTTGACAGTAAAGTTTTATCGTGCGTTGGTATGTTCCGATGCAAGTCACCGCTTGATCCGTAAAGACTTTCCACTTCGTCTTGTTAGGAGAAACAAACTCCAGTACCTTGTCCACTTCTCGGACCAGGTCAAAGTAATGTAATCTGCAGAATAAGGGCCTTGTCTAGCTTCTGTTCTGCTCCACCTTAGAGTGTCTCACTCTTTGATATCAGGGTATCGTGCTAAGTATCATGATCCTCTTGATGAAGTGATGCTCTTACACTTTGTTACTCTCCGCTCTCCGAGTGACTTGTTACTCCAGAATGATGAGACGTGAGCAATAATGTAACTATCGGATATTCTCATCAGTTCTTACTGCGCTGAAATCCAGGGACGTTCCTTGTCCTTCTTATCATGATTGGTTAGCCGATCAATAAGTTGAGTTGGGCTGTGTTCCCAAGTTCGTTTTCTCTGG
Source organism: Poa pratensis (assembly GCA_947311845.1). Classification (NCBI taxonomy): domain Eukaryota; kingdom Viridiplantae; phylum Streptophyta; class Magnoliopsida; order Poales; family Poaceae; genus Poa; species Poa pratensis. The sequence continues at coordinate 28,576,003 of CAMZMU010000089.1, read as the reverse complement.
TGCCCTTCCTCGGTCAAAGAGCGAGGTTCGTGCCGAAGCTCCCAAGACCACCTTGTTTTGCCTTGAAAGGCATGATTCTCTCTCGAACTCAAGACATACCGGTGGATCGTGATATTCTGGAGGTCTTTCCAGAAGTATCGCCAGGTTGTCACCTGACCGGGATGTTGAGCTTATGAGTAAGCTGGCTCTCTGAACGACTCCTCTCTCCAAGAAAATCGTGCTGGATGTCCTGAATTATTCGGTTGAGCCTAAAACAACTTGGAGAGTTAAGAGATAAAATCTCCATCCAATATACTTCATTTCAAATGGGATGTCTAGTTTTACGTGTCGAAGCAAGGAAGTATCACCTCTTTGGATACGCTATCCTCTAAAACCTTTGATTTGAATTGGGCTATCGTCAAATCAAACTCAGACCAACCTACCTGAATGTGTTAGTCTGATCAATACTTATGCCCCGTTCATGTGACATATGAGTCTACCGTCGTGGAGTATCTGGATAAGTTTGTTGTTGAGCCCATCAACTACATCCTTATTCTCTCCATGTGTGAGGAGATTTATATTGGATAGTGGGCGTTAGCATTGGAAACTTGTTAGAACCAACTTTGTATTGTCACAAGGTATGTGTTCTGGATGTTAGAAGTAACTTTTCTGGTTCACGTGCAATTGCTGAAAGATGTCGCCGTGGATCTGAGTAAATTGTCTGGTTTCCTCGGAATCGTTTCAACTCGATCATGCATGTGTAGAATATTCTCGGAATGGTATGTCGTTACCTCCATTCCTTCAGAAGTTCATCTTTGCATCCAAGCCACTAATTGAACTGTTCAAGAAAGAGAAGGAGTCCTGGAACATCAAGAAGTTTTCCCGATACTAACGTTCTTGGAGTTGCTAAAGTTCTCTCGGTCCATTCTCTCGACCCTTCTACTGTGGTTAAATATGTTCATCTGCGAGGAATGTTCTACTCAGGCCGTCTAGGATAAGTCACCTCTTCATCTGTTGGAATCTTGTTTAACATTCGTCTTCAGAAATTCAAGGCCTTGTGCAAAGTTCATATTCTGAATCTTTGAGAAACAGTTGCCTATCAACTGGAAACTTCTTGTCAATCTCCCGTCACCTGCACATGTCTCTTAACTGTCGATTCAGGAGTTGACTGAAGTCCCATTCTCAGAGTTGACTAGGAGGTACCCGATCTTCGCATCCTTGTGAGGACCATTCTCCTTCCAGAGTCGTTCCCCCTCTCCTATGGTGTAGTTGAGCGATGACCTCGAAGTGAAGCCGATGAAGATATCCATGATGCCCTCGGTCAACCTCTTCAAGAGAGAAGCCACCCGAAGCGAGAAGGTCGTGTAGTACCGTTGTAACCCTTTTCCCTCTTTCCTACTCTAAGAATCTCGGGACGAGATTCCTGTAAGGGGGGTAGAATTGTAACAGCCCGAAATTTGTGAACCTAAAAACGTGAATAAAATTTTCACTTTTTGTGTTCATGCATCATGGCATCCTCTTTAAATTGCTAAGCTTAAAACAAATGGTGTGGCAACACATAAAAACAAATGCCAAAAATGGCTTTAAATCTTTAAAATGTCTTGAGGAAGTTTGTGACAAGTAAAAATTATTTGAAGCTTGTATATTTGTCAAGGAAGTTCCAAAACTTCCAAAGATAATTTTTACAAACTATTTTGATTTGTAAAATAAAATAAATGGAGAGAAACTCAAAAATTGTCGGTGAGCAATTCCTATTTTATTTTCCTACCAAATGAGTTTCAAATAATCTGGAAAAATTAGGGGAGCTTCATATTGATATGGGGAGGCTACCTAAATTTTCTCATAATTTTTGAGATAGTTTAGAGGCCTCAATTAAATCTCTAAAACCTACTGGAAATAAAAGAAAAAGGAAGAAAAGAAGTCCAGGGGGGTTTTCGTAAAAACACCTTCTCCTTCCTGTAGCCGGGCGACCCGCCACCGTGTTCCTCGCGGCGCCGCACCGCCCAAGCCCCCACACCGCTCCTCGCCGGACCCCCCCCCCTCTATGTCCCCTGCGAGAAGGATAAGAAGACCACCCCGCCTCTCCTCTGCTCCCTAACCTCGCTGTTTCCTCTCCTCTTTTCCTCTCCCCACGGGACCGAAACCTAGCTCGCCGTTGCCGCCGCATCGCCGTCGCTGGAGACCACCCCGAGCAAATCAAAGGACGCCAGCGTCTCCGTCGTGTCTCCCTCTGCATCCTCGCCCAAGGAATCGAGCCGGGGAGCCGTAAATCGCCGTCGCCATCATCGTCTTCCTCCCCTACGGCCGCCGGACTTCGAGCACGCTCGCCGCGGTTCCCGAGTTTCCCCGTCTCCGTCAAGCCCGTGCACGCGTCGAGGGTAAGCTGGCACTCCTCCCCGTGCTCTCAGAGTAGGCAATGCGCGTCCGTAGCCGTTTTTCGCCGTAGCTCGCCACCGGCCGCCGCGGTAGCTCGTCGCCGACGCTGCTCCGGCGACCATTAGCGAGCGGCGCCGCCACCATCGAGTAGCCCTCCGCGAGTAGAGCACGTAGACACCACTCGCACGTGCGCGCGAGCACGAAATCGTCGCCGCCGTGCGAGGCCGTGCCGTCACCGACGAACAGTAGTCTCGCCGCGGTAACACGTGGCCGTGGGCCCACGCGCTTGCGTGGCTGCCACCGTGGCAGCTGACCCACTGGTCAGCGTCTGTGTGTAGCCAGCCCGTGAGTGAAAAACGTTTCGGTCAATTCTCTGGGAAATAAAAATAAATAGACAGATTCATTTTCAAACTTGAAAAATCCATAACTTATTAAATAATTGTCCAAATATTACAAATAATATATCAAAATGTTCAGAAAAATACAGCATGTATGTTGGTATAACTCACACATCCAAGTAATCTAGTTTATGTGCTGTTTTATTAAAATAAAGGAAATGGCAGAAAAAGAAATGATTTGTGAAAATTCATAACTTAATAAATATTACTCCAAAAATTATGTGTGACCTGTCAAAATGTTCAACACTTAATATACTTCATGTTTCACCTTGTTTCCAAACAGGGATAATTAGTTTTAGGGCTGTTTAAAATAATTTAACAAAATGGCAGATTTAAAATGGATTTTATAAATTAAATAACTTAATATTGGTTTATCAGAAAAATGTGTTTAATATACCAAAATGCTCAGAAAATTATGAACTGTTCAGTAACATCATTTGCATGCATATTTGAGCACAATTCCAGTACTGCACTTTTAGATGTTAGGGAAAATCATTAAAGTTAAATATGGGGCTTTATTCTCTCTTGTTGAAATAATTATTTTGCACCCCATTTAAATTGCTAGATGTTGTTATAGTAAATTCAGTGCATCAAAATGTCATACCATCATGTGTTTGAGCATTGCATTCGTTATGCATGAGTGATTATTGATTGTGTTCTTTCCGGTGTTTCTATGCATCGATAGATCAAGCAGTCGGGGTTCCACCGCAATACCCGACGAACCGTATTACCACCCCCCTGAACAAGGCAAGCGTAATACCCCCTCTGAGCATGTCTCCTCCTATATTTCCGCAATTATTTTCCCCACTATAATATTGCATTCGGTTCCAAATGTCTTTTGCTTGGATTAGAGTATCCTACTAGCTGCATTAGAAATCTGTTGCCATTACCTGTATCCTTCCTAATATCCATAGGATTGAAGTGTTGGCCCGAGATAGGTATACTTACTATGTATATGCTTAGCCATGCTTAGTGTAAATGCTTAGATATCCGGTGGATGTTTCATTGTTGGGACAGTTGATGGTTTGGCCGTATGTGATGGAAAATGGTGGTGATGGATAATAAATTGCTTAAAGACGGGGATGAGAAGCCGCGGGGAATGCGGTGGGTTGTCTCGTTCTCGCCGCCTAAGTGCGAGTTCTCGCCTTCGAGCCAAGACCGTGCGTACTTCCATCGGTGGGCTATATGGAACCCCTATCGACTGACTAACTTGTGGAGGGCTAGCCGAGGGTCCTCTAGTTCGGGCTTCCATTTGCGCGTGCGTGGAGGTGGTGGCCAAGACAGAAATGAGGATGGTGGTGTTTAGGAAAATAAGTGGCCGCGGGGCAGGGTGTTGGAGGCACTAGAACTTGCCCTACCGCCACTGATGATCTTAGGTTAGTCTCAAGCAAGGTAAAGGTTGTAACCGCTCCCACTCAGCCAGCTTTCCCCGGAAGAGAGCTAATTGCATCGGCAATGAGCCGGACGGTACTGGTGGGTAAAGTTGTATATCCCTCGGGTATATGACTTTGTAAAGTAGTACACCCCTGCAGGGTTAAATCTTTTCGAAAAGCCGTGTCCGCGGTTATGGATGACTTGGTGCCGGATTCAGAGACCATAGAAAACTTGAACGGAATGATTAAAACCTGAGTACTAAAGGTACTACCAAGAATGCAAGGTTGACTTCCTCGAGGGTGAATCGGGGAGGTGCCTTTGTAGACAGGTGCAGTGGTTGATGGTGGTCGTTGATGAAGTTGAATGAAAGAAAAGAGTTTACTTCTTACCCCCTTTCGAAAATATTCTGATTAGTCGATGCCAGATGTCTTTTATAAAGAAAACCAGCTTTATGCAAAACAGCCATAAAACCTTTGATAGCCAATCATTGAGCTAGTAGCTCTAGTAATCTTGCAGAGTTCGTCGAACTCAACGTCGTTTGTTTATTTTCAGTGGAGGACTTCACCAACACTGAAGGTGGGTTCTTTGTGGACGTCGACGAGTAGTCTGGGGTTCCCAGGTGGCAGCTTGGGACATCCCGGAACAGCTGGCGCTGGAATGTTTATCTATAGGCCTCTTAGGCCATAATTTGGATCTTGTTGTTTAGAACAACTTAATTTGCTTCCGCATGTTGTACTGTTGGGTCTGTGACCTCTGGTTGTAATATTTGCTATCTTTCTCTATTATAAGAGTTGAACTATAATGCTTTGAGTCGTAGAGTCTGTGACGTGCCAGTTGTTCCACAAGTCTTGATCTCTCTATTATGCATTGATAGTTGTACCTGTGTTAGGGCATCAATCGGGTGTTGCGTTGCCGATGATCAATTCCAAGCAACGCCTGCCAAAGGTTTTGGCCGGGGAGTGGTAAACCCGTAACCTCCGGTTGTATCGCCTAACCAGTGACACACAGCATCAATGTATAGCAGTCGGGTCGGGGCGCTACAGATGTGTTTCGCGCCAGGGTTCCAAGTGTTAAGGTGAGGTAAGAGGGAGAAGATACACAACTCCAATAGCCTCCCAGCCTGCAATGAACTTCGAGGATAGGTTCAACCAACAGCAATATGCAGCGGAAAAATAAACAATCACACGCACAGGTGACACAAGGATTTACGTGGAAAACCTCCCAACGTGAGGAGGAAAAACCACGGCTGTGGACCAACCGGTCCACGCAAGCTTCACTATGAGCAAGAGTCTTCTCCAGAACCTCTGGAGATTACAACACACACCAACTCGTTGCCCACCGGCAACAATAACAACAACAACAACAACACAAGAGGCAAGATATCACAAAGCAGAGTATCACAGATTCTGTCCCCTTCGGTAATCAGCAAACTGCTCTTAAACCGCAGATCCAATCAGCACCAAACTCAGTAGACAAACAGACATATGTGTCCCCAACATACCCACCAAAGATGAGCTCAATCGGACACCGTTTGCCTGCCCAAACTGTTCTTCTACCAAACCTGCTGTGCTGAAACTGCAGCAGTCCGAACTGCCAAAACCTATCTCAAATCTGATGCTCCTCTGACCCAAACCTCAAACCAGCTATCCAGATCGAAGTACTCAAAGTAAGGAACGAGCTCACCAAGTATGGAGTCGATCCAAGCACGTTTGACCCTCCAATCACCGGCTTGAAGGCAGACCGGTCAGATTCACCAAATCCTGACAGAAATCGCCTCTCCTTCTTCTTCCTCTCTTCTCACTGGGTTGTGGTGTTCTTGTGTGTTCTCTCACTCTCTCTTTTGCAGCACACAAGCAGCAGCAACGTCCTGGTTGCTCTTTTCTACTTGCTACTCACGCCACCAAGATTGCCTTGGCTTTCTTCTTCTCTTACCTCACTTGGAGGCAGCTCAGCCGTTGGATGCGAACCTCGATCAACGGTTGAAACGTGTTGGACTTTCTAGGCTGATGTTGGGCTGCCAACACACCTCCATGTGGAGGGACATGGCCCAACAAACTCCCCCTCCCGACATCATGGAGGGTCTCACTGCCTACCGGCAGCCATGCCGGCGAGCCGACGGCATATCTCGAGCTTCTCTCTTGTCACCACCTTGGTCAACATATCAGCCCCATTGACATCAGTGTGCACCTTCTCAATTTGCATTTGCTTGGAATTCAGCACATCTCGAATCCAATGATAGCGTACCTCAATATGCTTCGACCTCGAATGAAAACTTGCATTCTTACTTAGGTGAATGGCACTCTGGTTATCACAAAACAGCACATACTTGTCTTGTTCAAAACCAAGCTCTCCAGCCAATCGTTTCAGCCACAATAGCTCTTTGCTCGCCTCTGTTACAGCAATATACTCAGCTTCAGTTGAGGACAATGCCACACATTTTTGCAACCTGCTTTGCCATGCCACTGCTCCCCCTGAATGGGTAACCAAATAACCTGAAGTAGACTTTCTTGTATCAACATCTCCAGCCATGTCTGAATCTGAGAATGCAATCAGCTTGGCCTCACTACCACCAAAACAAATCTTCATATTTGTGGTGCCCGGAGATACCTCAAAATCCACTTCACGGCTTCCCAATGTGGTTTCCTGGATTAGACATAAATCTGCTCACTGTACTAACCGCTTGAGCAATGTCAGGCCGTGTGCACACCATAGCATACATCAAACTCCCAACCGCTGAAGCATAAGGAACATTCTGCATTTCCTTTTCCATCTTCTCATCGGAGGGACATTGCTTCTTGCTCAACTTGAAGTGAGATGCTAATGGACAACTCACACTTTTTGCCTTGTCCATCTTGAACTTGCGAAGTACTTTCTCAATGTATTTCTCTTGAGACAAGTACAACTTGTTGGTTTTTCTGTCTCTCTCAATTCTCATGCCGAGAATACACTTTGCTGGACCCAAGTCTTTCATGGCAAAACTTTTGCTCAACTCTTTCTTTAGTCTAGCAATTCTTGAGACATTCTTGCCAACAATCAAGATATCATCAACATAGAGCAACAACATGATAAAATCATCACCTGAGAACCTCTGTATAAATACACAATGGTCTGAGCTACACCTCTTGTAGCCTTGCTCCCCCATGACAGATTCAAACTTCATGTACCATTGTCTTGGTGCTTGTTTCAGGCCATAGAGACTTTTCTTCAACTTGCACACATAGTCTTCTTTGCCTTTAACAAGAAACCCCTCAGGCTGCTCCATGTAGATTTCTTCCTCCAACTCTCCATGTAGGAAAGCTGTCTTCACATCCATTTGCTCAACCTCCAAGTTGAGACTTGCTGCCAAGCCAAGGATCATTCTAATAGATGTCATCTTCACCACCGGAGAAAATATTTCATCAAAGTCAATACCTTTTCTCTGGCTGAATCCTTTTACAACTAGCCTGGCCTTGTACCTTGGATGTGTCGTGTGCTCTTCTTGCTTGATTCTGTAGACCCACTTGTTCTTTAGAACTTTCTTGCCCTTGGGCAACTTCACCAGCTCATAAGTATGATTGGTATGCAAGGAATCCATTTCTTCTTGCATAGCCTTCTTCCACTCCTTCTTCTTCTCATCTTTCATTGCATCTGAAAAGCACTCAGGTTCTGAACCATCTGACAATAACACCACATATTGGTCTGATGGGTACCTGGTGGAGGGAACACGGTTTCTAGTGGACCGTGTGAGTGGAGCTGCTGGTGGACTATCTGGTGCTGGTGCTTCTTGATCATGATCATCATTTTCAGCATCATACTCATGCTGCTCGGGAGCTTCTTCATCACCTGCACCACCATGTGCATCATCATCATCTTGCACATCTTCTGCATCTTCATTTTCAGCTTCTTGCTCAGCTGAATCTGCAGGTTCTGGGTCAGAATCAGATCTGTCTTGCTGCTGGTTTTGAGGAGAAACGTGTACCGGAACTTGCTCCGGAACCTGCACCTTTGTCTTCCCAATATCCTCAATTGTTTGGTCTTCAACAAACACAACATCACGGCTTCTCACAACCTTTCTTGCTATTGGATCAAACAACTTGTAGCCGAACTGATCACCTCCATAGCCAAGAAATATGCATTGTCGTGTCTTTGAATCAAGCTTTGACCTCTCATCTTGAGGGATATGAACAAAGGCCTTGCACCCAAAAACCTTCAGGTGTTCATATGAGACTTCCTTGTCGTAATAGACCCTGTTAGGAACATCTCCCTGCAGTGGATAACTTGGTGAGAGATTAATAAGATAAACTGCAGTCGACAAAGCCTCACCCCAATATTTTTTAGGCAGCTTTGCACTTGATAGCAAGCATCTAACTCTCTCAACAATTGTCCTGTTCATCCTCTCAGCAAGACCATTCAGCTGTGGTGTCTTCGGAGGAGTAAATTGGTGCCTAATTCCCTGCTCCTTGCAATAGGCATCAAATGGGCCAATATACTCTCCCCCATTATCAGTGCGAATGCACTTGATCTTCTTCTCAGTTTCTCTCTCAACTGAGACTTGGAATTGCTTGAATACACTTAGTACTTGATCTTTGGTCTCAAAACATAGACCCAAACCTTCCTGGAAAAGTCATCAATAAATGTGACAAAGTACTTTGCTCCACCCATTGACCTCACCGACATTTTACAAACATCGGAATGTACCAAGTCCAACACCTCGGGCTTCTTGTGAGGAGGTTGACTCTTGAATGCAACTCTGTGTTGCTTCCCCGCTAGGCAATCTGAACATTTCTTGATGTGAACACCTTTCACACCTTTCAACAAATTTTTCTTCACTAGCACCGTCATCCCTTCTCACTCATGTGCCCAAGTCTCTTGTGCCACAAAGCACACTTGTCTTCTTTCTGCAATGCATTGACACAAGCAGCAGAAAGCTTAGCATGAACATGATACAAAACTGAAACCATGTTACCTCTAGCAACAATCAGGTTTCCTTTAGTGAGCTTGTACTGTGCATTCCAAATCTGCTCAAGTACCCATCTTTGTCAAGCAACCCAACCGAGATAATGTTGAGACGAAGTGCCTCAACATGCCTCACCGACTTGAGGACTAGTGTGTACCATTTTCAGTCTCCAAGTGCACATCTCCTCTTCCAATGATTTTGCTCTATCATTGTTTCCCATCTTCACAACACCAAAATCACCTGATGTATAGTTTGTGAAGAACTCTCTATGAGATGTAGCATGTATGGTAGCACCGCTGTCCGGAATCCAAGTCATCTCATCACCATCTGCAAGGTTGATGGTCTCATCAGAAACAACAGTGATCTTCTCCTCATAGTAGAACCAAAACTACCATCATGTTCCTCATGCATGAGAGACATGATCTCCTCAACACAGTAATCCGGCCCTCACTATCACTGTCACTGTCTTGCTGTTTCTGAACTTGCTTCTTCTTTTTCTTTTTATCCTTTTTCCATTCGTCACAATGCCACTTGATATGGCCCTTCTCATGGCAGTGATGGCACACAAAATCAGCATACTTTCCTTTGCCTTTTGATTTGCTTCTACTTCTTTCAGCCCCTTTACTCGGACCTCTACTCTTGCTTCTCCCCCGTGACTGAGTCACCAACACTTCGGAGTGTGAAGAAGAGCTATCCTTGTCTGCAATTTTTCTGGACTCTTCATTTAGTACCTTGGTCTTCACAAGGTTCCAAGTGACAACTCCATTAGGTGCTGAATTGCAAACGGTGACCTTAAAGGTCTCCCACGTGTCCGGTAATGAGCCAAGTAGCAGCAAGGCTCTCACTTCATCTTCAAATGTGATTCCCATTGAAGATAGCTGATTAATAATGCCCTGAAATTCATTCACATGATCTGCAATTGGAGTTCCTTCTTTGTACCTTAACCGCATCAATTTCTTGATCAAGAACATCTTGTTGGTACCTTCTTTGCGAGCATACAGCTCCTCCAATTTCTGCCATAAGGTGCGTGCATGTGTCTCATCAATGATATGGTTCAAAACATTGTCATCGACCCATTGTCGAATGAACCCACAAGCTTGGAGATGAAGTACCTCCCACATATCTTCCTTCATATCCTCGGGCATCTCTGTGGAGAACACCGGCCTCCAGTATTCTTTTACATACAGTAAATCCTTCATCTTACTCTTCCAAGCTTGATAATTTGTACCATTCAATGATATCATTCTGTTGGTATTCACTTCCATCTTTCAACACAAGCAAACTGCACTCAGCCCAAAACAAACCTTGCTCTGAAACTTGAGTACAAACTGAACCTCAGCTCTGATACCACTTTGTTAGGTGAGGTAAGGGGAGAAGATACACAACTCCAATAGCCTCCCAGCCTGCAATGAACTTTGAGGATAGGTTCAACCAACAGCAATATGCAGCGGAAATAAACACAATCACACGCACAGGTGACACAAGGATTTACGTGGAAAACCTCCCAACGTGAGGAGGAAAAACCACGGCTGTGGACCAACCGGTCCACGCAAGCTTCACTATGAGCAAGAGTCTTCTCCAGAACCTCTGGAGATTACAACACACACCAACTCGTTGCCCACCGGCAACAATAACAACAACAACCACAAGAGGCAAGATATCACAAAGCAGAGTATCACAGATTCTGTCCCCTTCGGTAATCAGCAAACTGCTCTTAAACCGCAGATCCAATCAGCACCAAACTCAGTAGACAAACAGACATATGTGTCCCCAACATACCCACCAAAGATGAGCTCAATCGGACACCGTTTGCCTGCCCAAACTGTTCTTCTACCAAACCTGCTTGTGCTGAAACTGCAGCAGTCCGAACTGCCAATACCTATCTCAAATCTGATGCTCCTCTGACCCAAACCTCAAACCAGCTATCCAGATCGAAGTACTCAAAGTAAGGTACGTTTGACCCTCCAATCACCGGCTTGAAGGCAGACCGGTCAGATTCACCAAATCCTGACAGAAATCGCCTCTCCTTCTTCTTCCTCTCTTCTCACTGGGTTGTGGTGTTCTTGTGTGTTCTCTCACTCTCTCTTTTGCAGCACACAAGCAGCAGCAACGTCCTGGTTGCTCTTTTCTACTTGCTACTCACGCCACCAAGATTGCCTTGGCTTTCTTCTTCTCTTACCTCACTTGGAGGCAGCTCAGCCGTTGGATGCGAACCTCGATCAACGGTTGAAACGTGTTGGACTTTCTAGGCTGATGTTGGGCTGCCAACACACCTCCATGTGGAGGGACATGGCCCAACACCAAGTAAGTGTCCAGATGGCCGAACTTCACCACCACGTCATAGTAGGTGATCTGTCCGCCGTTAGGATATCCAAGAACATGAGAGGGTTTTAACTGAATCCATTGTTGATGCTGATCTACCATCCTCGTGGGTATTTATTCTGCACACACTTGTCTTTGTTTGTCCCTTTTAGCATTTGATGGTTCACCTTGTATATTGAAATTATGGCGGCAGTTGGCAGATCATTTACGCATTCCATGGATTCTTTCACACATGCACAGTTAGGCTGCAATCCAACTTTTAATAAATTATATTCCAGTGTTCCCCTGTTAAAATGAATATGTTTGCTTTGTGTTTATATTGGATCTGTACTTTGGTATGTTTGGCCGAGAAAGTACTATCCAATCACGACTGTACATTTGATTTTTCTTAATCACTGATGACAGTTGACCTGTGCTTTCAGTATAACAAAGAAGATAGAGAAGATGTACCAAGCAATAGCAAGAACCAAAACATGCACCGTGGATTGTAATGATGTTGACAAAAAACTTCGCCAGATACTTCATATGACAGACGATGAAGCTCATTTTCATATGAAGCAGAGTGCATACTTGTACAACCTTGGTGTTCACACGATGCCCAAAAGTCATCATTGTCTTAATATGAGGTTGACAGTTGAATATTTTAAATCAGCTACACTTGATTCAGATGACTCTCCTGTCCATAAGTTTAACGATCCAGATCATAGGCACTATGTTATATTATCTAAAAATGTACTTGCAGCTTCCGTTGTCATCAACTCGTCTGTTAGCAGTCTGAGGTATGCAGACAACTTTTACTCTTATGCAGATAGAACATCTTCTTGGTTTGGCATTGCTGATGTTCCTTCTGGTGTTTTGCAGGAGACCAGCAATGTAGTCTTTCATGTACTAACTGATGCTCAAAATTTCTACGCCATGAAGCATTGGTTTTTAAGAAACACCTACAGGGAATCAGCTGTCAATGTCATTAACTACGAGCATATTATTTTGGACAGTTTGCTAGAGTTTAGCATGCAGCAGTTATATATGCCTGAGGAATTCCGTGTTTTCATCAGTAGTTTTGAGCGGCCTACTGAGAAGTCCAGAATGGAGTATTTATTAGTGTTCAGTCTCTCACATTTCTTTATTCCTGAAATATTTAAAGATGTAAAGAAGGTGATTGTGTTGGATGATGATGTGATTGTTCAACGTGATCTCTCTTTCTTGTGGAATCTTGATATGAGAGATAAGGTGAATGCTGCTGTCAAGTTTTGTGGCCTGGGAATGGGCCAACTAAGAAACCTTCTTGGCGAGCCAACATATGATCCCAGTCATGTGCATGGATGTCTGGGTTGAATGTGATAAATTTGGAAAAATGGAGAGAGTATAATGTTACAGAGAGTTATCTGCAACTTCTGGAAAAGGTTGATTTGCATAGTTCAGCTGAACAATGTTTTCAATAAGCTGAAGCCAATACTTGGAGTAGTGTTGGAGTAGTATTACTGACTCTCCACTCTTCACTTTAATCGCAGTTTCTCTTTCCGAATCTCATCCATGACTCCTAGGCAGGTTAGTGTTCTTCATGCCAAGATTCACCATGCAAGCGACAGTTAATTTCTTACTCCTAGAATCAACTGGAGAGCACGAATTCATAAAAAGGACAACATATGAAGAAGGGCATTCTATAAATACTAAAGGAACAAGCTGATGAGTATGTATTTCCACATTTCCAGATTGCACGTTCCATTATCTGACATCAGCTATTCTAAATTTTCATTCAGTTTCCATGCATGCATACCCTGTGAAAATGTAAAACAACGAAGAAAGCTTCATTATTGCAGAATACACAGTGACGAGCATTTGTAACAGATTTTTTGTACACTTTGGCATTGCAAAAGAAATCATCATTACATCTTACTTTTTGTTCCATGATCTCTTTATTTTGTTAATTTCCCTCTTAGCATCTACAGAACGTTCTTCATGCACTCAGTTGCAGTACTACTCCTCTTTGTTCTGTTTCATGTTTTTGGCGGTTTCGTTCACTGCTTGGTTTGACTTGACTGAGCTGTTCAAGAAAAAGGAAAGATGAATACTGGCCTTCTAGGAGTCTGTTGTATGTTAAAACTATAATGTACAGATTTTTGTGTTCCCAAATAAAAGACTCAGAATCAAAGGAAGATTTGTTATATATAGTTCAACAAGTGAAGTCAAACTAGATGACTGATCAGGTTACAGTTTGATTTGTAAAAGACGGAATAAAGACGTCGAACTTTCCACAATAGTTAGTTTGCAGTTATAATGTTATACAGTTTATCATGCATTAGCGTTTGTTTATGTGTAAATTTTGCATGTTCCAGGTCTTGAATACCTAGATGAAAGTTTTTTTAATGTATAAAATCTTGCATGTCTGATCTGTAGGTATGACCTATAAAATATTCACTAGGGGAGTTAGCGCGGTCTTCGCCGCGCCCGTGAATTCAAAATTGGTAGCGTGCACATTTTAAAATTATGTAGGTCTTAAACTTAGTGGGATTAAAAGAAATTTTCTTTTCAAAACTGTTCAAGTTGTGGCGGTTTTTCAGATTTGAAGTTCGTTTGCGGTTGTAAAATGAGCAGATATAAAAGATGTGTATAAATTTAAAGTATGGTAGCGCGGCAATGCCGCACGTGTTTGGTTAATTTTAAATTTGAAAATGTTGGTATTTAATAGGTGTGAAGATTTGAATTTTTTTGAAATGCAAAGATATTTTTTATGGTTAAAAATTGTTTGTACTTCGAAATGTTGTAGTTGGTACTTGAAATATTGAATCTTTTTTTTGACATAAATAATTAGTATTTATTTTGTCTTAGCATTTTGTTGTTTTTTCCCAATTTTCCTGGATGGAAATTTTTAGAGATACATCCATTTGCTGGAAATTTAACAAAAATTAAATGCATGAAATTAGAGGAAGTGAAGTTGGATTTTGTCTAGATTTTAAACGCACCCCTTGTAATTTGAATTGTTGAAATTTATTTACTGATATTATTAATTTAATTACTTTTTTTTGTGAATTTTATTTGAGTTTGAAAGAGAATATGTTAGGTAAATTGAAATGGTTAAATATAGTTTGTTTTCTATAATTTTTCTATTTATCAGTATAATCAGAGGAAATATATTATGGTTATTCATGTGCATATTCTCTATATAATGTCATTTATCTTATGATGTGTATATTATCTATATAATATGATGTCATTTATCTTCAAAAACTAAACGTTCTACGTTATTCTATCTTATGGTGTGCAGATTTACATGTTTTTTTTGAATTTTAGAATTTTCATGTAATTGAAATTTGGGAAATCTTGATAATTGTGGAAAGTTTGGAAAGTTGTTAAATTTAGAAAAAATGTAATGCTTTGTTGATCTGTAGATTGACAGATATAAATTTGTTGAATTTTAACATTTTTTGTTGTATAATCGGTACTTTGAATTGTATATTGGAAGATATGAATTTTTTGAATTTTACTATTTTTTTTGTAATTGTTTATGTGAATTGTAGGTTGGAAGATATGAAAGTATGTATTTTTTTGAGTTTGAATAATTATTTTGTTATAATTGATATTTTACAATAGATATAAATTTGTTGGATTGTAACATTTTTTTATAATTGTTATGTTGGAATGTAGACTGAAAGGTGTGTGTGTTTTTTTTTTTGAATTTTAGTATTATTTGTGTAATTGAAATTTGGGAAATTTCGATAAGTGTGGGAAGTTTGGAAAATTTGATAAATTTAGAAAATTTTAATGTTTTGTTTGTATTATTTTGATTTGTAGTTTGGAAGATATAATTTTTTTGGATTTTACCATTTTTATTGTGTAGTTGTTTCTTCGAATTGTAGTTTCAAAGATATGATTTTTTTTTGTTGACTTATTTTTTTAATTTTTATATAGTGTTTGTATTTTTTGAGTAAAAATATGGATTGTTTGAAGTTTATTTTTTATTTTTTAGTTATGAAATTTTATTTGCATTATGTTGTATACATTTTTTTTGGTTCAACTTTGGTGCGGCTAGTTTCAAAATTAGTTAAATTTAGAAAATTTTGATATATTGTGTGTATTTTTTGGAATTGTAGAATAAGAGGCACGATTAAGATAGGTAACAAAAAAAAACTTGAACAAACCAAGCTAATGTTTCTGTACTCCCAACAGGTTACGAACTTACATACATAAAGGAAACCAATGGTTAGGTCATGTTTCCCCAAAGAATAATACGACGTCGTGTTCATGAGTTTGGGTTAAAATACGTATAAGAGTTGTTAATAATAAATTATTAATGTGTAGAATTTATGTGAGTTGTTAATAATAAATTATAAATGCGTAGAATGTATGTGAGCTCAACTCAAGTGCCGCACGGATTTCCGCGCGCCACCTAGTTTCCAAAAGAAAAAAACTTCATAATAAAATAAGTATAAGAATTGTCAATAATAAATTATTAATGGGTAGCATATATGTGAACTCAACTCAATTGACGATTAAGTCAAGTTACAAAAAACTGGGACAAATTGACGATTAAGTCAAGTCACAAAAAACTTGGACACACCAAGCTAATGGTTCAGTTACTCCAAAGAGGTTGCGAACTTACATACAAAACAACAGTTAAGTCAGGTTTCACCAAAGAGGGCACATCATAACAAATCGCAAATGTCGTATAGGTCCGATCCGGTTTTTAAACTAAAATAGACTACTCAGTTGTCAAGCAGACATAGAGAAAGCATAGGCAATTATATTATTCATATCAGTGTCAGTCTAGCTTTCAGAGCACAACACATTACTCCTAAATACATAAGATCTTTCTAATTAATCGATCCAGCACGACGATATGTGCAGAAAAACACGCAGCCTGCAGTTGGCAAGATTGCTACTACCAAGAAGGCGTAGCAAAATCGGATGTCAGGTAGACTGAATGCACCAACGTGGCCGCCTGCAGTACAGATAGTTCTTGTATCAACCATCAATGGCATAAATTATCTCATCTTCAATAGAGATCTTCATGTAATAAAGTGGCAGAGAGGGACTTCCATATGCTGGGCAGTGAGTTGCAAGGTGCAATAAGAGCGGCCAAAACGGTGTGACAAAGGGTAGAACATGACAATGGCCACCAGTTTGTCATGTGCAGCCACACGAGTTAGGTATTTGGGCTAGGATAGCTGCAACTTCTTTGGCCTCAAGGATGACCGTGGTTAGAATCTCGACAACTGTCATGTGAACACCTGTTGAGTAACAAAAAAGATGATAATTAGGCGATAGCATACAGTAGTTAAGAGTTGAACAATGCGACATTAGATGCACACAAAAAATGCTGATACCAATCAATTTTACAGGAGGAAGGGAAGAAAAATAATTACTGACAATTACTTTTACAGGTAGGAGGCAAAATCTGCACACGGTAGGTTGTCATTATGTGTAAGAAACTAAAACTGACCAATCAATGACATAAATGAGCACTAAGGATATACTCATCAATGTCACAGTAGATTTAGACTGAATTTTTCATAATTAACCTATATAGTGCCCGTCAAGCCCCTTTATTGTTCATTTTTCAGACCTAAAATTGAGCATCAACATATTTTTCAGTAATGCAGTACGCCTAATTTGATGCAACGCTGGTGAAATATTCACATAAAAACATACAAAACCATTAGGATGGCCATGGCAAGGTATTAGATAGCAAGCACAGTTCCCGAAAATGAATCTAGTCATAGGCTGCAATGAACCAACAACAAATAAACTCTCTGGGGATGTTTGCATCAGCTAATAAAATAGCCACACTACGTACCAGATCAAGATTCAGCAGGCGTCATACCAAATCTGAAAATGGCTACTTGAAAACATCAGAAACTCATGTGACTTTGAGCTGCCTCTCCGTACAATTTGCTTAAACTGGCCGAAGGAAAATTACTTGCCATGTACACCAATAATTTTCATCAGGAACAGATAATATATCATGCTTTGCATCACAATGTTTTTTCTAGTGCATGAAAATAAAACATGGCAGGATATAGTTGCAAGAATAATTTTCTTTGAACAAAAAGAAACTTGCACTATGGTTCTAAATCTAAAAAGGCCAAACAATAACCTGCTCTAATAGCAGATAAGTAATGAGAAATAGCTTGCCAAATTCCATTCATATTCGTCTAAGAATATATACATCAGACTGCAATTCCTATGCTTGAAGCACAATAGGATTGATCAGAACAGATTCATTAGTGCACATTTAAATATACGAATGGAAATGGTAAGAGTCTATTTTTCCAAATGGATGTTTTAGGAAAAATGTCTAGTTCTCTTCAATGGAAACACCTGAATGTATATTTTTTCTAGCATTTGAGAATCGGAGAGTTCAGATGCAGATACTTTGGAAGGGAACTACATACTCAAAAAATAACCAAGATGGTAGTTTGATTTTTAAATCACTCCCTTATAAATTTATGCTAATTAAATCAACAAAATCTGCAGTCTTGGAGATAACTAAATCGTGGTTTTTTTGTAGGAGCAAACCAAAATTATTTTTTAGTAGCTGATGAATCTGCAACATCAATAGGCATGGAGAACTGAACACACGGGTGTAAATCTATTAGAGAAACTAAATAATTTCAGAATATAGAGAAAAACAAATCACATGAAGCAAATTTATCAAAGGGACATGTAAGTCTTCTTCAGAGAGAGAAAAGAGAGAGAGAGAGAGAGCACGAACCTGAATCCAACCTTCTGCTGCTCGCCTGATGCTGGGCAGGAATCCATCCAACCTTCTGCTGCTCACCGGATTCCATGGGCGACCAAGCTGCTAGCTCTCCACTGGGAAAAACACAAATAAAATTGAACACAAATCAGTATGGTTTGAGCTCTCCGGAAGTGCAGCCCGAGCTCATCGTCAGGGATGCGTAGAGCAGATGCAGATCGGCACCAGTAGGTCGTCGGCCTCTCCGGTGGCCTGTCCCTCGTGGTGCTGGTCCAGCCCGAGCACATCGACACCACTGCGCACGACAGCAGCGAGAGCGGCGGGCTGCGCTGCTCCCCCAAGTCCCACCGGCCTCCAGCTGCTCTTCTCAGCGATTTCATGGTGCGTGTGCCTCCTTCCTGCGCGGCAAAGACGTCGAGGCGCGCCGACGGCATGAGCTCGCTGCGGAGGAGAAGAAGCGGAGGAGGGTTGGGGACAGAGGGAGTACCTGGAGAGATCGAGCGCAGCCGCGAAGCAAAGTTCACTTGCCGCTTACTCCCACTGACGGAGACGGCGATGGCGGGCGGTGGGATGGAGGACGTTGAGCTCGACGCGACAGAGAGCTCTTCCCGGCGACGCGATGGGGATGGCGACGACGCGACCGCGGAAAAAAGGTGCTGACGGCGGCGACGAACGGTAGGGCCGTGGAGAGCCCGGCCTAGCAGCGGGCACGGGGTGTGGCGGCTGTTCTGGCGACGGAGCACGCCGTGGGCTCCGATTTGAGCGAGGAGAAGCGGAGCGATGGAGCGGCGCGTCGGCGGCGGCGATTTCCGCCATCGCGCGAGAGAGAAGGAGAGAGGTGGGGGATTCGTGGAAGGTTTTTCAGCCAAGTCGTACCAAATAGTCGCCGGAACCGCCCACGGCGAGTGATTTTGCGGCGGAGGATGCCGAGCACGGCGACGGCGAATCCGTGCCATGGGCGGCGTTTCGGCAAGCGAAAATGATCGAGGATGGAGAGGAAGAGACGGCGGAGCTGCTGGTAGCGGCGATTTGTCTGGGGAGCCGCGTAGAGACGGCGGCGTGCGTCGGCGGCGGCGGGGAGCTCCGAGCGCGCGCGAGGAAGAAGAGAGAAAGAAGAAGTCTGCCGACGGTTTTGCAGTTTAGTCCCTCAAGTTTTAGGAATTTACGTACAGATCCTTGGCGGGGGGCTATGTGGAAAATTTCGCGCCAAAATTCGTGCGGGCGGGGTGACCGGCCGCGACCGGGTGGAGGGGATGGTGACCGGCACGACGTGGCGATTCCTGATTGGAAGAAAATCGCTGCTACAGTGTTACGTGCTGTGGGAGCGCATCTGGACCGTCGGACGTCGCGATCGGACGGCTCTCATTTTTGGGGTGACGTGGACGAATGAGGAGCTGCGGATTCTTCCGCCTGTTATTTATAGTAGAATATGTATGTGAAATGTCTGATAAGATCTCTTGAAGTCTTGCACTTCTCTAAGCTAATTGCACATTGTGATTTGCCTAACACGAGCTTTGGCCTTTTGGCTTTTTGTTTATATAAGGTTGCACGAGACCTATTCAACATGGAATTTTTTTCAGCAGCGACTCTTCTTAAATGAAATCTAAAGAAAGTATGTTACAACTTTTAATGATGACTTCCCATTTGAAAATTTTGCCTCTGTTTCCACATCCAATTCTCGGTAAATGGAACATATCCACGCTTGATATTTTGTTTTAGCAATCCTTCCCTAAACATTACCATTTGATCGTGCTCGCCTCATAGGCTGGCCCTTGACTGCCCGCACTTCAGCCGTTCCTCCTTTCACGTAAACGTGCCGGGCATTGCCTCGGGCGATTCCTATTTCATGACCAGGTCGGGATGCTTTGCCTCCCGCACACCCCCGCGATGTATGGGTCTGGCCTGTTTATCCCCACGAGAGCTGACGCTGACGGCCGCGTTCTATCCCTACGGCTGGTTCTTTTCTTTTCTTTTTTGTTTTTTATTGTTGTTTCTTTTTTCTTTCTTCTTTTTTGTTTTTATTGATGTTTCCTTTTTTTTCTTCTTTTTCGTTTTTTCCTGTTTCCTTTTCGTTTTTTCTTTTTTGCTGTTTCTTTTTTCTTCTTCTTTTCAGATTTGAAAAATGTTCAGATTTGAAAATTGTTCAGATTTAAAAAATCGTTCAAAAATAATTTCTGTTCATATAAGTTTTATGTTCACTTTTAAAAATCGTTCAACAATAATTTTCGTTTATGGGAGTTTTTTCTGTTCGCCTTTTAAAAATTGTTCAAAAAAAAATCCGTTCATTGACTTTTTCTTTTCACTTTTTAAAAATAATTTTTGTTTATGGACTTTTTTCTGTTCACATTTTAAAATTGTTGAAAAATCGTTTTCGTTCACGGGCCTTTTCTATCCACTTTTAAAATCGTTCAATAATAATTTCCGTTCACCGTCATTTTCTGTTCCTCTGTTAAAATCATTGAGAAATATTTTTTGTTCACCGGCCTTTTCTGTTCTCTTTTTAAAATAGTTTCTGTTCACCGCCATTCTTTGTTCATTTTTTTAAATCGTTCAACAATAGTTTTCGTTCACCGACATTTTCGTTTTTTCTTGGCTGTTTCTTTTTTCTTTATTCTTTGTGTTTTCTTTTCTAGATATTATTTAATTTTTTTGTTTAAATTTTCATTTTCGAAAAACAAATATTCAGATTTGAAAATTGTTCAGATTTGAAAAATCGTTCAAAATAATTTCCGTTCATAGATTTTTTCTGCTCGCTTTTTAAAAATCATTGAAAAATAATTTTCGTTCATATGCTTTTTTTGTTCACTTTTTAAAAATCGTTCAAAAATAATTTTTGTTCATGGACTTTTTTCTGCGCACTTTTTAAAATTGTTCAAAAATCGATTTCGTTCACCGGCCTTTTCTGTCCACTTTTAAAATCATTCAATAAAAGTTTTCGTTCACCGTCATTTTATGTTCTTCTTTTAAAATCATTCAAAAATAATTTTTGTTCACCGTTATTTTCTGTTCATCTTTTAAAATCGTTCAAAAATATTTTTTGTTCACCGGCCTTTTCTGTTCACTTTTAAAATAGTTCAAAAATAGTTTCCGTTCACCGCCATTTTCTGTTCATTTTTTAAAATTGTTCAACAATAGTTTTCGTTCACCATCATTTTCAATTTTTATTTGTTTCTCTTTTCTTTATTCTTTTTGGTTTTCTTTTTTTAGATATTACTTTAATTTTTTGTTTAAATTTTCATTTTTGAAAAACAAATGTTTAGATCTAAAAATTATTCAGATTTGAAAAATCTTTCAAAATAATTTCCGTTCATAGAATTTTTCTGTTCGCTTTTTAAAAATTGTTCAAAAATAATTTCCGTTCATAGACTTTTTTATGTTCACTTTTTTAAAATCGTTCAACATTAGTTTTCGTTCACCCGCCTTTTCTGTTCACTTTTAAAATCGTTCAAAAATAGTTTTCGTTTTTTAAAACCGTTCAAACATAGTTTTCGTTCGCCGGACTTTTTTGTGGACAACGGCACGACGGCAGCGGTGCGGGTCGGCGTCCTTGCAGACGATGGCGGAGTTAACCGCGACGAGCGACGGCGACACGGGTTGGAGAAGATGTTAACAATGAGAAGTGTAAACATGTTCAAACCTACGGTACAAGATTATCTCATATATGACTGTTGAAATGAAAAAATTACAACATAAAAGTTGTGCGGAACGTGGATATTAACCTACTTGTCAAAGGATATTTCTAACGGTCAACCGAGTGCGACGAATTTGATAAAATACGCCTACGAAAATTTGGAACATCTATTCCAAATTGAAAAGTTACAATTGACGAAACTCAAAACTGAGTATAGGAATGGAACCTACACGTGAACGAGCATAATTTTCGTTTACACATATTTTTTAAATAGTTCGAAGCAAACCGTGATAGCTAAGTCCATCCGATGTACTCTTGAAAGAAAATAGAACGCACTCTCTCCCTCAAATCCATGCGATGCGAAACAGTGGAAGGCGGAAACGAGCCAGCAGTGAAAGTTGGCCGGCCCAATAAGGCACGGGTGGGGTGTGCGGAGGCTACTTTTCTACAACCAGGTCGCGGAGTAGGAGCTCCCATCGCCTCGGGGAGCTCCTTTAGGTCGCCCCGCGGCGACGCTACTTGGCTCCGTCGCCTGAACCGACTGGTTCATGGGCCGGCCCAACGAAGCGCTGCTCCTTTTTTCTTTAGCGTTGATAATTATTTTTTTGAATTTGAACAAATTTTAAATACGAACAAATTTCAAATTTTGAACAAAAATCAAATCCGAACAAATTTCAAAATCGAATAATTTTTAAAATATGAATAATTTTCAAATCTGAACAAATTTCGAATCTGAACGAAATTTCAAATCTGAACAAAAAATCGAATCTGAACAAATTTCAAAACCAAACAATTTTTAAAATCTGAATGAAATTTCGAATCTGAACGAAATTTCAAATCTGAACAAAAATTCGAATCTGAACAAATTTCAAAAACCAAATAATTGTTAAAATCTGAATGAAATTCGAATCTGAATAA
This sequence comes from Poa pratensis, assembly GCA_947311845.1. NCBI lineage: Eukaryota > Viridiplantae > Streptophyta > Magnoliopsida > Poales > Poaceae > Poa > Poa pratensis. The sequence goes on along the minus strand of CAMZMU010000089.1, from coordinate 28,553,372 downwards.
AATTTCAAATCTGAACAAAAATTCGCATCTGAACGAAATTTCGAGTCTGAACGAAATTTCAAATCTGAACGAATTTCGAATCTGAACGAAATTTCAGATCTGTACAAAAATTCGAGTCCGAACCAATTTCTATTTTGAGCAATTTCCGAAAAAATATGAAAATAAAAAAACGAAACAAAAACATAAAAGAAAAGAAATACAACAGAAAAAAAGAAAAAGAAAAGGAAACTAAGAAAAAAGGAAAGCGAAAAAAAACGCTGAACTGGGCCGGCCCATCAGCGTCGCATCCCCAGATCCCTTACGGCAACGCACGCGTCGAGCGTCGCCAGGGCGACCTATAGGATTTGCTCATCGCCTTGTCTTCCTCCTATCGTGTTCGCCCCGTAGGCTGGGCCGAAAGGAGCATGCAATGCCTTTCACGGTTTATGTTTTCTCGAATTTTGGACACGATAGAGCACTCATGTCTTAGTTGATGAATTTGTAAATTCTGAGTTGCGAATTTGACAAGATATTTTATACCGCTTGTTAGTGATTAAGCTTAGGATCTTCTGGAGCATTAATGTGTATACAAAACTTTTTTTTTTTGATCAATTGCTTTTCTGCTTTAGAGTATCCACATCGCTGAGCTTGTTAGCGGGCGCTACGATCAAAATCCTGGTTGATTAGCAGTTGCGCCCTTTGATCCTGGGCGTTTCACCGGGCGCAACTTGTTTGTTTGTTTTGCTTAACCACTTTCGTTAGAGACAGTAACAGACGCCGAGCGTTTCAAAACAACGATGCTTTACTGAAAATTTGATTTTGTGGAATCTTTTTTCTTAACCGCCTACACAAGCGCCCTGTATTATAGATGCTCTTAGATTCTGACCTCAAATTATTTTTCTTCCTCCGCCACTGGTCACGTTATTATACCATCAGCACCTACAAAGTTTTGGCGGTCACATGAAGAACTTGAGCATGTCGCCGCCGCCGCATGGAGAACTTGTCAGCGAGAAGTGCCCGCGGTGCTGCACGCAGCCTGCAACGCTGGTGTGTATAATGACGCGCACCCCTCGTATAATATCCGTCTAGCATGCAAACACGAAGCTTTCTTGCGCTGAGCGGCTAGCGCTTGATCTACTGGTGACTCTCTCTCCCGGGCTGCTCGCGCGAGCAGCTCCGGAGAGCCCCAACCCTAGAAAAAAAAAGCACATCCTCTGCCGCATCTCCCTGGCCGCTGCCTCCGCCGGCGCCGGCGGTGGCGGCCGCGCCTGGCCGACAAAGGCGGCGGGTGCTGTGGGCGCGCCCCGACGACCTCTCTTCGCGCGGAGATGGGGAGTCAACCGGGCGGCGCTGGAGGTGGAGGTCTCGGCGACGTGCGCGGCTGGGAGGAGCTGGGGAGGAGTGGCGGCGTTCTTGGCGGCTTGGCGGCGGCTCTGGAGGTGGTGGCGGCGCCCAGAGTTGCCGGCACGGGAAGGTGTTGCGGCGGCGCCTCGGGCCCGATCTGGGCCCTTCCGGGCCCGATCTGGGCCAGGCGGGCGGCCAAGGTCTCTTCTTCGGTGATGATGCTGCTCGGTCTCGGTCCGTTGCCGCCGGCGCGGCGGTGGTTTCTGCGGGCTGTAGGTTCTGCGTGGAGGCCTCCAGGCGAAGCTAGGGTTGTGCGGCCATGGTTCTGGCCGCCTCGAGACTGGGACGAGGCAGGGGTCCCGTGCCCTCTCTCTCGAGCTCTTCTGCCTTCGTGCAAGATCTGGTACCGTGGGTAGCCGCGGGGGCTGCTGGCGGTTGATCTGGCGGTGGAGTTGTCCCTCCTTTCCATGCCTCTCTTCAGCGGTGTGCGGAGCTCGGCAGCCGGGGCGGCGGCCCTGGACGGTGGGAGTCCTTTGGTTGGCGGGCGAGCCAGGGACTCAGGTGTTGGTCGGTGACCTCGGCCACAGAGGTGGCGCGGTGGCTGGCGTGCGGCTTGCGGTGACGGTGGCCGGGTTGTCGCTTGGCGACGTTTGGTGCCCCGTGTAGAGGGCGGGGAGAATTTACCAGGGGGAAACCCCTTGCCCGAGGTCTTCTCGGGATGCGGCGGCGGCGTCCACGGACGCCGTTCCCTTCTTGAAGGCGTCGTACCGGCTTCTCTCGGCCCTTCTACGCTCCGGATGAAAATCCAAGATCCTCGGATCGGGCGATGACGGCGTTCTGGCGTCGTGTGCTTCTTGAAGTCGTCGCCTTGGAGTTCACGGCGGGTTGCTTTCCGGAGGTGCGGTGGCGATTCTTCGTTGAGCTCCCTCGGGCAAAGCTTGTTCCTTGTTCTGCACCTCGGTGTTTCTTGCGCAGGGCCTTGCTGATTGAGCCTGTCTGCACGCTTGCGGATAGTGGCGGTGATGATCCTGTTGGTGGTGCTCCGTGGATGGAGTTTTGGTCTCGGCGGTGTGCCGTGTGTGTTGGTGTGCCCGTGCCCGGTGTGCTCTGGCCCGACACCTCGGCCCGCCCTGCTTGCTCTCCCTCTTCGGCGTTGCTCGTCTTTGGTGGTTCACCTGTAATCTCGTCGGTAGCCTTGTCTTTCTTTGTTTGTGTGCGGTGCTTTGATGTAAGCTAGTTTCAGCACATGTACTCTGTCGCCGTTCTGGCGTTATTAATTTAACGTCGGGCCTTATGGCCTTGTATCTAAAAAAAGCGGCTAGCGCTTGTGTGCTGCAGCGCGAGGGTGCAAGTTCCAATCCAATCTGCCACCAGCAGAGATTCAAGATTGCCCTTTTTGGTGGAGAGATTTCTGAAGCCGCTGCCAGATTTTAAGAAACTTGCAATATGTTCTCTTCGCAATGGCACATCTATTCTGCTTTGGCGTGATAAAATTTAAGAAACTTGCAATATGTTCTCTTCGCAATGGCACTTCTATTCTGCTTTGGCATGATGAGTGGGCTCGACAGGATCTTCAAATTGAGCTCCCCCATCTCAGCTCTTATGCATTTTCGATTGACCTTCTTTTGCTTCTGCCATATCCAGGTTCAACATTTTATAAATTTGATCACTCAGAGCGCAAATGATGACAGTTGGACATACCCCTAGGGTACAGGTTTTTCAATTGCTAACGCTTATGCTTTTTTTCATGAATCTCAAACACCCTGCTCAAATGTCATGAGCTTTTGCTTGGCGGAAATCATGTTGTCAGCAGAAGCATTGTCTTTTCCTTTGGCTACATTTACAAGACAGGCTGAATTCTCGTGATCTTCTTCAAAGGAAAACTATGCTCTTGCAATACTACTCACGTGTCCTTTGCACTAGCAATGCTCTCGAGACCATAACCCACATGTTCTTTGACTGGCCCTTTGCTATGCCTGTTGGAATTATATTTTCCCTGCTACTGATTTAACTGCTGCTTCAACCCATTCGGAAGCCATCATCTTGATCAAGGATAACTTACATAAACCTTTTTCATGGAAATCATTATCTTATATACTCGGGCAATCTGGAAAACGAGAAATGATGGATTTTTTAATGGAACTAGGCCCAATCTCTATAGATGCAGGGCTATCTTCAAAGATAGCATCATTTAAACCTTTTTTTCCCTTTTCTGCATTTACTTTCTTTTTGTACAAAACTCTTGTACCATTATTTTACAAATTAATAAAATGAGCTCTCTTACGGTGATTGGGACGGTACTCGTGGTACCACCTGGTACCGTCGAATATAATTTTTCTTAGTCGTTGATTAGGACGTGATATTTTCTAGCCATTGATTATAACATGACGAAGTTTATCTGGCTTCCTTCGTGCGTGCGGCGGGTGGGCGCAGCTCCGGCGGCGGCGATCCGTGGCTTCGCGGTGATGCAGCGGCGAGGTGTCGCGGGATCCCGATGGAAGCACAGTCGACGGTGATGGAGGTGCCCCAACTACATCGCGACGGTGGCGTCCACTGCACACGCGGCGGCGAGCGACGGCCAGTCCGGGCCTAGATGGGCTCGGGCGGGCCTGTATCGCGCCTCGGCAGCAGGCTGGTGCGGGGGCGCCTAGTGATTCCGGCTGCTGGGCACTGTAGCGGTGTCGGCGACCGACGAGACGGCGGTCGGCTGGATCCCCTCCGTCCAGCCCCTGTTTCGGGCGCTCAAGGTGGAGGCGGCGGCAAGGAAGCCTCCCTAGTCAGCCGGCGGCGGCAATTTCATCCTTGGCCGTAGTTTTCTGGCGAGAATGGCGGCCGTAGATCGGATCCTCGCTCCGATCTGTCGTGGGTGGTCCTTGGCCGGCCGGCGACGCTTGGAGGGGTCAGTGAGGGGCGTTTGGAGGTCCCCTGCCGAGATCTCGACGGTGGTGGGCGTCTCACGATGCGGCACCGTGCAGATGCAGCCAACTGCAGGGTCCGGTGGCGCGACTACTGATGAAAATCGCGTCGACTTCGGTTATGGCGGCGTCTTTGACGTCGTTTCCTTACAAGGCATCGTCATTGCAGTTCTGGTTACCTCGCTCAGCCTGCTCCGGGGGCACCCTAAATCTAGGTCTCCCGGATTGGATGATGGTAGCGCCTCTGGTGTCGCTCTCCCTACTTAGGGCATCATTTTGGAGCAATGGTTGGAGGGACCTGAAGATGGAGCGATGTTTTTCTACTGCATCGACGACGGTGGGTCTCGGCGGCGTGGTGCCGTGGGGTCTCGATGATGGACGTTGGATGATGGATGCGCGCAGGGCGGTGGTGCTGTCTGGCGACGTGGCGGCGTCGACGGGGGGGGGGGGGGGGGGGGGGGGGTGCTGGCAAGGTCATTGCATTCAATCATTCCTGAAGATGGATGGGTGGAAGATGGCGGAGGCGAGTATCAACATCGCATTGGCGTGCGTCGTGTGTCTGTTGTACCGGTTTGTGCCACCGGGCCATTGGGCAGCTTGATTGAGGCCTTCGGTTTTATATGATGTGCGTGGGTGTGTGAGGTCAGAACACCTGGCTTCGATTAGGTACACCTATTCATCAAAGTTGTAGGTTTAGCGTTTTATCGCTGAACGGCGGCTTTCGGCTGATTGGTTCCTGTTTTTCGTACTCCCTCCGTTTCTTGATGTAAGGTGTTAATTTTGCTATTTATGGACAATTTGACCCATAAAAAATGAGACCTAGTCTCAAAAGAGGGATTTAACAGATTGTATTCAATTGGTGCACTCGCGATTTTTTTCAGAAAAAAATGGGTCTACCGTATGCAAAATACCAAGTCTTAATATTCGTGCATAAAACTATACACCCTATATTCACGAATGAAGTGAGTATTATCAATAAAAATATATGTGCATCATTGGATGCAGAGGCTGGGGTATACCCTCCATTTTGAAAAAATAATCTTGTACACACAATTGTCTCCCAAATCCGTCGTTCATTGACCTTCAGCCTAGTCGATCCGCAACTAGGGCAGCAGCCGCCGCCGACGCCGCGATTCTTCCTGTACTGCATATGCGTACACGGCGCCACCGCGTTGTCTCCGTACATGACCACCGCCCGTCGTACACTGCGCCACCGTCGGCCTCCGTCGTACACCATTCCCGACGGCCCTCTGCGCCGCGACCCATCCTCTCCGTCCGCGTCGGCCTCCCCTTGACTCACCATCCCCGCCTCCATCAGGGTACTCCTCTGCTCCCCTTCATGTAGACGATGAGATGTTCCGTCCAGATTATATTTTGCTGAAGAAAATTATGCCACTATGTGATTGTGTTGTGGTTAGTAACACTGTTGAATGACAAAACATTGCATTATTGTTATACTCTGTTGAATGACAAAGAATGACAAAACACGCAACACAGTTCTATTGTTGTCCATAAAGAAAAGGATTTAGCAGATCTGGATATTCCTTGACAGCGTGATCATAGCTATCTTTCATATGTAGCTCATACTTTGTACATGAATAAAATTTATGTGTTAGAGCATCTCCACCGGCGCGTCCAATACAGCGTCCGACAAAGTTGCCGGACGGGCGCTATTGGGTGCGCCGGCTAGCGTTCCCGCCTATTGGGAGCGCCGCGCCCCACCGGTAGCTCCCAATAGACGCTCCCGGATCACAAATTCAAATAGTATGTCTAAAATAAAATCATTTGAATGGCTGAATCCACATGACCCAATGTAGAACTGAATACAAAAATCAAATAGGGCATACAATTATATTCAAATTAAAATAAATTGGGCAGTCAATTAGGATGGTCGTCTGCTTGGCCTTTGAGTGCCCACAGATGCGCAACTATATCATTTTCCAGTTGCTCGTGTGCTCCTTCATCCTTAATTTCAGCGTTAATTGTGAGGAAAGTGGCAAAGTCCACAGTCAAATCCGCATATTCATATTCATGATCAATCTGGGCAAGAGGACCCATATGATAGTATGGATAGTCATCATGTTGTGGAGGATCAGCACGGTTACTCTCGATGATCATGTTTTGCATCCTAAACCGCCGTCGGAATTCCTTGTCCCCGTGTGTGGGGTCGTCGGCGAAGTAGTCTTGCCACATCATCATATGTCCCTCCATCCGTCTGCGATCTTTGTTCATCTTCCTACCCGGCTCCGAACCTCCAATCCGAGGCACAATGTTCATCTGTCCAAGCAAACCAATCAGGCAAGTGATAATCGCCAAGTGTTCGTCGACCACGGCATTGGAGGCGGCATGGGCGGTGAGCAATGCGCCGGCCAGCTCGAGTTCATCGTCGCTATCCATCTATATCAACACAAGGTTTAGCAAAAAACGAAGTCTAGGAGAAAAAATGAGCTGAGCAATGCGACGAACACCTTGCTTGCGGGAAGTTCTCGGAGGCGGCGACGGTGTAGCGCCGGACAACAAGTGCGGCTCGACGGAGAAGAGACTACAGACACTGCGATGGGAGAAATAGTGTGTCGTTCCTGGCGCGGGGGGAGACGGGCGTCCAATTGACGGAGGGTGGGTGGCGGCGCCGGCGATTCAGTAGGGAGGGGTGACTCGGTAGGGAGGGGGATGAGCACAAGCCACAAAGAGACGCTGGGGAGACAATAAAAGGGTTGGGTCGCTGACGCATCGGGCCCGCCCGTCGGGTTTCGATGAGGCGCGCGTTGCCGCGGTTGCCGGCACACCCGCTTGTGTCACTAGAAACAGGGCGCGAAACGGTGTTGCTGGACGCTGTATTGGGGCGCGCCGGCAACTTTTTTGCTATTGGGCGCGTCGCTGGGGGTAGTTTGCTGCCAGCGCGCCCAAAACGTCTACTGGGAGCGGAGTTGGGCGCGTCGGTGGAGATTCTCTTACAACTAGATTACATAGTAGGTGTTTCTACGTTTAATTTAGGAAAACACTTACCATCATTCGGGGGATCGCGTGTATTGTGTCCCCCGCCTCCTCCTCTCGACGCGTGTCCCCCGTGGTCCCCACGCACAGGCGTCTTCCTTCTCCCCAATCCCCATCCAGCAAGGACGCTTGTTGCTCTCCCGATTCCCCCACCTTCTCGATTCCCTCCCCAGTCGCCGGCAGACCCCGACCGAGTCCGGCTAGCCTCGCGGCGACGCCCATAGCCCGGCACGCCATCCTCCTCCCCTCTCTCGATTCCGGCTCACTAGAAGAGCATGAGAGGGCGCATCTTGATCCCAGCTCCGCGGCTGATCAGAGGCGACATGGTAGGCCTCACCCTTCTTATCTCGTGCAGCAGGCGTTGGTGAGCGGGCGGTGGTTGGGCAGGAAGCATGCGGCGGCGCGGCGGCCAAATGCAAGAGCTGCCAATGGCCAGATGGGAGCAGCGGCGGCGGCTGACGGAGGTGAGCAAGCCGCTAGCGACGAAAGACGGAAGCCAGGACAAGGGTGGGGGGCAAGTCGTCTTGATCGTTCTAGTATTGACGGCCGCGAGCATGAGCGCATCCTCTGCATCTGCTAGCCTTCTCGACCAATCAGGCAGGCCAATGGAGCTGCACACAGCATGCATTGCTTCAGTAGTTTTCACCGTTCTAACCCTTGTTCGTCATCAATACCTGAATCTCACCTGATTGAGAGATGGTCTTCACATGGGAATTATATGTGAAGATTTTGGTTTCGCAACATAAGTTAAACTTGTGTTTGTGTGTTTCATGATTTTCTTGTCGATTTTTCCTGGTGCTTAATGTAATGCTCCAACTGTTATGTGTTTTTGCTGGAATCCTATAGACCAATTTTTGCTACAAAAAGCATGAAATTTTGCTACCAAAGTTTTGTGATTTTGCTACAACAGATAATTTTTTTCCCATACGGTCTCCGGCGATGTCTCTAGCGAAGTCGTTTTTGCTACAACAATACAATTTATTTTTGCTACAACAGTTTTATAGTTTTGCTAACAGCGTGTCCACGGCTCGCGGTGTTGCTACTGATGGCGCATGACATTGCTACCGACAAGCCGATGATGCTACCGGCGTGCGGTGTTGCTACCGACAGCACGTGGCGATGCTACCGATGGCGCGTGTCGTTGCTACTGATGAGCCGATGATGATGATGCTACCGACGGTATCCGACAAAGCTATGAGAAAATGCTACTGATGTCTCGCGCCGTTGCTACCGACGTCTCGCGCCGTGGCTACCGACGGTATCCAGCAAAGCTACGAGCGGATGCTACAGATCGTCTCGCGGCGTTGCTACTGACGAGCCGAGGATGCTACCGACGGCGCATGGCATTGCTAGCGCCAAGCCGTCGATGCTACCGGGGGTGCGCAACGTGCTACCGACGACAACAATGTTACCGACGACTCGCGTTTTGCTCTCTAAAATCATCTACGATTGTGCGACCGGTCGATGCCTCGCTGGATTTCCGCATCGGGTGTTCTCCAATGTTGCCAGCAAGATCTCGTCAGATTTGCTACAGTAGAAAATTGCTACAATAGAACTTTTTTCTCCATAAAAGCATTTGGTACGAGCAGCACAAAAAAATTCTACGAATGAAACTTTTTACTCCGTAGAAGCATTTTGTGGAATTTGAGAGGAAATTGGACTTTTGCTACAATAGTACAAAATTCTTATTACAAACGAACTGTTTTTCTTCACAGAAGCATTTGCGAGATTTTGGTGAAAATTGGACATTTTCTACAATAGCACAAAATTCTTATTACGTGCGAACCTTTTTTGCTTCATAGAAGCAAAATCGGGATTGGTGGAATTTGAGGTTAGAGAGAAGGACATGTGTGTCAGCAGGAGAACCTGGGGATTTTTTCCCAAATCCCCGGGACGCCTAGTACTGCACTTTAATTTACTCTATTTTATTTTCCAAGTCCATTTCAGTTTTTTTTTTCTTCATCAAGCGAACACTCAGGCAGTCACACAAGACTGGTATGAGGTGATCAGGTGAGTCCAAGATTTTGGGAGATGGAGGATTTCGGTATATATGATTCTGTTTCTCGGATACTTTTGTATGAACAGAATGTACAATCATTGCACATTTTCGCAAAAGACCTCGTTCTGAAATATTCAGAGCTAGAGGTGTTTTTTACAGGCTATAACTGAACATTTCCAGTCGACACAAACAATTTACAATTCGTTCAGCAAACTTCACATCATCAGAAAGTACCCAACACTTCACCATTGCCAGCGTCTGATCTTCTCTAGGAATGATTGCCAGACTGGACGCAATACTGAAACAGAACTAGACAGGGCTAATGGAGTCATCGAGCGAGTCAGCGTATCGGGCTGGCGGCGGCGCCGCCAGCGCCCGGCACACGGGGCACGTCGGGTGCCCGGCCTTGAGCCACTTACCGATGCACTTGTCGTGGAACCGGTGCCCGCACCGCGGCAGGTCCCGAAGGTCCTGCGACTCGCGCATGCCGGCGAGGCAGACGCAGCACTTGTCCTCGGCGCCGCCGCTGCCGCTACCGCCGTCATCGTCCTCGTCGTCGCTGAGCCTGAGGAACGACTTGGCAGCCGACATGGAGCCCGACGAGTCCGGCGACAGCCAGACGACCATGACGACGATGTTGACGAGGCAGAGACCGTAGGCCACGACGTCCGCCTGGCTCCGCTCGAAGACGACGATGATGAGGGGAACGAACACCATGAAGACGAAGGCCAGGCACCGGTTAGCCAGCAAGGTCCCCGCAGCCGCGGCGGCACCAGCCCCGGGCGTTGTGTCCAGCAGCGGAGTCAGGACGGGCGGGGCGCCGCCGCCGTCGTCGTCTTGCTGCCGCGACGTCGTCGGCAGCAGGACGGCGCCGGCGCGGGGAGGCATGGCCTGGTTGTACCAGCGCGCGAAGCAGTAGAAGAGGAAGATCTGGAGGGAGAAGCTGCCGGTGAAGGTGGCGGCGACGACGCCGTAGTAGTCGTAGGCGAGGCGGGTGGCCAGGAGCAGCGTCAGGAAGGTGAAGGGCAGGTCCAGCCACGGGAAATCCATCGTCGCCGCGCCGCCGGCGAGGCTGCACGCATCACACTCGCGAGCTGGCCGGGATGTGATTCTCTTTCCTGAATTCTCAGCTGGAAGAATCCGTGAAAGAACAGTGTTGTTGTGGAGGATTCTTCGTCGGAGTCTATCGCCTCGCGAATTCGCCTCTTTCTTTCGGGAACAAGTCAAGAGAAATTAAAGTTGAGAGAGAGCACTAATGAGGCGTTAGCTGCCCACGTAATCAAAGTGATTATTCAAGCGAAGCAACCTATGGGACAGAGTAGTCAAGATTATAATATTTATTTCGAATTTTTCGCGGTGATTGTGCCATGTTCACGGTTGTTGTGAATTGTGATGTGTCATGTGTACACTTTGAATCTTTTCTCATCTGGCTGTACACTTTGAATCTTCAATCATAAAGAAGAAACAAACCTCTATAGGCAATCACTACCTTCCTGACGGCCCGGGCAGAAATCCTAGCCTCCACTAGTCGCCACACCCTCTCCTCTCCCTTCGCCGTCCCGAGAGGCAGATGCCGGTGAAGGAACGGCGAGACCCTGGCGCATAGCGGCAGTGGCGTGGCTGGGAGAGGTAGCGCACGACGGCGTTCTGAAACGGTGGCGCGGCATTTTGCGGTTGTTTCTACAGGCGGCACGACATCGTTCCGGCGGCTTCGTGGGGAAGACGTTCTCGACGGGAGGTGTCGACCGATCTGCGTCGTAAGGATTCCGGAGCAGCTGCTCCAAACATGGTGGCAGTGGCCTCCGAGGAGTTTGGATAGCAGGTGGGTCCATGCGATGACTCTTGGGGGGCGGCGGATCATGGGATTCCAAGTCCAGGTTCGTCACAGGAGGCGTATGGCCACGGGTGCTTTCTCTAGAATCTAAGGCGTTGGATGCGAACCTTAACCCTCCTGGGCATGCGGATTGGAGATTGTGGCGGCACCGACCTCGCGGTTGGCGGTGATCTGGCGGGCGATGGGTTCGGGGAGGTGAGGCTTCCGGTGAAAACTGCGGACGATGGCGGCGTATCGTTACCTTGTTGAAGGCACCGTTGCTGCAACTCTCGTCTTCTCACCCAGCCTGTTTCAAGGGGAACCCTATATCTGGATCTTCCGGGTCGGACGATGGCGACACACGACGAATTTCTCCCTCTTGGGAACTTTTTTTTTTGAAGCAGGTGTTCGCTGGAAGGGCCATGAGGTGGAGCAGCGAGTTTTGTTCCGCGTCAAAGACAGGGAGTCTCGGCGGCGTTGCGCAGTGAGGTGCCGGCGGTGGATGTGTGTTGATGTACGTGCGCAGGGAGCTGGTGTTGTCTAACGCTGTGGCGATGCATGAGGTGCACGCCGAGAGTCTGTTGGACCGGGCTTCTGGTTTACTATAGAGTGACTCGGTGATTCCACGTTACCTAGCCGGTGGGGAGTTGTTTGTGTTGAAAGCATGAGGTCGTCTCGATACAGAGCGTGCATTTTAGATTGCGTGAAATCATGGGAGAATTCCCGGTCGCTATTACCAGAATGCAATTGCAGGGAAGGTGGATAACGACGACTAGCACTAGGGCGTCGCTGTCAGTGCTACCCTGTCGAGCACTACGGCCAAGTGGGCGAGGCGTGAACTATGCGGTTCGAGCGTTTGTCCTTGGGCTCCATCCAAGCAGCATTGCAGCGTCCCGGTCACCGTCACCGCTTGTTTTTCTCTTTAAACAAACGACCAACGGTGGATATGTACGCAGGAGCAAACGAAAGCGATGGCAGTGGGTCCCAACTTCTAGGAGCAAAACAAAGATTGAAAACTATTGGGGAGGAAATAAAATAAACACTTAGAGCTTAGAGCAAGAACAATAGCTCCGTCGGCAGCCGGCTACAAGCGTATGCCACGTCACGTAGAGTCTCCATGAAAAAAAGCAGTACAGTAGAGCAGGCTATAGCGTTTGCTCTATTTAATATTCAAATAATTTAATACTTGTAGCGTGGTGCGACATGCAAGACACAGGAAATAAGCAATCAATGCTATAGCCAGCTTGTAGTCTTTCGGACTAACTACATGCAGGCTGTAATGCGTTGGTTCTAGAGCTGCAGCGGGCGCTAGATGAACCGCCGGCTTCCTTCTCTCTCATCTTTCCTCTCTCCTCCACGTAAGATTCAGATGACGTGGATTTCCTTATAGCCCGCTGAGTAGGACTTATTGTACTTGCTCTTATAACTGAGTCGGGATTTTCTTGTGCCCGACCTCCAGTGTTTCCCCTACTTTAAAAAATCCAAAATTTTATTTAAAATTTCAAAAAATCTAAGAAAATCATGCATTTTCTTGACGTTTTATCGTATAGACATGTAAAATCACAACATGAAATACTTCGTATGTCGACCTACACAAAAATGACCAATTTACAGATCTGATTACGGTTAACGGTGCATAGTTTCAAATCTCAAAAAATATTAATTTTTGTGTAGACTGTAATATAAAGATTTTTGCATTGAGATTTCACGACATGATTTTTTCTTTTTTTTGTATTTAAAAAAAAAATTAAAACAGAGGGAGCACTGGAGCCCGGGGAAAAAAAAATCATTTTCTACTTTTCACTGCTTTTTTATCTGAGGGTTCGATTGAATTTCACGGAGCATTCAACATACTCGAAAAGCTTTCAACTAATTTCACAAATATTTCAGCTAAGTTTGTTTGAGCTTTCAATCGCCACAACACAACTCTCAACGCAGGACAGAAATGAAAGTTAAAAAACCAAATTGTGGATTTCCAAGTATATCTCTAAAAAAATAATCATGTATGCAAATTTGGCCTACCAATCAATGTTTCAAAATAGCCATAAAAAATGTGTCGTGCATTTTCACATAATAGTTTATATGATTCTTGTAACCTACTTTATATGATTCTTATTGACTAGAATAAATGAATGTCGAATTACGGAGTATTTATTTTGTAGGCTTCAACTATGTGCCTCGAAATATTATTTTATTTGGTAATAAAAAAAAAGGGTATTGTCAAATATTCATATTTTATTCTAGCACAAAAAAATGGTTCCTATTTAATTCTATGACCCACCCCTCTATAGCCGTAGTGTTCGTCAAACAGAAACATGTATTCCCTATTTTAATTGTTATTATCTATTTGGGGTGCATGTGTTTCTAACTTCGATGTCTATGTCAAAATAGTCGCGTCGAAGGTTGACATGGCTATAGCTTGTACTAGTTGTTCTTCTCAAAGAGCTACAAGTCTCTCGTTAGTAAGCAAAATGGGACTCTTTTCTTAAGGAAAGAATATGCAAAATATGAGCCGTGATGCAATAGACAAATTGTTGGCCCAAATTGGTGCATGGACCTTGGTGGCCCATGCAAATGTAAGCACTAGGGTCCGAATACATACTGGGCAATAAACAGGCCACATACCAGTCCACCACAAAAAGTGACCTGTGCTCGAGATTCCAGATAAGGCCGCCCAAGCTGGGTGCAGAGATACGGGGGCACAAGTGCTAAAAACGAAACAGATTCTCAGAAAAAAAAAGTACGAAAAACGAAATGCAGCGCCAGCTGACACCTGATAGACCAAGCATGCGCAAACCAGACTGCTAAAAAACCCTGAGATTTTTTGTTTTAGAAAGAAACTTAGATGATTGTGTTTTATAATTAAAACAAGAAAAAAAGTTCCTCCAGATCTTTGCCAGTAATATGCCCTACAATTGTCAACGAAATGCTACTTTTTTAACACACTGAAATATCCTGCGGTAGAGTAAGTGTCGCTAATCCTAAACTTCGCGACCTCGTCGCAGTGGATCACATCGAACTCGGAATGAAATATCTTGAACTGGTTTCACCCGGGGACACCTGCATGCGGTGGCTCGAACCCTGATAAGCATAAAGCTATAAGAGTGAAAGGCACCAGAGGTCACGAAGTTGCGCGAAAAGTAAGGATTGGTCACCAAGTTAAAAAACCTCAAAACGAGGTCACGAAGTTGTGGAGTAGTCAATTTTTGGTCATTCCGTCACGGTGGGCGTCAAGTTGCTGACGTGGCAGTGTGTTTTTTTTACAAAAAACACCTTCAACTTTTATATATTCTAATTGTTAGGTCCTTCTCCGGGCATGAAAGGCACCAGAGGTCACGAAGTTGCGCGAAAAGTAAGGATTGGTCACCAAGTTGAAAACCTCAAAACGAGGTCACGAAGTTGTGGAGTAGTCAATTTTTAGTCATTCCGTCACAGTGGGCGTCAAGTTTCTGACGTGGCAGTGTGTTTTAAAAAAAAAACACCTTGAACTTTTATATATTCTAATTGTTAGGTCATTCTCCTGTTTTCAAGTTGCTAACGTTGCTGCCTGGTCCTTCCCCGCCGTCTTTCCGAGCTGCTCCGATGTGCGCGTCACGTCCAGCACGTCGTCCACCACCTGGAAGAGCAAGCCGATGGAGCGCGCGTACCGCCGGACTCTCTCAATCTCGCGGTCCGTACCTCCGCCAACAGTTGCACCACACACGGATGCGGCCTCGAGGAGCCGCGTTGTCTTGTGCAGGTGGATGTGCTCCAGCATGACGAGGCTCACGGGTGCGCCCTCCGACGCCTTGTCGGCGACCTGTCCGGAGTATGGCTTCCCGGTCGGCACACGCACGTACAACTTTGGAAGCAGCAACTGTTGATCGATTACTGGCTAGTACTCGTACGTGAGTACCTTAGCTAGACGTGATCTTACGTGAACGAGCTAGCTTGCCAGACATATACTAGCGATTCTTTCCGGCGACTCGAACCTTGCGAACTTAGCGACACGAAGAAAATACGGGAATCGATTTGATTGCCAAAGGCATGTCTCGCGCCTTGCTCTGTATTTCTTTTCTATTTTTCGTTGTTACAAGCAGCAGCTCTGCTGCTCCTTTTATACGCTTCGGCCTCGCGTATTCGTATAAGGAGGAGTATGGCTTCCCGGCCGGCGCCTCCGGCCCAGTTGCACTACCCTGCGACGAGGACAGCCTCCGAGATGTCCTGCGCCGTGTATCAGGCGCTGTAGGCCGCGCCCAAGAATCAGCCACGGCGAGCAGCTCAAAAATAAATATGGAGAAGGACCTAACAATTAGAATATATAAAAGTTTAAGGTGTTTTTTGTAAAAAAACACACTGCCACGTCAGCAACTTGACGCCCACCCTGACGGAATGACCAAAAATTGACTACTCCACAACTTCGTGACCTCGTTTTGAGGTTTTTCAACTTGGTGACCAATCCTTACTTTTCGCGCAACTTCGTGACCTCTGGTGCCTTTCATGCCCGTAGAAGGACCTGACAATTAGAATATATAAAAGTTCAAGGTGTTTTTTGTAAAAAACACACTGCCACGTCAGCAACTTGACGCCCACCGTGACGGAATGACCAAAAATTGACTACTCCACAACTTCGTGACCTCGTTTTGAGGTTTTTCAACTTGGTGACCAATCCTTACTTTTCGCGCAACTTCGTGACCCCTGGTGCCTTTCACTCAAGCTATAACTATATAAAAAGAGATGTCAGCCATCGCATTGCACGAAACAACATTTACATGATCATATAATAAAACCGTGGCATGTACTGTAGCTAGTAAGTATGATGGACGTTCCCCTAAATAAAACATCCCGTATATTTTGTCGTTTGTCCACGAATTGGCATTCATGATCATACTAAATCTAAACCTAAATCCAAATACCTTGCTTGGTCAGTACACTGTCCTGAATCCGCCCTTCCTTAGATACAGCTCCCTGCGCTGTCAACGAATTTAAGCATTATCCATTTTCTTCCACAAGCTTACTTCCATCCCCAGCCTACAAATCTGCGACTGACGACAGCGCCATTGCTCACGAGTCACAAGCACTGCACTAAGCCTTCAACAAAATTAACGATGCCGTCGTCAGAGGACTACCCGACAAACCCATGGCAGGCGCGCGGCGGCGGCGTCCTGGACGCCGGGCCGGGCAGCACGCTGGTGCTCGCGTCCTACCCGGTGCTCCTGCTCCTCGTCCTCCTCCCGCGTTCGTCAAGAACGTCTGGATCGCGCTCGCGCTCTACTGCGCGGTCATGGTCGTGCTCTCCTGCGCCGGCCGGTTCTTCGCTGCGCCGGAGGTGTTGCTGCAGGACGACACGGCCGACGTCGAGCGGGGCGGACTATCGCAGGCTGCCATAGCGGCGATCCCGGCGTTCGTTTACGGTGCAGCAGGCAGTGTCGGGGACGGCGAGGGCGAGGCCCAGTGCGCGGTGTGCCTAGAGACCCTGCGAGGCGGAGAGACGGCGCGGCGGCTGCCGTTGTGCGCGCACACGTTCCACGTGGGGTGCATCGACATGTGGCTCCACTCGCACGCGACGTGCCCCGTCTGCCGGTGTCACGTCGAGCCGCAGAAGAGCGGCAAGATGGTGCCGTTGCCGCCGGAGCCGCCGTTGCCCCCGGTGTAGTTGTCGGTGACCAGCTGCAGCTCTGGCATGCATGCTGGCTCTTGAAGATGCAGGATTGTACATATTCAGATTCCATCAGTAGTGTCGTCTTGACTCTGCTGAATTTCATAAGCAGTATATATACTTCTCTTGTACTGTACATGGTTACGCTTGTATACTGCTGATCTTTGTCAAATCTTCCACCTAGCATTCTCTACACTCTTAATGCGATTCGGGAAAACCAAAATCTCGTGAACTCTAGATCACGTTTGGTTTGAGGTGGATAACAGTATAACACACCTAATCATGAATTCAGCCGTATAAGTCGGCCCAATAGAACCATTTGATGTCGGTTAGGCGGGACGATTTTTTTAAGAACGTATATATTTGATCTTTAAACTGTTGTCAAAGTCCATTTGTTCAATTGTAACTACTAATATCTGTCATTCTTTATGAGTCCGTTCTCAAAGCCGTCTATATTTCTTCAATTCATGTCCAGTACTATAAGCTGTTTTGATAACGACGTGGCACTGGTTTCGAGTGCCGGCTGTTTATAATATAAAACCATTAGATGGACTGGTGAAACTAAAACGAAGTCAGAGATTTGGAGAAGAATATATAGATTTAAGTAATTATATATTTTGAGAATTAAAAGTGCAAAAAAGGAATATTATGGAACCCATGTTAATTTTAGGATACTATTATTTATTCCTATAAGTGGTTCGATTTTTATTATACTATCAACTAATACCAACTAGTTAATTTTTCACAATAAAAATAAACATTTTTTCCACTACTCCTATTTTTCTTTAGCCCACACACAAACATTTGACAAACTAGATGGATTTTCACAATAAAAAGAAGCATCCGTTTTTCTATTATTCCTGTTTTTCTTTAACTCCTGCACAAACATTAGTCAAACTAATTGATTTAAAAAAAAAATCGAAATATAGTTTTTCCTATTACTCGTAGCTAGAGGCTACAGCCGTATAAAGTAGAAAGGTCATGGACTCGTGGTAAGAGAGCAGCAGGCCCAGTATGTGCGTCAAGCTGGCCCATATGAGCCCATGCGAGTTTCAGCTAGTAACAACGATCGACCAACAGAGCTGTGCATCGATCAGTGACGTCAGCTGACTGAGAATTAGCTTAATTCTCAGTCAGCTGAGTATTAGAGGGACCCAAAAAATAAATACTTAGAGCTTATAACTGAGTCGGGATTTCTTGTGCCCGACCTCCAGTGTTTCCCCTACTTTAAAAAATCCAAAATTTTATTTAAAATTTCAAAAAATCTAAGAAAATAATGCATTTTCTTGACGTTTTATCGTATAGACATGTAAAATCACAACACGAAATACTTCGTATGTCGACCTACACAAAAATGACCAATTTACAGATCTGATTATAGTTAACGGTGCATAGTTTCAAATCTCAAAAAATATTAATTTTTGTGTAGACTGTAATATAAAGATTTTTGCATTGAGATTTCACAACATGATTTTTCTATTTTTTTGATTTTTTTTTAGAAAATAACTTTAAAAAAATTTAAAACAGAGGGAGCATTGGAGCCCAGGAAAAAAACCAGTTTCTGCTTTTAACTGCTTTTTTATCTGAGGGTTCGATTGAATTTCACGGAGCATTCAACATACTCGAAAAGCTTTCAACTAATTTCACAAATATTTCAGTTAAGTTTGTTTGAGCTTTCAATCCCCACAACACAACTCTCAACGCAGAACATAAATGAAAGTTAAAAAACCAAATTGTGGATTTCCAAGTATATCTCTAAAAAAATAATCATGTATGCAAATTTGGTGTACCAATCAATGTTTCAAAATAGCCATAAAAATAAATAAAAATGTGTCATGCATTTTCACATAATAGTTTCAAAACAATAAATGGTGATCTCACTTCATAATTCCATGCCTAGGTGCACAAAATGCACAGCTTGTAACCTACTTTATATGATTCTTATTGATTAGAATGAATGAATGTCGAATTACGGAGTATTTATTTTGTAGGCTTCAACTATGTGCCTCGGAATATTATTTTATTTGGTAATAAAAAAGAAAAGGGTATTGTCAAATATTCATATTTTATTCTAGCACAAAAAAATGGTTCCTATTTAATTCTATGACCCCCCCCTCTATAGCCGTATTGTTCGTCAAACAGAAACATGTATTCCCTATTTTAATTGTTATCTATTTGGGGTGCATGTGTTTCTACCTTCGATGTCTATGTCAAAATAGTCGCGTCGAAGGTTGACACGGCTTTTTTCAAAAAAAGGGGTGCACTGGCACCCGAGAGCCAAAAGGGCAAAATGGAAGGGGAGTTTTGGCTCTCGGGCACACTGCTGCCCTTTTTTTGAAAATTTTGAAAATCGAACTTTGAAAATCTACACAACAAGATATACATGTTGTGTAGGTACGCAAGAAATTTCGTAAGAAAATAATAAATTTTATGGCCTACAGAAAAAAGATAAATTTCCGACAGCAAATCCATACTATTGTCACTTGTTGCTGCTCCCGAAATTTCTTATTTTTTTGTAGCTCGTAATAAGATTTGTTTTTCACAAATAATCAGCACCGTACGTAGAGGACATGCATATACATCACCTAGTATTTTGTTTTGATTTTTTTGAAACTCGTTTAATATTTTTCAAAAAAATTCAAAAATCAGGTGTACTGACACCCGAGAGCCAAAAGGGATTTCCGGCAAAATGGGACTCTTTTCTTAAGGAAAGAATATGCAAAATATGAGCCGTGATGCACTAGACAAATTGTTGGCCCAAATTGGTGCATGGACCTTGGTTGCCCATGCAAATGTAAGCACTAGGGTCCGAATACATACTGGGCAATAAACAGGCCACATACCAGTCCACCACAAAAAGTGACCTGTGCTCGAGATTCCAGATAAGGCCGCCCAAGCTGGGTGCAGAGATACGGGGGGCACAAGTGCTAAAAACGAAACAGATTCTCAGAAAAAAAAGTACTAAAAACGAAATGCAGCGCCAGCTGACACCTGATAGACCAAGCATGCGCAAACCAGACTGCTAAAAAACCCTGAGATTTTTTGTTTTAGAAAGAAACTTAGATGATTGTGTTTTATAATTAAAACATGAAAGAAAGTTCCTCCGGATCTTTGCCAGTAATATGCCCTACAATTGTCAACGAAATGTTACTTTTTTAACACACTGAAATATCCTGCGGTAGAGTAAGTGTCGCTAATCCTAAACTTCGCGACCTCGTCGCAGTGGATCACATCGAACTCGGAATGAAATATCTTGGATTGGTTTCACCCGGGGACACCTGCATGCGGTGGCTCGAACCCTGATAAGCATAAAGCTATAACTATATAAAAAGAGATGTCAGCCATCGCATTGCACGAAACAACATTTACATGATCATATAATAAAACCGTGGCATGTACTGTAGCTAGTAAGTATGATGGACGTTCCCCTAAATAAAACATCCCGTATATTTTGTCGTTTGTCCACGAATTGGCATTCAAGATCATACTAAATCTAAACCTAAATCCAAATGCCAGAGGCGACCTTGCTTGGTCAGTACACTGTCCTGAATCCGCCCTTCCTTAGATACAGCTCCCTGCGCTGTCAACGAATTTAAGCATTATCCATTTTCTTCCATAAGCTTACTTCCATCCCCAGCCTACAAATCTGCGACTGACGACGGCGCCATTGCTCACAAGTCACAAGCACTGCACTAAGCCTTCAACCAAATTAACGATGCCGTCGTCAGAAGACTACCCGACAAACCCATGGCAGGCTCGCGGCGGCGGCGTCCTCGACGCCGGGCCGGGCAGCACGCTGGTGCTCGCGTCCTACCCGGTGCTCCTGCTCCTCGTCCTCCTCTCCGCGTTCGTCGAGTACGTCTGGATCGCCCTCGCGCTCTACTGCGCAGTCATGGTCGTGCTCTCCTGCGCCGGCCGCTTCTTCGCTGCACCGGAGGTATTTGCGCAGGCCGAGACGGACGTCGAGCGGGGCGGTCTGTCACAGGCTGCCATAGCGGCGATCCCGGCGTTCGTCTACGGTGCCACTGCGTCTGCAGGCAGTGTCGTCGGCGACGGCGAGGCGCAGTGCGCGGTATGCCTAGAGACCCTGCGAGGCGGAGAGAAGGCGCGGCGGCTGCCGTTGTGCGCGCATACCTTCCACGTGGGGTGCATCGACATGTGGCTACACTCGCACGCGACGTGCCCCGTCTGCCGGTGTCACATCGAGCCGCACAAGGGCGGCAAGATGGCACCGTTACCGCCGTTGCCGCCGTTGCCGCCGGTGTAGTTGTTGGTGGCTCCTGGTTCCAGCTCGGGCATAGGCATGGCTGTTGAAGATACTCGTGCTGTACTTGTACATGGTTACGCTATTATGTTACTGATCTTTGTCAAATGTTCCACCCAAAGTTCTCTACACTCTTAAGTCTTAACTACGATGGTTCGGGAAAACAAAAATCTTGTGAACTCTACATCACGTATTGAAATTAAGCACCTATAAGAGCCCAATAGAACCATTTGACGTCGGTTAGGCCGGACGATATAATTTTTTGGCAGAACGTATATATTTGATCTTCCAACTGTTGTCAAAGTCCATTTCTTCACTCGTAACTAATATCTGACTTTTTTTATGCGTCAGCTGTCAAAGCCGTCTATAATTCTTCACTTGCTTCACTAAAGCTTTTCTGATAACGACGTGGCACTGGTTTCGTGTAGGTGGCTGTTTAGCCAGCGCAGATATTATTAAACCATCAGATGGACTGGTGAAACTCAAAAGAAGTCGGAAATTTAGAGAAGAATATCCGGATTTAAGTTGTTATATATTTTGAGAATTAAAAGTACACAAACAAGGAATATTATGGAACCCATGTTAATTTTAGGATGCTATTACATATTACAATAAATGCTTCGATTTTTACAATATTATCAACTAATGCCAAATTAGTTGATTTAACACAATACAAAACATATATTTCTATTATTCTATTTTTTCTACAACTCCCACACAAACATTTGTCAAACTAATACAATTTTCACAGTAAAATCAAAACTAGTTTTTTCTATTACACCTATTGTTCGTTATCCCCCACACAAACATTTGTGAAACTAGTTGTTTTTTTGCAATAAAAGGAAACAATATTTTTCCTAGTACTCTTATTTTTATTTAATGGTCCTTATTGTATTTTTCGTAATTTTAGTGCTGACTCAGCTGCCACATGTGTGAAGCCTTTACCATGTCATCCTTAAAATCACCTTTTCCTTCTTTTTTGTGCGATTAAAATCACTTCTAAAGATGCAAAGAATCAAATATAGACACTTTTGACATCCGGGAGATGAAAATGTACACAATAGTTGATTGACCAAAATAACTTTGGTAGTACCCAAAATACTATGCTCAATTAATAATGTCAGTTGTTCATGATAGTAATATATTCACTTTATGGAAAAAAATCGGCTGTATTCCATAAAAACCTCAATTAATTATCAATCGAGGGAAGGATTTGTTAAGCGAAATTGGCATGAAAATACAAAGTGTGTGTTTTAACAAAGGATTTGTTAAGCGTAATTGGCATGAAATATAAAGTGTGTGTTTTGTCCCCATCAGGAGACAATAAAACACTTATTCTTCGAGCGTAGTTTTGCGCGTTCTATTTGGTCATCTAGCCAGAAAGTTTCTAACTTATATCCACCCAAATCTGTTGCCAATGTATTTTGCAACTGACCACATGGGATAGATAAAAAGTTTAGAACTGTAATTAGGGTGGGAGCGATAGTCGTTATATGGTCGCTTTGCGTGTGTAGAAATGACAAGATTTTCAATAATAAAAAAATCTCGTTTGCAGGTACTCTACCGGTGCACAAGTATTATCTGTTCGTGGTCCACAGTACAACAGGCGGGGCATCGAGTCCTCTTTACGGAGGGCATGTGCACGATTGGAAGAGGTGGTGAGGGATATTTTTATCCCACATGGATGGTCGTTTGATCGCTGGATTGGTCCTCCATAAGCTTTAGCGTTTGTCATAGGCATTAGCGTTTTACTTATACTTGTTTATAATTCGTCTAGTGCTATTTTTTATTTCTTTTCGTTCTGATGAATTGCGGCTGTGTGCATTCTTATGTAGAGACCGAGCGTAAACTCTTTAAGTAATAAAGCCCTTTAAAAAAATAAGTTGCTGACAAGTGACAACTAACCAAGAGGTGATCGTTGGAACGGCTCCCCGTCAAGCCTGCTCCCCGTGTCACGCTGTCGACGTGGGTGCGGCCATCCGCGATTACGGCATACGCGTATGCTTGGTTGGGCAATTTCAGGCGTGCGAGACGCTGCTGCCCGTAGGATTTTTGGTACGAGTCTCTGTCGGCCAGATTTTCAGATATCTTGGAAATTGGAGAGCGATCATCAGTGTCACTGTTCTTCAAGCTTATCTCCTTGCGCCTGCGAAATTCCAACACCCAGATTGACTACCAACTAATAGAATCTTCGCAAGATCATTCCATTCTGACTTATTATGAATGCAACAAATGAGTTGCACTTACGTCAACGTAGTAAGTGTGCATCCGGCGTGAACATGGTAATCTCTAAACGAACTCCGAATCGTCTTGTTTCTCTACTATACTTTGGCTTAATTAAGGCGTAAAAAAGTTAGGACATACATTTTCACTCCAAATTCGCAGAATGCAATGTCGCTACAGCAAGAATTGCAGCTCGAATCTGTTTTACACCGGTGGCAACGTGTGGGCCGATGACTCCGTCGCTGCCGCTGACGCGGCAACCGCTTTTGCAGTGACCTTCCTTGGCGAGAGCTCGCAGCGGCAGAGCGGGCACGTCCGGTGCGTGTGCAGCCACAGGTCGATGCAGTCGACGTGGAAGAGGTGCCTGCACGGCGGCAGCTGCCGCACCGTCTCGCCGTCCCCCACGTCCTCCAGGCACACCGCGCAGAGCAGCTGGGCGAAGCTCCCGCCCGGCTCGTCTCCGCCGCCACCCTTGTCCGTCGCGGCCGGGCTCTCGTACGCGAACGTCGGAAGGGCGCCGATCGCCGCGTCCGTCAGCCCGCAGGTGCACCGGCGCACGAGCCGCACCGCCGGCACTGCAGGCTGCCTCCGCGCCCCGTCTCCGCGCGCCGCGGGGATGCCGATGCCGCGCGTGCGCGCGAGGCAGGCGACGAGGGCGAAGAGGACGACGACGAGGCTGGTGATGGCGCAGGCCTTGGCGGGGCTGAACACGGCGAGTAGCACGCAGAAAAGCAGCAGCGACACGAACGCCACCATGATGGCGTAGCAGATGGGAGGCTCCTCGTCATCGAGCGCCGCCGCGCCGTCCGTCGCCAGCCGCGGGTACAGGTTCAGCATCAGCCTGTGCCCAATCATGCGAATGCTCCTAGCTCGCTCGCCGGAACAAGTGTCCGTCAGTGTGCTTGCAAGCAGTTTATCTCCGTCCGTAGCGAGAGTGCTGCTACCATATACGTGAAGGAAGCGCTGTCGCGGTGCGACGGGTCAAGATTCACGGCGGTGAGGAAGAGGTAGAAATAGCCGGACGTGCTTCTTCACCGTGCGCGGGACGGAAGATGGAAAGCGACTGATCGATTCTCTCTGCGTGCCGCGGTGCCGGTGGTTTGAGCGGCTTACGGTTTTGGGATTTGGTTCGTTCGAAGAAAATCGTGGCGATTCACAATACCTAGCTGCTTCGAGCGTGCTGCGGAGCACATATGTTGTGTGGTTGTTGCCGCGCGGAGTATAGTGAGGGAAGGATATGAGGCGAGGTTGCCGGAGTGTGTGACGGAGGCCGGCCGGCGTTAGCGGCCACGGATGCGCCGTGAGCAGAGGGGCTTGCTTGAGAGAGCTCCGAAGTCTGAATATCTGGGCGTGTTGTAAACGTGTAATGCCGTGGACGCTGCTCAATCCTTCTTAAGAGATGGCAGTAGGCGTGCATGCTCTTAAGAGATGCCATGGATGCTCGACGTGTCTACGGATTACGTGATACCGTGACAAGCTCTGAATTTTCCAGTTCAGCCGTATGGAACTGTTCCCTATCCTGCCTACAGTTTGGGTACGGGTCCCTATCGGCTGAATTCAGATACCGCCACTTGTTTGCCATGTCACATATGAGTTTCTTCTTTCCCAACAGTTGTAAGAGCATCTCCAATCACGATGGTCAAATTTGGTCCCTAAAACATGTCTGGATGTGCCTGGATGATGCTCGGACATGTACGCTTTGAACCCACAAAAGTATGTGTCTCCAACCATATACCCAAAATTCTCACGAAATTGTCCGGTCAGTTGTATGTGATTGGTGGGATGGAGAGAGAAAGACAAAAAAAAGAGTAAAGAAACAGATAAAGTGGTTTGGGTGGATTGCGTCCTACGTGGCGGACCGCCCGGACATGGCCGTACACCCTCAAACCCAACCTACATATGGGGTGAGTTTGGAGTGTGCCGGACAGCCCGGACATACATATACGGAGTGTTTGGGACCAAGGTTGGGTGCACTATTTTACTCTCTCTACGGTGTCGGCGGCTCCGTCAGCAAACGGCAACTCGCCGGCTCCACCGGCAAACGGCGACTCGTCGGCTCCATCAGCAACCAGCAACTCGCCGGTTCCATCGATCGTCAAGCCGATGTACTTCGGCTCTTCGGTTTCGACCCGCATTCACCGATCACTCGACCTCCACTTAGGTGCGGATCTGACCTTTGGTACCTTCGAGTTCCATGTTAGTCGTTGGGGGAACACATAACTTGACAGACCCGCGTCAACTCGCGGCGATCGCACCCGTATCTCCATCGACCGCATCTGCACCGACCGTGGCTGCGTCGGCGACATCTCCTTCGATCGCGCCATCTTCGCCGGCGCCTTCATCACCCGCTACTACATCGGCCGCAAATTTCGCACCATCTTCGGTCGCGGGAGCCGCATCTTCGTCGACTGCTTCACCAAGATCGGCATCGGCATACCTCGGTTCTTCTGGAGAAGTCGAAGAAGATGTCGAGTCGGCTCACCAGTACGATAGCAACGAACCTCGCGTGCTCCTCGATGACTACCTCGACTCCGACACCTCCAACGACAACTGCAGCGATGGCGGCCGAACAACGGGACGGACCCCGAAACATCCGAGACTGCCGCCCGCCGTAACGCGCCAACCTACCCGATAACGGTAACCATGCCGGACGGAAGAACAACACTCATCATCACAGTGGAGGTGGCGGCCAAAGCAAACAAAGTTATCAGGGAGTGCACCATGATGCCCGAGGACTCGACACGCGAGGAGATCGCGACGCACCGATACCTCCTCTGGCAGGAAAATCTTCGACTAAAGAACTACCAAGAGACGCTCGATGAGCACAGGAGGCAAGCAAGCGTGTCGAGTGCACGAAGGGCGCAGCTATCCATCCACTCCACGGGAAATACCAACCCGAGGCGCCGCAACACAACCTTCCGTATCCCAAAAACTGAAAGAGCGGAACTAACCCGCAACTTGGGTCTCTCCTTCATGACTCACGACGAGGAGGGGATCCCTATCCCCAAGACAGCTGTGGGAGCTTTGCTCTCGGTGGCCACATACCTTAGAACAACACAACCTCCCGAAGGCGACCCCAACGCAGCCCTGCATCGACAACAGATAAAGTCGCTCAACCTGGCGGCCGCAGCCGTCAATCCCGAAGCAGGGGAAGTCGAGGGAAACGGAAGTCGTCGCGTGGCCAGCCCACGAAGAGAGCCACGGAACCGTGACGATCATGACCACGCAACCCGAGAAGACAGAGACCGGAGCCACCGGCGCCGTGGCGAAGACCGCTCCGGAAGAGATCGAGGGTAGCCGCCCACTCGTCACCTCCAAGATGGCGAGGACGCACGCAATGTCATAGCTCAACGCCCAGTTAACAAAAGTCGTTCGAAGAGAACTTCTCGCTCCCCTAGCAGTGATTCATACTTCGATTGTCAACGAAAGAAACTTAGATGATTGTGTTTTATAATTAAAACATGAAAGAAAGTTTCTCCGGATCTTTGCCAGTAATATGCCCTACAATTGTCAACGAAATGTTACTTTTTTAACACACTGAAATATCCTGCGGTAAAGTGTCGCTAATCCTAAACTTCGCGACCTCGTCGCAGTGGATCACATCGAACTCGGAATGGGACACCAGCATGCGGTGGCCCGAACCCTGATAAGCATAAAGCTATAATTATATAAAAAGAGATGTCAGCCATCGCATTGCACGAAACAACATTTACATGATCATATAATAAAACCGTCGCATGTACTGTAGCTAGTAAGTATGATGGACGTTCCCCTAAATAAAACATCCCGTATATTTTGTCGTTTGTCCACGAATTGGCATTCAAGATCATACTAAATCTAAACCTAAATCCAAATACCAGAGGCGACCTTGCTTGGTCAGTACACTGTCCTGAATCCGCCCTTCCTTAGATACAGCTCCCTGCGCTGTCAACGAATTTAAGCATTATCCATTTTCTTCCACAAGCTTACTTCCATCCCCAGCCTACAAATCTGCGACTGACGACAGCGCCATTGCTCACGAGTCACAAGCACTGCACTAAGCCTTCAACCAAATTAACGATGCCGTCGTCAGAAGACTACCCGACAAACCCATGGCAAGCTCGCGGCGGCGGCGTCCTCGACGCCGGGCCGGGCAGCACGCTGGTGCTCGCGTCCTACCCGGTGCTCCTGCTCCTCGTCCTCCTCTCCGCGTTCGTCAAGTACGTCTGGATCGCGCTCGCGCTCTACTGCGCGGTCATGGTCGTGCTCTGCTGCGCCGGCCGCTTCTTCGCTGCACCGGAGGTGTTTGCGCAGGCCGAGACGGACGTCGAGCGGGGCGGTCTGTCACAGGCTGCCATAGCGGCGATCCCGGCGTTCGTCTACGGTGCCACTGCGTCTGCAGGCGGTGTCGTCGGCGACGGCGAGGCGCAGTGCGCGGTGTGCCTAGAGACCCTGCGAGGCGGAGAGACGGCGCGGCGGCTGCCGTTGTGCGCGCATACCTTCCACGTGGGGTGCATCGACATGTGGCTACACTCGCACGCGACGTGCCCCGTCTGCCGGTGTCACGTCGAGCCGCACAAGGGCGGCAAGATTGCACCGTTACCGCCGGAGCCGCCGTTGCCGCCGGTGTAGTTGTTGGTGACTCCTAGCTCCAGCTCGGGCATAGGCATGTCTGTTGAAGATACAAGATTGTACATATTCAGATTCCATCAGTAGTGTCGTCTTGCTACTCGTTGCTGTACTTGTACATGGCCGGTTACGCTAGTACGCTACTGATCTTTGTCAAATCTTCCACCTAGCGTTCTCTAACTACGATGAATCGGGAAAACAAAAATCTTGTGAACTCTACCTCACGTATTGAGGTGGATAACACACCTAAATCATGAAATTAAGCCCCTATAAGAGCCCAATAGAACCATTTGACGTCGGTTAGAGGCCGGACGATATTGTTTTTTTGGCAGAACTTATATATTTGATCTGTCAACTGTTGTCAAAGTCCATTTGTTCACTCGTAACTAATATCTGACATTTTTTATGCGTCAGTTGTCAAAGCCGTCTATAATTCTTCACTTGCTTCACTAAAAGCTGTTCTGATAACGACGTGGCACTGGTTTCGTGTAGGTGGGTGTTTAGCCAGCGCAGATAATATTAAACCATTAGATGGACTGGTGAAACTGAAAATAACTCAGAAATTTAGAGAAGAACATCCGGATTTAAGTTGTTATATATTTTGATAATTAAAAGTGCACACAAAGGAATATTATGGAACCCATGTTAATTTTAGGATACTACTGCCTCCATTCCTCATTATAAAGTGCATAGTTTTCCTGAAAAGTCAAACACCAAGATTTTAGAAAATATTATTACCAATTATAATATCAAATCAGTACCATTAGATTCATCATGAACTATATTTTCATATTTTATTTTCTTAGTATTTAAAATATTGATTATTTTATCAAAAATTTGGGTCAAAGATAGTCAAGTTGACTTTTCATGAAAAACTATACACCTTATAACAAGGAACGGAGAGAGTATTATTTATTCCTATAAATGCTTCGATTTTTACAATATTATAAACTAATACCAAATTAGTTGATTTTACACAATAAAAAACATCTTGTTACTCCTATTTTTCTTTAGCCCGCACACAAACATTTATCAAACTAGTTGATTTTTCACAATAAAAGAAACATCCGTTTTTCTAGTATTCCTATTTTTTCTTTAACTCCCACACAAACATTTCTCAAACTAATGGATTTTTCACAATAAAATCAAATCTAGTTTTTTCTATTACTCCTATTTTTCGTTAACCCCCACACAGACATTTGTCAAACTAGTTGGTTTTTTACAATAAAAAGAAACACCGTTTTTTCTAGCACTCTTCTTTTTATTTAAGGGTCCTTATTGTATTTTTCGTAATTCTAGTGCTGACTCAGCTGCCACGTGTGTGAAGCCTTTACAATGTCATCCTTAAAATCACTTTTTTCCTACTTTATTGTGCGATTAAAAACACTTTTAAAGATGCAAAGAATCAAATGTAGACACTTTTCGGGGAGATGAAAATGTACACTGTCAATAGTTGATTGACCAAAATAACTTTGGTAGTACCCAAAACACTATGCTCAATTAATAAAGTCAGTTGTTCATGATATTAATATATTCCCTTTATCGAAAAAAATCGGCTGTATTACATAAAAGCCTCAATTAATTATCAATCGAGGGCATCACCCGGCCACAAGGTAAGTAAGCTAGTTGCTGACAAGTGACAACTAACCAAGAGGTGATCGTTGGAACGGCTCCCCGTGTCACGCTGTTGACGTGGGTGCGGCCATCCGCGATTATGGCATACGCATATGCCTGGTTGGGCAATTTCAGGCGTGCGAGACGCTGCTGCCCGTACGATTTTTGGTACGAGTCTCTGTCGGACAGATTTTCAGATATCTTGAAAATCGGAGAGTGATCAGTGTCACTGTTCTTGAAGCTTATCTCCTTGCGCCTGCTAAATTCCAACACCCAGATTGACTACCAACTAATAGAATCTTCGCAAGATCATTCCATTCTGACTTATTATGAATGCAACAAATGAGTTGCACTTACGTCAACGTAGTAAGTGTGCATCCGGCGTGAACATGGTAATCTCTAAACGAACTCCGAATCGTCTTGTTTCTCTACTATACTTTGGCTTAATTAAGGCGTAAGAAAGTTAGGACGTACATTTTCACTCCAAATTCGCAGAATGCAATGTCGCTACAGCAAGAATTGCAGCTCGAATCTGTTTTACACCGGTGGCAACGTGTGGGCCGATGACTCCGTCGCTGCCGCTGCCGCGGCAACCGCTTTTGCAGTGACCTTCCTTGGCGAGAGCTCGCAGCGGCAGAGCGGGCACGTCCGGTGCGTGTGCAGCCACAGGTCGATGCAGTCCACGTGGAAGAGGTGCCTGCACGGCGGCAGCTGCCGCACCGTCTCGCCGTCCCGCACGTCCTCCAGGCAAACCGCGCAGAGCAGCTGGGCGAAGCTCCCGCCCGGCTCGTCTCCGCCGCCACCCTTGTCCGTCGCGGCCGGGCTCTCGTACGCGAACGTCGGCAGGGCGCCGATCGCCGCGTCCGTCAGCCCGCAGGTGCACCGGCGCACGAGCCGCACCGCCGGCACTGCAGGCTGCCTCCGCGCCCCGTCTCCGCGCGCCGCGGGGATGCCGATGCCGCGCGTGGGCGCGAGGCAGGCGACGAGGGCGAAGAGGAGGACGACGAGGCTGGTGATGGCGCAGGCCTTGGCGGGGCTGAAGACGGCGAGTAGCACGCAGAAGAGCAGCAGCGACACGAACGCCACCATGATGGCGTAGCAGATGGGAGGCTCCTCGTCATCGAGCGCCGCCGCGCCGTCCGTCGCCAGCCGCGGGTACAGGTTCAGCATCAGCCTGTGCCCAATCATGCGAATGCTCCTAGCTCGCTCGCCGGAACAAGTGTCCGTCAGTGTGCTTGCAAGCAGTTTATCTCCGTCCGTAGCGAGAGTGCTGCTACCATATACGTGAAGGAAGCGCTGTCGCGGTGCGACGGGTCAAGATTCACGGCGGTGAGGAAGAGGTAGAAATAGCCGGACGTGCTTCTTCACCGTGCGCGGGACGGAAGATGGAAAGCGACTGATCGATTCTCTCTGCGTGCCGGTGGTTTGAGCGGCTTGCGGTTTTGGGGTTTGGCTCGTTCGAAGAGAATCGTGGCGATTCACAATACCTAGCTGCTTCGAGCGTGCTGCGGAGCACATATGTTGTGTGGTTGTTGCCGCGCGGAGTATAGTGAGGGAAGGATATGAGGCGAGGTTGCCGGAGTGGGTGACGGAGGCCGGCCGGCGTTAGCGGCCACGGATGCGCCGTGAGCACAGGGGCTTGCGTGAGAGAGCTCCGAAGTCTGAATATCTGGGCGTGTTGTAAACGTGTAATGCCGTTCATGATGTGCCAGGTCCAGTCCGGTTTGGACCTAATACTGGACCACCGATCCTATTAGATAACTAGCAGGTTCAGGTTCGCACCGCACCTACCCTTCCAGGTTTATGGGTAATCCTAGGTTCGGCCCTATTCTCTGAACTTTTAACAACAGCAGCGGTACAACAACAGCAATAACAGCACTACAATCCTATTCTCTGTACCTCAGTTATTTCTTTCAAAGTACAGGAAAACATCCACCAAACAGTTCAGAAAATCAGGATTCAGGCACCATGAGTTGTTGCCCCATGATTATATTTAACTAGCAGTCAAAGCAAAATAACAACGACACGGAACTGATTCTCTTCCATAGTACTAATGAATAATGTGCTGATCATAAATCTTCTAAGCACAATGGTGTATCAGAATCACTGAATCGTTCATGCGCACAGAGTGGAGTTGGTCTGTCCGGAGTTCTTCATTTCAGTTAGCTCAGTTCAGAGAGCTCTGCTCAGACTGGTAAGAAAATGCATGTAGAAGCGAGATGGTGCGTACGTTGTGCTCCAGTCTCCTCCTGACCTACACAAAACCACCAGGAACTGAAGAACCAAAAGAGAATTAACGCACACACACAAGAAAACTCTGCTGCAAGTAGAGTACAACAAGAAAACTCTGCTCCAGCTCAAGCTGCAAGTGGAGCTAAAACATAGTGCAAAACATGATATTGATTGGCACAGAGTTGATATCAATAAATTTTCTACTCGTGCTGCAACATATCTGAAGCTAGCGAGAAGTTTAACTAAAGAATACAGGTTACAGTTTGGTAATAAATCTGAAGCTACAACAAATGGTCAATGATTTTAATTTCCAAATCTCATCTGATGCACAAACTCAGGAACCAATCGGCAGTTTAGGGCTGCAAATTATTCATCAGCTGCAAATTACTAAGTAGCAGAATACGAAAACGAAACAGCATAGGCACAAGCGCAAGTGTCCAGATCATGGTCACACACTTTGACCAGCTAACTACTACTACTAGATTCACCACACTACAAAGTTTCCAAGCACACTACGGCCATGTTCGATTGTTCGGTTCCTACTACTCCTTCCAACCAAATAAATTACATACAACTCATTGTGTAAACTGACTTAAGAGCTGGGTTCTATGCAAAATTGAGGGACGGAATTACTCTAATCCACCAAAAAATCAACATATATTTTTTGACAACAACAACATCAAGGTCAAGAACTCTGTACCTTGAGTCCTGGACTTCGATGATGGCGGGTGGGAGACCGGGAGAGGAGTCCGAGGGGCGAGGGTGGAGAGGCAGGCCGGGTGAGAGCCACTACCGGAGAAGGGGTAGGGAAGAGCTCTTGGCGCTCCCGGCTGCCAGCACCCTCGTCGAGGCGTTCCGGCGGCCGGCGGCGGGACGAGTTGGACGAGCGGCGGAGGAGAGCGGCAGGGAGGACCCGACAGGGGTCGCCGGCGGCGTCCTCTACCCCCCCCCACGAGCTTACGCGGTACCGGCGAGGCCACAACGGCGGAGGGCGGCTGGCGGCGCCCTGCCGTTCGCCTGAGGTGCGGTGAGAACCTGGGGTCGAACGGGTAAGGTTCGTGGTGAACCTTTTTTTTTTGCGGGTCGACCCCTAACCCTAGTGGTAGCAAAACCCAGGTTCGGTCCAGCGGGTCAGTGGGCCGGACTGGACCCAACGCATCTATAAATGTCGTGGACGCTGCTCGATCCTTCTTAGATTTTTTTACAAATATGGCCCCCTGCCCAATGTAATTGTCAAAAGTAGCCCTCTCTGAAAACTATTAATTGTCAAAAATAGCCCTGGCGAAAGGTGAAAAAGCGACACGTGTATTTCCCGCCAGCTCAAACGGCGTAAAGCCAGCTTCCGCCAGTACAGTTGGCGGAAAGTCATCCGAGGTGCCACGTGCCACCAGCTGAGTCGGGAGAAACTCGATGTCATGTGTCTTTCCGCCAACTGAGACGGCGGAAAGTAACTTTTCGCCATGAGCCAGCGGAAGGTCGACGTATCATTCCGTCAGGGCTATTTTTGACAAAAAATTCAGAGGGAGTTACTTTTAACAATTATAGTGGGCGGGGGCTATATTTGTAAAAAAAATCTCTTTCTTAAGAGATGGCAGGAGGCGTGCATGCTCTTAAGAGATGCCATGGACGCTCGACGTGTCTACGGATTACGTGATACCCTGACAAGCTCTGAATTTTCCAGTTCAGCCGTATGGAACTGTTCCCTATCCTGCCTACAGTTTGGGTACGGGTCCCTATCGGCTGAATTCAGATACCGCCACTTGTTTGGTCGCACCATGTCACATATGAGTTTCTTCTTTCCCAACACTTGTAAGAGCATCTCCAATTACGATTGTCAAATTTGGTCTCTAAAACATGTCCGGATGTGCATGGATGATGCTCGGACATGTACGTTTTGAACCCTCAAAAGTATGTGTCTCCAACCATATATCCCAAATTCTCGCGAAATTGTCCGGTCAGTTGTATGTGATTGGTGGGATGGAGAGAGAAAGACAAACGAAAGAGTAAAGAAACAGATAAAGTGGTTTGGGTGGATTGCGTCCTACGTGGCGGACCGCCCGGACATGGCCGTACACCCTCAAACCCAACCTACATATGGGGTGAGTTTGGAGTGTGCCAGACAGTCCGGACATACATATAGGGAGTGTTTGGGACCAGGGTTGGGTGCACTATTTTACTCTCTCTCCTGTCCGGTCCGGGCTGTTCGTCCGCGGACGTTTAGGAACGATTTGACCATTCCGATTGGGATGCTCTAACTATGTCTGGCTATGGGACGCCTGGCCCGAAGTCCAGTCCGAAGCCCCACTCAAAAATCTTGGGTTTGGGCCTGGATTCTAGGCGCAACCGTTGCGCTGGGCCGGGCTTGGTCTTTGCATTTAGCCTGTTTCAGGAAGGGGAGCCCCTATGCATGCATCGCTTATGGTCCGACTCGCCCGCAGGAATGCGCGGTGGCGCACATTACAAGGCCCATTTCGGAGAAAAGCCCATTACGGCAGGAATTATACCAAATCAGTGTTACGAAGTAACGTGGTGAACTGGTGATGCATTCATGAATGGATACGATCCTGAATCCACGGGAAGAAAGCAAAACTGCATCAAGCATGTACGTGCATA
The DNA here is from genome assembly GCA_947311845.1 of Poa pratensis. NCBI lineage: Eukaryota > Viridiplantae > Streptophyta > Magnoliopsida > Poales > Poaceae > Poa > Poa pratensis. The sequence goes on along the minus strand of CAMZMU010000089.1, from coordinate 28,519,136 downwards.
TCATCCCCTAAAGCAATTATGCATGCGTCACAAGTGCATGTTTGTATCTTCTTACAAAATATTTCTTTTTGAATTGGAAGTACACATTTGTATTTTCTTTTTTCTTTTAAAATTCTTAAGATTTTTTGAAATATGTATATTTTCAAATTTGAAATATTTTCAAAATCTGAACCATTTAAAAAAATGAATATTTTCAAAAATGATATTTTTTAAACTTGAACGTTTAAAAATGAACAGATGAACCATTTTCAAAATGAATATTTTTTAAAAATCGAAACCAGATAAAAAATGAATATTTTCAAATACGAACTATTTTCAAAAGGTAAATTTGGGTGAACAAAAAATAACAGTGAACCGAAAAGACCGGTGAACCAAAATAATAGTGAACCAAAAATACCGGTGAACCAAAAATAATAGTGAACCGGAAATGAACCAAAATTCGTGAACCAAAAATGCCGGTGAACCAAAATTAATATTAAATCGAAAATGCCGGTGAACCAAAAATAACAGTGAACCGAAAATGCCGGTGAACCAAAAATAACAGTGAACCGAAAATGCCGGTAAACAAAAAATAACAGCGAACCGAAAAGACTGGTGAACCAAAATAATAGTGAACCGGAAATGAACTAAAATTCATGAACCGAAAATACCGGTGAACCAAAAATAATATTGAACCAAAAATGCCGGTGAACCAAAAATAACAGTGAACCAAAAATGCCGGTGAACCAAAAAATAAAGTGAACTGAAAATGCCAGTGAACCGAATAGACTGGTGAACCAAAATAATAGTGAACCAAAAATACCGGTGAACAAAAAATAATATTGAACCGGAAATGAACTTTCGTGAACCGAAAATGCCGGTGAACCAAAATAACATTGAACCAAAAATGCCGGTGAACCAAAAATAACAGTGAACCGAAAAGACCGGTGAACAAAAAATAATAGTGCACCGGAAATGAACTTCGTGAACCGAAAATGCCGGTGAACAAAAAATAATAGCAAACCAAAAATGACGGTGAACTATAATTAATAGTGAACCAAAAATACCGGTGAACCAAATATAATAGTGAACCGGAAATGAAATAAGATTCGTGAACCGAAAATGTCAGTGAACAAAAAATAAAATTGAACCGAAAATGCCGGTGAACAAAAAATAATACCAAATCAAAAATGACGATAACCAAAAATAATAGTGAACGAAAAATACCGGCGAACCAAAAATAATAGTGAACTGGAAATGAACTTAAATTCGTGAACCAAAAATGCTAGTGAACCAAAAATAATATTGAACCGAAAATTGGAACCAATTTTGAAAATGGTTCAGATTTGAAAATTGTTCATTTGAAAATGGTTCCAAATTTGAAAATGGTTCCAATTTTGAAAATGGTTCAGATTTGAAAATTGTTTATTTTGAAAATAGTTCCAATTTTGAAATTGTTCATTTTGAAAAAGTTCCAATTTTAAAAATGGTTCAGATTTTGAAAATTGTGCATTCTGAAAAATGGGTCAAAATTTGAAAATGGTTCCAATTTCAAAAATAATTAATATTTTGAAAAATGTTCATTTTGAAAATGTTCGTTTTTAAAAAACGGTTCAGATTTTGTAATTTTTTATTTTTGAAAACTAAGATTAATAATAAAACAAAAAAAGAAATAAAAAGAAAGAATAAAACGGAAAACAAAAAAGAAACAGAAAAAGAAACGAAAACTGAAAACACGAAACAAATAGAAAGACAAAAGAAGAAAAAAGAACACGAATGTGAGCATAGCCCAATGGCTATGCACTCCGTCGCGAAAGTAGAGGTTTTGAGTTCGACTCCCCTCCTCTGTGGGCGAGTACGAGTTACAGCTCGCAGAAGGCGATATATAGGGTTTGCGTCAGGAAGAGGACCGGCCCGCGACCCGATGAGCTTTGATGCTTTTTGGCCGGGCCAGGCTTAGCCAAAGTTTTCTGCGTCGGGCTTTTCTCAATCCGGCCCGAAGCCCGGCTCGGCCCGAGGTATAGCCAGGTATAGTTGTAAGAGATGAGCTAACTCTGATTTTTTTTCGACTTACAGATGAGCCAACTCTGTTAGAGCATCTCTAGCAGACCCCTCAAAATGCGGAACCTCAAAACAGTTTTGAGGATCGCGGAACACGCGTTTTTTGGCTCGAAACGAGGCGCGGCGGAACAGAAACCGTAAAGCCGAACCTCAAAACAATACTTTACAGTTTCTGTTCCTCCGCGCCTCGTTTGCGAACCTTAAACCACAACATTTCAACATAGATGATCTATTTGACATAAAAACTCAATAACGAATAAATAAGAACTAAATTATAAATATTCTTATTACAACAATAGTACCTTATAAATAAGAACCAATAGTTTATTACAATAAAAGTTTGAATCACACAAATTAAACAATAATTCAATACAAGAATGATGTCGAATAAAAATATTGTTTGAATCAAACATGGTTCAAATGAATTAAAAAAAAGGGTACTGCCCATGCAGCTGCCAGGTGTGTTCAACCAGGTCTAGCTGCAGCTGGTTGTGTGTGTCTGCATCCTCTATCTCACGGTAAGTCTGAAGAAATGCTTCGATGCGATCTGGGTTTCTAGCAGGCTTCACACGGCTACCAACATTGTCATAGGACAACTCCAAGTCCAAATCCCTTTCATCCTCTACGATCATGTTGTGAAGAATCACACAACAAGTCATGATATTTTTCAGAATTTTCTTGTCCTAAAAATGTGCGGGGCCTCGAACAATGACAAACCTATATTGCAAGACACCAAATGCCCTCTCTATATCCTTTTGACATGCCTCTTGAGCCCTTGCAAATTCAGCTTCCTTTTTGCCTCTTGGCTTTGAGATGGTCTTCACAAATATAGTCCAACTTGGATAAATACCGTCAGCAAGATAGTACCCCTTTGTTTACTCATGCCCATTAACTGTGAAGTTGCAAGCTAGAGCATCACCACTAGCTAGCCTACCTAGTAGATGAGACCTCTGCAACACATTGATATCATTATTGCATCGCCTCCCCTGCCACAATACTGCCCGTGCCATGCCTTTGGGCAGTTTTTCCAAGTCCAATGCATACAGTCTATACTACCTAGCATGCCCGGCCAACCTCGCTTCTCATTCGCCGCCATCAACCTCACCATATCTTCTTCGTTTGGTGCCCGAAGATAAATCTTGCCAAGGAGACGTATTATCACTTTGGCAAACATACGAATGGACTCGATCGTAGTATCCTCACCAATACGAAGATACTCATCGGTGTAGTCAGCCGGGACGCCATAGGCAATGACTCTCATTGCGGCGGAGATCTTCTGGTATGCGCGGAATCCCATCAAACCCGCGGCATTCGTTCGACGGGTAAAATAGCGACAATTCGCCTCGCAAGTTTCTACTATCTTCACGAAAAGAGATCGGCGCATACGATACCTTCTCCGGAAGATGTGAGCCGGGTACGTCGGTATGTCGGCGAAGTAATCACGCATGAACAGCTCGTTGCCGTAGTAGCGGTTCCGAGGTATGTAAAGGCGGCCAACCTTGGATCCTTGCCGCTGCTTTGCATACCGGTCCTCGAAGTCCTTGACGGCGAGGACGGCGACCACCATTTGCTGCCGACGACTTTCAAACAACGTCTCCACGTCGGAGTCGTCGGAGGAGGACAAATCGGAGAGCAAAAACTCTTCCTCCGGGCTCAACTCCATCTGAAACGGGTACCGCATAATCACTACCGGTTACTCCGCCCGAAAACATAGCGAAATTGACCGGAGATGGACTCACCGACAGATCCGCGGCGGCGGCATAGATTTGGCCGGAGATGGTTCTCCAAGGACGGGACGAGCCCGAAACCGGCAGCGGGGTACGTCCGCGGACAGGGCGACTCGTGTGCGGCGGGGCGCCTGCAAATGCGGCCGGGGAAAGGGGTGAATCGAAGGCGGCGGGGCTGGTGGCGGAGGCGGCAGCGAGATGGGGAAGAGGGCAAAGTCGCGCGTGGTGAATACTCCCTCCCGCCAACTGTTTTCACCATATACATGTCCCCTCGGTTCGGCGGTGAAACCTGCGAATTCACGGTTCCGAGGGCCGGATTCACGGCCCCCTCAAAATGGTTTACGGGTCGGCGCGTTTTAAGATTTCTATTCTTTCCGTTTTTGAGGTTCCGAAACCTTATCAGACGGTTATTTTGAGATTCCGCGCATTTCGAGGGATCTGTAAGATATGCTGTTAGGACATTGCATTGTTCTCTGCAGAATCCGTGTCGCGCGGCAATTCTTGGCACTGTGCACCTAACGTAATGTCTTAGGTGTAGAAATGCTTTCTTTCCTACATCTGGCCCTATAGAAACAAGTGCGTGCACGCCACACCCCTGAATCTCTTCGGTCCAGAGTCCGAGACTATATTTCTTTTTGAGAATACAGTCCGAGACTAGATTTTTTTGTTTTGAGATAAAGTACGTACAGTACGAGACTAGATGGTAGCTCGCGGAACACAGTACGTAGCTTCCCTGCCGGGCCGCCAGTCCGCCACCATCTTCAGGCTTGTAGTTGGCATGTGGTCATATGGGAAGTTGTGCCCAGATAGTGCTTTTGGGCAGGAAGACCATTCCTGGGAAAGTCTAGGCGTGTTTGGCTGGACTATCGCTTCAAGCTTCCACTGCTTCTAAGCCTAAAGCCATAAGTCTAAATGAACGCCTATATTTCAAAAAGAGGTTAAAACCTCCGACCTCTACACAGAAAGATGCACACAATTTTTTATTAATTTCTTTTAAAAAGTTCAGACAAAAACATACATCAAGCATGGCAAACCACCACCGGACGCCTATAAACTCGGCAATGGTGTCAGACAATGCCCCACCAGCTAGATCCAGGTGCATCACCAAGCCGCCAGTATGGCGTAACGGGAGATGGGAGGAGCTGGGATGGGTAGGGTTCTCTCTGATGCCTCGGGAGAGACGAGAGGGGGTCAGGGTAGTACGTCAAGCGCTTGTCAACTTTGTACTAGGAAGTAACAAGCACGCCTTTTTTTTAAACCGGAGAAAGGTCAAACCCAGATAAAAGGAAAAATAGTAGCATGGTCTAGAAAAATTATATGAATGACCCTGAGTAGAAAGCTCGATTTGCTACGTGGTCCCTCTTCTCTGCTTCATCTCCGACCGGGAACCAAGTACATCACCGCTAGGGACGACACCACTAGGGGAGATAAACTTGCCACAACACCATTGCCAACATACACAAAAAACCGGCCTCCCCTCCCACCTCCACTTCGGAAGATGAGGCCGCGGAAGTAGAGGGGAGAGGAGTCGGGGTGCATCAGGCAACTCTCAGCGAGAGAAATTATGAGAGAAGATGGTAGCGAAGAGAAAGTCTCTGAGTAACAAGCACGTCGAATGGTGCTTACCACGGGCTTCCGAACCCTCGTGCAAACTAATACCACCGTAGTTTTATAAAATTACGAACAAAGCACAAACCCCTTCAAAGAAAGTCCAAAGATTCCACCCAGTTCCCACTTTTCCCGTCAATCTCACGATCTGGACAGGAGAGGCTGCTAGGGTTTCCCAACCGCACCCCCGCCGACCGGCACTCGCCGCCCTGATGAAGCCCCTCCTAGACGTGCCTCCCCATCCTTGCCGCATTGCCACCCCGACGAAGCTCCAATTGACCACCACTACGTACGATGCAACCGATGTTACAACCGACCACGGCATGTCCCCGACTCTCCTCTGTGCCAACGAACTCCACTTTCCATTTTTGCGCAGCAACGTTCTAGAGCCAACGATCTACAAAGAACACCATCCGCTCCTCGATGTCAGTCGTGTAGTGTAGGCCACGAAAAATTCTTCGTCGAGACGCCATCAAAGAAACACCAAAATGTATGGAGTGTGATCATGCGCTCCCGAATCTCCACATTCTGCCATACGCATACAAGCTCAGATGGAACGTGCCGCCCATTTTCGTTAACCTGCAGCCGCCGGGCTAACCGTTAATTAGTTAGTTAATTAGCTGGCCGGCGGCTAGTTTGCTACTTTGCCAGCAAGGACGTACAGTATCGCAGCTTTTAGGTGAGGGTGGATCTTTTAGAACTTTTGAGAGCGATATGGCAACTTTCAGGACTTTGAGATTGAACTCATAGCTCTGCGCTGTAGCTACACGTCGTGGTCGAAAAAGTTTCGCAAAATTAGCAACGGTATTTTAATTAAAGAGAGCGAACGTAGAGTGACAGAGACGTGCCGGACCACTTTTGGAGGAATAGACTAAAGTTTAGTCGAATACGACTTTGCTGCTTTTTTATGGAAACGAATCTTTATTATCCATACATGTACTCCCTCCGTTCTAAATTAGTTGTCTTTCATTTGTACAAAAGTGGATGTATCTATAACATGTCTAGATACATCCACTTTTGTACAAATGAAAGACAACTAATTTGGAACGGAGGGAGTAGAAGGTAATGCATGCTTTCGAAATGCAAGAAGGCGTGTTGAGCTGTCAATTAAAATTGATTTCTTTCTTTAAAAAACATTCATTCTAACGTGGGGGCAAGTACTAAATGCCAGAGGAAAATCCAACAAATAAAAGTGAAATGTGCACGGATCATTGTCGCTGCACTTGTCGGGTATATACCTCTTTAGCCAAGAAGGAACTGGACAGAAAGAAAGCTTCCCGAGAACTTTGGTCTTTCTATGCCAAACATGCTCGACGCTGGATATTGACATTCCTTGCAGTGACACAGAATGAATCACTAAGAATCGGATGAAAAGCTCCAAAATGCACATCGAAGCAAATCGTGACTGTGCCATTTTTCCATCTAAACTGCACACTGTGCAACTGAATTGACAGTAGGCGGCTATGTTATCTGAGTGACAGAGACGTGCCGGACGACTTTTGGACGAATAGACTAAAGTTTAGTCGAATACGACTTAATTTGCTGCTTTTTTATGGAAACGAATCTTTATTATCCATACATGTAGTAGAAGGTAATGCATGCTTTCGAAAAGAAATGGTAACCATTTGCAAGAAAAAATGCAAGAAGGCGTGTTGAGCTGTCAATTAAAATTGATTCTAGCTTTAAAAAACATTTGATTCTAACGTGGGGAGAAGTAAATGCCATAGGAAAATCAACAAATAAAAGTGAAATCTGCACGGATCATTGTCGCTGCCCTTGTCGGGTATATGCCTCTTTAGATCAAGAAGGAACTGGACAGAAAGAAAGCTTCAAGTGAACTTTGGTCTTTCTGTGTCAAACATGCTCGACGCTGAATATTTACATTCTTTGCAGTGACACAAAGTGAATCACTAAGAATCGGATGAAAAGCTCCAAAATGCACCTCGAAGCAATGGCGACTATGCCATTTTTTCCTCTATACTGCACACTGTGCAACTGAATTGACAGTAGGCGGCTATGTTTAACATTTGCTGCCTCTCTTCCTGCGCCTGCTTACTGTGGCACCTGTGGTGACAATTTAGAAGACAAATCCTCTGTATATGCCGGCGGCGGGATGGCGATGCCGACATGCTCGCATCCATGCGTTCCAACACGCCGACGCACGTCGTGGTAGACTGACGGCCGAACCTCATCGGAGACGGCGACCGAACCACCACGACCTCCAGCATTGGGGCGACTGCGACATTGAGCCCCGTTCGTCCACACTCCCATGCGTCAGTGGCGTCCGCGACGGAGATCTTGCAGGACGTAATCACGCGCCATGGGCGCCGGTGACGGCGACCTGGACACGATCCTCTCCTTGGACCCGCTCGTGGAGCCTCCCATTCTCAGCGGCGATCGCGCCAAGATGTCCGCGAAGATCCTCGTCGCCGTAGGCCGCTCCGGCGACACGTCGCAACGGCGCAGCTGCGGCAGCGGCGGCGACAGGGCGGCCTCGCCGGGCCGCACGCGCTCCGGCTCCGGGTGCGCGCGGCACACCGGGCACGTGGAGTGCGCGCACAGCCAGGCGTCGATGCAGCTGCCGTGGAAGAAGTGCCTGCACGCCGGCAGCATGCGCACCACGTCGCCGTCCTCCAGCTCCTGCAGGCACACCACGCACTCCACGGACGCCGCCGCCCTCCCTTTGCTGCCGCTCCTCTTCTTGCTCCCGCCCCAGTTGCCCTGGGGCGACGGCGTAGGCGCAGCTCGCGCCCTGTACGTGAACGTGGGGAGCGCGGCGATCTCGTCCATGCTCAGCCCGAGGTGGTTGACGGGGAGCGCGCCGTTGTCGGTGCCGTGCAGCGCGCGCCACTCGGACAGGAGTGACGCGCCGTACCGGATGGCCAGGTACAGCAGGACGCCGGCGAGGACGGCGATGATGATGTACAGCAGCGTGAGGTTGGAGCTGGCCGGCCCTGGGCCGTCAGAAGCGTCGACGTCCGACGAAGTGTCAGGCGATGACGCGGGGGACGACATGGCTGCGCGCGCGCGGCTAAGATGGACCTAATCCGATTCCGACGACTTCTATAGATATGGTTTATAGGAGGATGTGTGTGGATCAACCAACGAATCATTGCGACGCCTGCCGTGGGAGGGAGTTATAAGAAGCACGCGTGAATGAAAGCGATTGTGCGTCGCACTCATGCTTACTGCATGATGGATACTATATTAAGTTTTTTTTTGGATACTATATTCACTTGGGTCGCTCGCTGGAAAAAAATATTTTTGGACTTTGCGGTTGGTTGTGTGTTACAGCCGTTCTTTTCTTTTGTTGGGATCCGGTGTATCCCCCTTTCTTGTATCTTGTTCAACATCACGGAAGACATGTTTGTCATCCATGTGTGATGGAGCCAAATTAAACAGATGGACAAAATGGTGATGTGGTGCCACATCTTGCTGATGTGGGGTTATCCATTTTGAAATATGTTGATCACACCACCTTCTTTTAAACGTGAATAGGAGAGGAGAAAAACCTTAAGCTAATGCCCTACACATTGAGCAACTCTCACGAGGTGGGATCCCTGTGGGAAAGTTTTGCCAACTTCCATGCCATCCCCTCGAAGGGGCCCGGGTGGATTGTCATCCTTCTGGCTTGGAATTTTTGATAGGAGAGAAATGACAGAATCTTTAACAACTTTTCCGCTACTCCGACCCGCCAAGTCCCAAATTCCTAAATTGATGAAGTCCACATAATGGAGCTCAAAAGCCGATTCAAAAAGAAACTTTTAGAGCATCTTGAAACCGCACATAAGAAATATTATGAATGAATCACCTTAAAATAACATATGAGAGACAGCTTTCTATTTTGGAGAATGGTGTGCAAAATCAAGTCTGAGGGTCACGCCAGGATGACTATAGGCGCTAAGCACGTCGCTCAATTATAGAAGTAGTGGTCGCCATAGATAGGGCTTGATGATGTGTTGTGTTTTTCCTTTTACTAGTGGCCGTGCACGTGCAACGCACGTCTTATAATTTATTATAATATAAACACGTCTTTAAATTTATATTTGTTTTATGGAGTTATTTTTACCAAGCCAGTTAAACTTGTTTCATGATACAAAAATGAAATCGGACCAAATATCTCTCGTGAAGTACTCCACTGTCTCATTCCAGTTAGCAATGGTGATATAGGAAGAGGGGATTTGTTATTTTTCGGGATTGTTGATATATTACCTTTTGATTGCTTGTGCAAACATATGTGAAGTACACAGAAAAGAGCATAATAACCTATTAAAATAAATAATATAATCAATTATGATTAATTCAATGAAAATATTCAGACCATGTATATGGTTTTTATTTGTTCCCCATTGTATTAGCAGTTAACCCGTTTGATTTACATAGAAAAACACAAAATAACTGAACATCTATATAAACTGGGTTAGTTTTTTTAGCAAAGAAATTTGGCTAGGTAAACAATACCCGTTGGATAAGTCAAGCCAAGCACGGGGAACACATTTAGCTGAAGAAAGAGTTGTCATGTCATTGTATGACTCTCTCTATTCTTCTCCTTCCTCTTTTTACACGTTATTCGTTCTCAATCCCTTAATCCCATTGTCAGTACCCAGTCGTCTCCTCCCTTCCTACTGTCGCAATGCTTCCATTCTCGGCGAGCCGAGCTTGCATCGGTCGGCCTCCACGACGGCGGTCATGAGCATCTCGCTCGGCTCCCCCTACCATCGCCCTCCCGCATTCCTCCGCCGCCTCGTCATTAAGCTCCCGCCTCGCCGCTAAGCTCCGCCCACGTCCTAGCACTCGGAGACGTGAGCCGCATTTTTGCCGAATAGGAGGCCGTGGCGACTGTGCGTCAGTTGGTTCCACAACATCGAAGTCCCCCTCCCACGGTACAAATGTACAGTACAATAAAATCAGAGAAATCTGAATTAGCTATTTGCATGTTTGTGTAAGTAGCTATTGCCTTATTTTTGTTCCTTGTTCCTTTCGGTGTTTGCCTATTCTAGCTATCGTCTCGTCCCCGGCTCCCCGCCGGCGATGACGGTGACGGAAATCCGGCGCCACGGAAGGACTGCCGCTCGCGGCTGGAGATCCCCAACACGCATGACGCCCTGCGGAGCCTCGGCTCCGGGGCGTCGGCCTTCCTCCGCGGCGGTCCCCGGGTGCTCGAGGCGGCTCGTCGGAGACGCCAGGCGGTAAGTGGTGGAGGGGGCAAAACGCAAAAAAATGTGCACATACCGTTTCGGGTTTTGATCTAGATCGTTGATCAAATCGAACGGTTAAGATTTAATGTCACAACATAGCACAACACATGTTTGCTCTTTTAATAGTAGTATAGATGTTGTGATTTGATGTGTGTATTGCGAACTGGTTTTGTCCTTTGCTTTCCCGAAAAGGCAGAGCTCCTGCAAGGTTTCAAAAAGAAAGTTAATTTCTATAAGAATGGATTGTTTTGTTTTCGTAACGCACAATATGCAATTGAGATATACCTTAAATTGGTTGGTTGAGCAATACCTAGCCACACCCCCGCGACCGGCCAATACATGGGTGTAGCAGCTCTAGGGTCAAGCAGCGCATAACCACAGTCTGAGCGGGTAGGTGCGTCAGACGGCTCGGGCACATCGTCTCTAGAGGCTAAGTCACGGACGAGTGTGGGTAAAGTGGCGAGGTGGAGGGAGTGGATGGGGCAACCAGGTGCAACAAACGGAGCCAATGGCCAAGCCACGGATGGGGAGAAAGAGAAGACTGAGAGCGCGCTTGGATCGCCGTATTTCGGCCGGAAAGGGTGGGGAAAAATCTACGGAGCTTCCAACATCCGTAAAATATACACTCCTTCCGTCGTTTTCTTCCGGAGGGAAAAAACAAAACTGTGAACCAATCGGGACCTGATCGGTCAATGCCCCTCGCGGTCTCAGATCTTGAAAAATAAATAGACGAGGACCAGGTAGTAATTTCAAGATGAGATTATACTAACATTTGGGATTAATAACTTAAAAATGAAATAAAGCGTCGATGACTGTTGGGTGTGGCGCCTCGACCACGGAACTATACAGTGATGCTGTGTGTCACGGTTAGGCGATACAACCGGAGGTTACGGGTTTACCACTCCCCAGCCAAAACCTTTGGCAGGCGTTGCTCGGAATTGATCATCGGCAACGCAACACCCGATTGATGCCCTAACACAGGCACAACTATCAATGCATAATAGAGAGATCAAGACTTGTGGAACAACTGGCACATCACAGACTCTACGACTCAAAGCATTATAGTTCGACTCTTATAATAGAGAAAGATAGCAAATATTACAACCAGGGGTCACAGACCCAACAGTACATCATGCGGAAGCGAATTAAGTTGTTCTAAACAACAAGATCCAAATTATGGCCTAAGAGGCCTTCAACTAAACATTCCAGCGCCAGCTGTTCCTGGATGTCCCAAACTGCCACCTGGGAACCCCAGACTACTCGTCGACGTCCACAAAGAACCCACCTTCGAGGTCGGTGAAGTCCTCCTCTGAAACAAAACAAACGACGTTGAGTTCGACGAACTCGCAAGATTAAATATAGAGCTTTAGCTCGATGCTTGGCTTTCAAAGTCTTATGGCTGTTTTGCTTAAAGCTGATTTTATTTGTAAAACACAACTCCATGGCATCGACTAATCAGAATATTTTCAAAAGGGGTAAGAAGTACTCTTCTCTTGTGATCCTTTCTCATCATCAACCACCATCATCATTGTACCTGTTCTACAAAGCACCTCCCGAATCACCCTCGAGGAAGCTAACCTTGTATTCTTGAGTAGTACCTTTAGTACTCAGGTTTTAATCATTCCGTTCATGTTCTCTATGGTCTTATCGTCCTTTCCCAAGTCGTCCATAACCGTGGACACGGCTTTTCGAAAAGATTTACCCTGCAGGGGTGTACAATGTTTGCCACGCGTACCGTCCGGCCCATTGCCTAGCTCTTAGCTCTCTTCCGAGGAAAGCCGCTGGGTGGGAGCGGTGACGACTTCTCCCTCACTTGAGACTATCCAGGATCATCAGTGGCGGTTGATGCATGTAAAATGCATACATGAACTTTGCACTTTAATTGCTTATATTCCAATCATATTTGCATCATATAAGGGTTATATCAATGTTTTATAATGATTTTTGGGAATATTCATTTATTTCCTATTTTTATGGAATTAACCCTGCACAGGCAGAAAACCCCGTTTTCTTATTTTAATGTTTCAGGGACCCAAACGTCAACGAAATCACCTGGAAATTTACGGGCGTCAATATTTGGAAGGAAGAAGACCTGTGGGCGAAGGAAGCGAACAAACGGAGGTCCGAGGACCAAACGGGGGTGGCCCACGCGGCCAGGTACTGTGGCCGCGTGGGGCCCACTCGTTTGGCCCTCGTGGCTCCGTTGCCGTCGATCTTCGCTCCACCGACATAGTTTTGACCTAAAAACGCCTATAAAAAAGGTCCCCCGACGTTTCTGTAAGGAGCGCCGCACAAACACAGAAACACCGAAACGGAGATCAGGAGCTGCAGATTGGAGGGGAAAACTCCGGCGGGGCGCTGCCGGCGTGGTCTCCATCTTCTCCATCGACTTCTCCACCGTCTCCATGATGAAGAGGGAGTAGTCCACCTCTGGACTATGGGTTTGTGGAAGTAACTTATGTATCTCTCCTCTCTTGAGCTTCACTAATTAGCACCGTATGAGCTGCTGAACATGATTACGGTCACAGTTGTAATACTTTTGTGGTGGATCTTTATGAGTTAATATATGTTTGAGATTGCAATGTTTGTTTCAGTTATGAGTATAGATGCATATTATGTACCCCGTTCTTGTCTACTTGTTTTGATCAAGCATGTTTATGAGAGCGTGTGTGGGGGAACGTGTGCATTAGTTGGAGTAACGGGGGGTGGCTAGTGCAGTGAACGTGAGAGAAAGTTCTGCGATCCACTTTGGTATCTTTACCTTACTTTGTTACCTCACTAGGGATAAACTAAAATACCATGCTACCGGGGATGTGGGCGTGACCATTGCCACTACTCCATGACTAGATCTAGCATGTTCTTATTTTCACTTCATGTCATGATACTTAATGCTATACTCTGAGTTATCTTAATTACCGAGGTGTTATGATTTAGTTCGCATCTTGGTGGAGTATAAGAGAGGTTAATAACCAAAAGATCTCTAGGTTAGGACGTGATGCCCATATATCTAATTAACTTGTTATCAAACCCTGTGTTGCAATCTCATATGTTAACTTTGTGTGTTCCATTGTCTACCACTTTATAAAGAGAGAGTGCATTTGTGAAACCATGAACCCCAGTCCATTTTTAATCATAAGAAACACCTTTCCAACACCACATACCACTTTTCTATTTTCAGCCATCATTAAATCCGAAAATACAAAAATACTTTTCATCTTGCATACATCATTCAAAAACCCAAAAATATCATTTACCATTGCATCCACCATCATTGCATATTTATTTCTTGTTTGCATTGCATAACTATCCTGATATCATTCTTACACATTGTGCTTGACAACCACAGGTGAGGTTGAGGACCAAAACATCTAACCTTGTTTTGTAGGTAACCAAAAGAAGGATAAGAAGATAAATCTACCACTTCAGATTCCCCGAGAGTTCGATATTAAACCCTCGAGTCACCCCTCGTGGGGAAAACTGTCTTCCACTTACTATACACTCTGCACTTGGAGTCTCAACCTAATCCCGTTTATTTTTGCAGGTATCAAAGCCTTGCTCTTCGGGACCATCAGCGGTAGGACAGGTTCAGTGCCTCCAACACCCTGCCCCACGGCCACTCATTTTCCTAACACCACCATCCTCATCCCATTCTCAACCACCATCTTCACGCACGCGCAAATGGAAGCTCGAACTAGAGGACCCTGGCTAGCCCCTCACAAGTTATTTAGTCGAATAAGGGTTCCTGCAATTGCATAAGCCTCACGCATGGTTGCACGCTCAGTCTTGGTTCAAGAGGTAAAGAACTCGCACCTAGGCGGCGAGAACGAGACAAAGCACCACAACCACAGTGGTCTCTCATCCCCACCTTTAAGCATTTTATTACCTCTCACCACAATTTCTCCACCATCATCCGAACATTTCAACATCTGTTTCCATCATGAAATATCCATCGGACGACTAAGCATTTAACTAAGCATGGCTAAGCATCAACATAGCATAGTTAAGTATCTCAGGCCAACAATACATTCCTATGGATAATAGAAGGGGAAACAGGTATTGGCATCGGAAACTTAATGCAACTATAGGATACTCTAATCCAAGCAAATTGACATTTGGAACCGCATGCAATATTATGGTGGAGAAAATATTTGCGGAAATATAGGAGGAGACATGCTCAGAGGGGGGATTACGCTTGCCTTGTTCAGGGTGCTGGTAATACGGGTCATCGGGGTATTGCGGCGTAACCCCGGCTGCTTGATCTATCGAAGCATAACATCGGAAGAAACAATCAATCACCACACATGCTTTAACAAATGCATGCGCAAACACATGATGGCATGACATTTTAAATCCCCGAGATGAGGATGATTCGAGCTATTCACTTAAACGGAGTTCGGATGCTTAAAGGGGCGCATCTCGAATATACCGTGGAGTTAAGTAATGTAGCATCTTTGCGTGTTGATTAGAATAGATGAAACCCTATGTTTAACTTGCATATGAATGACATGCACATGTGAAAGATGCAGGGTTTAGGTGATTAATCATTCTTGTAATCAAATTCCAAAGATTGAGCTGAAAAGGATTTGTATTACAGCTGAAGAAGGTAAATCGGATTATCCGATGGAGTCGGATTCGGAAAATCCGATCCATCTGGCTCGAAAAAATGGCTAAGGACCTTAGGGTCTCCAGAGCTCTGTCGTACTGATGATTTTCGGATTATCCGATTTTGGATGCCTCGGATTATCCGATTCGCCACGGATGGCCTGAAAATCTGCTAAGGACTAAAAGTAAGATCGTACTGGGGTTTCTCGGATTATCCGATTGTGTTGGAATCGGATTATCCGATCATGTTACAGGACGGCGAGCTCTGGCAATCTACGGCTACGGAACCTGCACTTGCAAACGGGGAGCACGGGGAGGATTGCATACTCACCCTCGACGCGTGGGTGTGCTCTACGGGGACGGAGGAGGGCGGAGTCGACGGCGATTTTTCCCGGAGTGCGGCGGACGGCATGACAGAGAGCTCGAATCCCCGGAATGTACGCGTCTTGGCTTGATTCCTACGGTGAAGATGTAGAGGAGGACGAGGCGGAGCTTCTGCGCTGCTCGGCCCGGCTTGGGGAGGCGCAGAACGGCGGCGATGCGTCGGCGACGAGCTAGCTAGGGTTCGGCCACGGCAGGACACGAGAGAGAGAGGAAAACTGGGGAAAACATCGGGGGAGAGAGAGAGGGCTGCTTCGGTGGTGGTCTTATCCACCTCGAGTGAACAGCGGCGAGCAGGGGATGGCACGGCGGCGAGCTGGTGCGGTTGAGCTCGAGCTGCTCGGTCGCTACAGGGAGAAGAAGATGATTTTGCAAAAAACCCCTTGCAGAGTTTTCTACTATCACCACTAGGTCCTTTTCTGTTTCTTTTAATTCCAGCAGCATTTCAGTGATTTTATTGAGGCACTTAAACATTTTACAAAAATCTGAGAAAATTCGTGTAGCCTCCCAATAACATGTAGAAGCACAACAAAAATTGGGGTTGCAAAAATAAAATGTTTGAGCACATTTGTTCATAGAGGTTTAAAATAGGGCATTTTGCTAAATTTCCAAATGTTATTACTTTAGCAATTTTTAAGCATGTGCAAAATTATTCTTGATGAACTCTTGGCACATCCTTGACAATTATGTTTATTTGCAAACTTTTGTTTAACAACTCAACATCATTTCAATTCAACTGTTGTGTTAATTCAAATGAAACATGATTATGCATGGATGCCATGATGCATGAGAGGAAAGAAAAGTGAAAATTTGGTTCAAATTTTGCAATACCAAAAGTGGCTGTTACAATTCTACCCCCCTTACAGGAATCTCGTCCCGAGATTCTAAGATTGCGGAAAGAAGTCGGGATACTCCTCACGTAGACTAGCCTCTCTTTCCCAAGTTGCTTCTTCCTCGGAATGGTGAGACCACTGAACTTTGAGGAACTTGGTAGTCTTGTTATGGGTCTTCCTTTCGGCTTCATCCAGGACACGAATGGGGTGCTCACGATAAGTGAGATCTTCCTGGAGATCTAGCTCCTCATGATTGACTCCATGGATAGGATCTTTAAAACACCGGCGCAGTTGGGAGACATGAAACACATCATGTACATTTGGGAAGATGATCGGTAACTCCAACTTATAAGAAAGATCTCCTCGCTTGGCCAGAACGGTGAAAGGGCCAACGTAGCGTGGGGCCAATTTCCCTTTGATTCCGAAGCGGCGAACGCCACGAAGGGGAGAGACGCGGAGATAAGCTTTATCCCCAATTTCATAGTGAATCTCCTGATGGTGCTTGTCATAGTAGCTCTTCTGCCTAGACTGGGCAATCTTCAGATTCTCTCTTATGATTCTAACCTTCTCCTCAGTTTCATTGATCACATCCGGACCAAAAAGTGCTCTGTCTCCGGTCTCGGACCAATTTAGCGGAGTGCAGCATTTTCTTCCATACAGAACCTTGAATGGAGCCATGCCCAGACTAGCTTGATAGCTGTTGTTGTAGGAGAACTCCGCGAAAGGGAGATACATTTCCCAACCCTTGCCAAAAGAGATTACACATGCCCTAAGCATGTCTTCCAAAACTTAGTTCACTCTTTCGGTCTGACCATCCGTTTGGGGGTGGTAGGCGGTACTGAAATTGAGACGGGTTCCCATAGCAGTTTGGAAACTCTGCCAGAATTTGGATACAAAGATACTTCCACGGTCCGATATGATCCTCAGGGGGACCCCATGCAATGGAACAATACGAGCCATATATAAGTCAGCAAGTTGACTCGCCCGTATATCATCACGGACTGGTAGGAAGTGAGCAACCTTGGACAGTCGATCAATGATTACCCAGATTGCATTGTTGCCCTTAGGAGACCTAGGAAACCCGGTGATGAAAGTCCATACCGATTTCATCCCATTTCCACTCCGGGACTGCAATAGGGCGAAGAGTGCCGGCAGGCCTTTGATGTTCAGCCTTTACCCGTCGACAGGTGTCGCATTCAGCAACATACTTGGCAATTTCTCGTTTCATCCGAGTCCACCAGAATTGTGGTCGAAGGTCTTGGTACATTTTGGTACTACCGGGATGGATAGAGAGAGGAGATTCATGAGCTTCTTGGAGGATCAGCTCCCTCAATTTCCGTTTCTTGGGCACCACTAGCCGGTCACCAAAATAAACAACTCTGGATTCATCCTCCGAGAAACATTTGGCCTTCCCGCTAGCAATATTCTTCTTGATATTCAGAATATCCTTATCCCGCTTTTGAGCATCCTTAATCTGGTCTACAAGAGTAGATTTGATCTCCAGATTTGCTAGATAGCCAGAGGGAACCATTTCTAAGTTCAAACGAGAGAACTCTTCATGAAGGGCAGGTTGGGCCTTTTCAATCATCAGATTGTTGCAATAGGACTTTCGACTTAGCGCGTCAGCCACGACGTTTGCTTTGCCGGGTTGATAGTTCAGACTCACATCATAGTCCTTGATTAACTCCAACCAACGCCTTTGCCTGAGATTTAAATCCGGCTAGGTGAAGAGGTACTTCAGACTCTTGTGATCCGAGAAAATCTCGCAACGGTTACCAAACAGGTATGGTCTCCACTGCTTCAGAGCATAAACCACAGCGGCAAGCTCTAGATCATGAGTAGGGTAATTGTGTTCATGTGGCTTCAATTGGCGGGAAGCATACGCCACCACATGGCCCTCTTGCATTAGTACACAACCCAGGCCTTGCAGGGAGTCGTCACAGAAGACGACGAAATCCTTGCTGGTGTCCGGCAGGACGAGCACAGGAGCAGACGTGAGTTTGGCTCTCAGTGTTTTGAAGCTCTCTTCAGCTTCGTCCGTCCATGCGAACTTTCTATCCTTCTTGAGAAGGTCGGTCATGGCCTTGGCTATCTTGGAGAAACCTTCGATGAATCGGCGGTAGTAACCCGCCAAGCCGCCAACCCGCCAAGCCGAGAAAACTGACATTGGAGTTTTCCAATCCAAAATGGATTGAATTTTGTCGGGAATAACAGCCACACCTTAGCAGATATCACATGACCAAGGAAGACAAGTTTATCCAACCAGAACTCACACTTGGAGAACTTGGCATAGAGGCGGTGTTCTCGAAGTCGTGTCAGAACCAACCGAAGATGTTCATCATGCTCTTCATCGGTTTTGGAATAAACGAGGATGTCATCGATGTAAATGACGGCAAACTTGTCGAGATAATCCATGAAGATGGAGTTCATGAGCCTCATGAAAGTAGCTGGAGCATTGGTGTAACATCCCAAGTTTTTCAAAATTTTGAAAAATCAAAAAAAAACTTTTGAAAACTATATATATTTTGATTTGCAAAATAAAATCATGCATGGCATGCATCATCTGCATTTGGTTGTGCATTTCCCTTAAAAGTGCATTAGTTTAAATCGAACAAACAATGTTTATGTACAATATAAGTACAAAACTATCTTCTATTATTTTTCACAAGCAAACTGTGCTAAGTATCGTTATGTTTTAAACTACAACTCACAGGAATTTTCCTGTATTTTAGTTTGCTCTTTTTGGAGTTGTTTTGATACTTCAAATAGAGGAAACAAATAAAACAGACCAAAAAAAAAGTAGTAGAAACGAACCAGCCAGCCAGCCTCGGCCCAACAAGGTGGCCGGCCCAACATCTTGGTCACGTACGTGCAGGAATTTCCAGCACGAACACGAGTTCGTTTCCAACTCGAGCTGTCCGTGAAATCCTCGATTTCTCCCGATTTACTTATCCGTTTGCCACGAGACTTCGTGCTATATAAACCCCTAAACCCTAGCCATCGTTTCCCCCAACTTTCCCAAAAACCGGCCGCCAGGCTGCCCGAATTTTGGGTCGAGATCGATCTACCGCCGCCGCTGCCATTGACGAGGTTCGAGGATTTTGGCCGTCGACTCGCACAACTCTAGCATATCTAGACTTGCAAATCCTTTCACCCTCTTTGATCCGCATCTCTAAACTTTTTCTTTTTGGAAACGGTGGAGCAGAGCACTCGTTATTGTCGCCGGAGCTTCGCCGGTACAGGAGCCCGGAGAGCAGCCGCTGCTGTCGTTTGGAGCAGCCGAGGACGTCGCCGAGTACGCCATCGAGTTCGCCGTGAGCATCTCTGCCGATTTCCGCTGTATCCAAGTCGGAAGGTCAGCAGTACGCCGTCGACGACCGCGCCCAAGTTTCAGTTCATCGTCGTCGTTGTCTTCTCCGGTGAGCACCGTGCTCAACCATGGTTCTTTGTTTCCGTCCGTCGGATCGACGATCAACGGTCCAGATTAGAAGCATTAGTTGAAGGGGTACTGGCGAATCGGACACCGCCGCGTGGCAGGAGTCTAGTCAGCGCCCAGTCAAAGCGAACAGTCAGTCACGTTGCGACACGTGTCACGATTAGCTGGAAACTCGTATTTCCAAAACAGAGAAATATGCGTACCTTGTAAAATTCATATCTTGAGTTTTACTCTTCCAAAAATTATGTGCTTTATATCAAAATGTTCAGAAAAATAGGTAGAAGACCGTGGGCACAAAAGTTTGCATGTTTGCATCATGTTTAATAGCGTTCATTACAGATGTTTAAAAACTAGTATTTAGCTAATCGAAATTGTTTTATTTTATTGAACATATTAAAAATTGACATGAGCATCATGCATATAGTTTATACCAGAGAACTAAAATAATATTTATTGCTTGACTTGAAATTGTGGCACCTCTGCATTTTGTCATGCATACATTATTTTTGTAATGCTATTTGTGAATTGTATTGAATTGGTGTTTTTGCTTGTTTAGATTGTGAAGAGTGCAGAGCGAGCTGTGAGTGCTGCAACAACACGAACTACTACGAAGGCAAGTGAATAACTTGCACACGCATAAATGACCTACTATTTTGTTTATTTGCATTAGTAGATATTTTAGTAGTATGCATGATAGGTACTACTATATTATATTATGCTATGCAAACCTTGTAGGATAGCCATATGACCACCTTGGTAGTGAACTATTATAATTTAGTGGAAGTACATGCTGCAAAAATGATTGTTTTATTGTAGATGTGTTATTTGAAAACTCTACTAAATTAATTTACTGCCTGGGTGGATTGGTTTGATAGAGGATGATGTGTGGAGTGGCTATTCATGGGTCATGTCTATGGCTGTCTTGTTTACGCTCACTTGTGGATTGCCACCCAGGGTATCGAGATTTTAAGTCACTTCATGTTTGTTGCCGAAGCGTGCAACCACTAGTCATATGGGCTCTGTCTTGAGTTAGTAAGTTGAATGAACCCAATCCGTGCTTGACAAGCAGATGTAGGGGAATGTAGGTGGGAACGGGTCAAGCCAGTATGGAGAAGGGGATTTCTTCCGAAAAGTCTCGTCTTAACTTCCTCCTTTCCTGCTTACTAAATGATGTGAGTAGGAGCACTAGGGTTAGTCGAGTCTAGTGGTGAAAGTGCACCAGCTCTGCAGAGTGTGTCAAACTAAGATCTTAGCCGTGTCCCCGGTTATGGACAATGCGTGTCTTCGAACATTGTAGTGTATGGAAAAATCTCATCATTCCAATTTCATAATAAAACTGGCTGGGTGAACTCGGGTTAAATGAGACACTGGATGCGTCCAGGGTTGTGTCTCATGTTGTTGTTCAGAATTAAAAATGCTTTATGAAAAATAGGACAAAATTGGCTTTATGCAATAGCCTTGAACTCCACCAGCCATATAAGCATGTAGAAATAGTCTTGTCATTTTATATTCCACTAGTATTCACTTGCCCGCCAGTCGAACGGCATCTGACCCAAACAATCTGGGCTGCAACTTACATGTTGCAGGTTCGTCCGATCAGGAGTGACGTCGTCAGTCTTCGAGCTTACAACCAACATGTTCGCCAGTGGCGCATGGAGATGATGGAGCTCCGTGTTATATTTAATTTGCGTGTGAACTCTGAATAAATGTTGAACTTATTATATTTTTGGATCATTCTTGCGTGCATTGTAATAATATTGACATTCCGTGTGATACTACATTTTATTGAAAAGTGCATGTCTTATATGATCCAAGTCTTCCGCACATTTCATGTACGCCTATGCTTTTTAAGCAAGGGTGCTACAATTGGTGAGACCAAAGGACATGACGGTATACTCATATGAGCCATATCGAGTAACAAATGTCGTCTTTGGGATATCCTCCTTTCTGATCTTGATCTGATGGTATCCTGACCTCAGATCCATCTTGGAGAATACTGTTGCACCAGCTAACTGATCTAACAGATCATTGATCCGGGGAATAGGATACTTGTTCTTGATTGTCACCGCATTCAACGGCCTATAATCAGAGACCAAACGAGGAACGGTAGAATCCCTCTTCTTGACAAAGAGTACCGGACAACCCCAAGGTGAACTGCTAGGCTGAATGAAATCCTTCGCTAACAGCTCATCAATTTGCTCTTTCAACAGAGCCAACTCTTCCACCGGCATATGGTAGGGTTTCTTGGAAATCGGAGCAGTACCGGGAAGCAGATCTATTACAAACTCCACACTTCGATCAGGTGGCATGCCAGGCAATTCTTCCGGGAACACATCCGGGAAGTCACACACAACGTGTATGTCCTGGATTTCAGGAGGGGATTCGCCTTCCATAAAACATAGGGTAATCTCCGGGGAGAGGGGAATGATGGAGGATGGAGGTCTTGATAGTGCTGACCAATACTCAATAGTGTCGCCGGAAGAAGTGGTCACAGTGATGGTCTTGGCAGCACAGTCGAGATTAGCCCGGTATTTTCCTAGCCAGTTCATGCCCAGTATGACATCGATGCCGTTGGACTTCAGAGCTACCAACGCGCGAAAGGAAAAGACGAGTAACCTATGGTAATCTGGACCTCCGGAGTAACACCATCGGTTTGCCATTTAGAGCCAGGTGTGGAGATCACCAAGGGATGGCTCATCTTCTCGAACGGTATGTTGTGGTCTTTTGCAAACGCTATAGATATGAATGAATGCGATGCTCCAGAGTCAAACAAAACTGTAACTGAATTGCCGTTGATTCGTAACTCACCCATGAGGACGCCGGGGTCCTCCTCAGCTTGTTCAGCAGAGACGTGGTTCAGGCGACCACGCACAATAGGTCCAGCCTTGCCAGCTGGTGTGGCGGGGGCTCGTGCAGGAGTTCCCGCGATAGGTGCCTTCTGGGGGCACTCCCTGGAGTAGTGGCCAGCCTGGCCACAGGTGTAGCAGGTGAGTCCAGGTGGGCAGGTAGCTGAGGATGATACCCACTTCCGCTTGCCCCAAGTGTCGAAGTAGTGGGGCGCGGCGGTGGTGGCTTGTATCCCGCGGCCCTCGGCATAAATGGAGCACGCGGCACAGCGCTATAGGGGACGAAAACCCTACGCTTCTTGCTCTCAGAACCCGAGGAACTCGGGTGATTCCCTTGTGCTGGCCTCTTGGAAGCCTCGAATTCCTTCCTACCCTGCTCAAGAGTAAGAGCCTGGTTGAACAGCTCCTGGTAGGTCTGGAACTTGAAGGGCAGTAACTCATAGCGAAGCCTCGGTGCGAGCCCCTTGCGGAAAAGCTCTTGCTTGTCAGCATCCGTGGTCACGTCCCGGGGGGCGTAACGAGAGAGATGGTTGAATTCACAACCATAAGTGCGGAGGTCCATCCGACCCTGCTGTAAATCCAGGAACTCCCTCCTCTTCAAGTCCATTATTGGCTGAGGGATGTAAGCCGCACGGAAGGCAGTGCGGAAATCTGCCCAAGTGAAGACATGGTTGGCCGGAACAATGCCACATGGCTCTCCCACCAACAGCCCGCCGCACCAACCAAGAGGGAGGTGGCGAAGTTGACTTGCTCGGCCACTGGGACATGCAGCGCGGAGAACTTGCGCTCCAGAGCGCGAAGCCAGTCATCTGCTTCCAGTGGCTCCTTAGCATCAGAAGGTGGGTGGTTGCGAACGCAGGAACTCAGTGAGAGTGTTGCAGCCATTCCTCTGTGCATTCTGCTGCACCAACTGCTCAAGCAATCGCTCATTTCGCCCGCGGTTTTCCTCAATGGCCATCAAGACCTGAGCCATTGTGGGTGGTGGTGGCGGTTCCTCATCATTGTGGTTACCACGGCCTCCTCGAGCCATTCTGGAGAATTTACAATAACACAGTTAGTATCTATCTCCGAATGGTTGAGACAATAGCATTAGTGTCCACTCAAGTACACAGACTAGGGACGATAATACTTTGTGTAACAACGTACAAGGGACCAACAAGATGGAACGTGGGTCAAAGATCAACATCATGTGCTACTAGCTAAGATGCAAATGGTTAAGAAACCACGATTTAACGCACTCTAGTTGGCACAATCCGGGACCTTCTGTTCAAGTCCTTGGGTTAAAACCCAGAGAAGGAGTCAGTGATCAGACTCGGTAGGAATAACAGTGTTCAAACATCTGAGTTGATTTTGGATTGCAGCGCAGCGGGAGCAACCTGACACATAACACTAAAGGTAGAACCCAACCTCGTTTCTTTAGGATCACGGGAGTAAAACTTTTAACTCAAATAGAGGTAAGATAGCTCCGAGATTAGAGTGTAACCAGGTAAGGAGTAAAAAGAATCCTAAGATGGTTTTCACAACTCATTTTTAGGTTAAAAATATTTCACAAACACTAGACTCAACGTCGACCAGTAGAAGGGTTTCCTACAGGCAGTCCTGCTCTGATACCAACTTGTGGCGCCCGACCCGACTATACAGTGATGTTGTGTCACCGGTTAGCGATACAACCGGAGGTTACGGGTTTACCAATCCCCGGCCAAAACCTTTGGCAGGCGTTGCTCGGAATTGATCATCGGCAACGCAACACCCCGATTGATGCCTTAACACAGGCACAACTATCAATGCATAATAGAGAGATCAAGACTTGTGGAACAACTGGCACATCACAGACTCTACGACTCAAAGCATTATAGTTCAACTCTTATAATAGAGAAAGATAGCAAATATACAACCAGAGGTCACAGACCCAACAGTACATCATGCGGAAGCGAATTAAGTTGTTCTAAACAACAAGATCCAAATTATGGCCTAAGAGGCCTACAGATAAACATTCCAGCGCCAGCTGTTCCGGGATGTCCCAAGCTGCCACCTGGGAACCCCAGACTACTCGTCGACGTCCACAAAGAACCCACCTTCGAGGTCGGTGAAGTCCTCCTCTGAAACAAAACAAACGACGTTGAGTTCGACGAACTCGCAAGATTAAATATAGAGCTTTAGCTCGATGAGGCTTTCAAAGTTTATGGCTGTTTTGCATAAAGCTGATTTTATTTAAAAACAACTCCATGGCATCGACTAATCAGAATATTTTCAAAAGGGGTAAGAAGTACTCTTCTCTTGATCCTTTCTCATCATCAACCACCATCATCACTGTACCTGTTCTACAAAGGCACCTCCCCGAATCACCCTCGAGGAAGCTAACCTTGCATTCTTGAGTAGTACCTTTAGTACTCAGGTTTTAATCATTCCGTTCATGTTCTATGGTCTTATCGTCCTTTCCCAAGTCGTCCATAACCGTGGACACGGCTTTTCGAAAAGATTTACCCTGCAGGGGTGTCAATGTTTGCCACGCGTACCGTCCGGCCCATTGCCTAGCTCTTAGCTCTCTTCCGGGGAAAGCCGGCTGGGTGGGAGCGGTGACAACTTCTCCCTCGCTTGAGACTATCCAGGATCATCAGTGGCGGTAGGACAGGTTCAGTGCCTCCAACACCCTGCCCCACGGCCACTCATTTTCCTAACACCACCATCCTCATCCCATTCTCAACCACCATCTTCACGCACGCGCAAATGGAAGCTCGAACTAGAGGACCCTGGCTAGCCCCTCACAAGTTATTTAGTCGAATAAGGGTTCCTGCAATTGCATAGGCCTCACGCATGGTTGCACGCTCAGTCTTGGTTCAAGAGGTAAAGAACTCGCACCTAGGCGGCGAGAACGAGACAAAGCACCACAACCACAGTGGCCTCTCATCCCCACCTTTAAGCATTTTATTACCTGTCACCACAATTTCTCCACCATCATCCGAACATTTCAACATCTGTTTCCATCATGAAATATCCATCGGACGACTAAGCATTTAACTAAGCATGGCTAAGCATCAACATAGCATAGCTAATATCTCAGGCCAAGAATACATTCCTATGGATAATAGAAGGGGAAACATGTATTGGCATCGGAAACTTAATGCAACTATAGGATACTCTAATCCAAGCAAATTGACATTTGGAACCGCATGCAATATTATAGTGGAGAAAATATTTGCGGAAATATAGGAGGAGACATGCTCAGAGGGGGGATTACGCTTGCCTTGTTCAGGGCTGGTAATACGGGTCGTCGGGGTATTGCGGCGTAACCCTGGCTGCTTGATCTATCGAAGCATAACATCGGAAGAAACAATCAATCACCACACATGCTTTAACAAATGCAATGCGCAAACACATGATGGCATGACATTTTAAATCCCCGAGATGAGGATGATTCGAGCTATTCACTTAAATGGAGTTCGATGCTTAAAGGGGCGCATCTCGAATATACCGTGGAGTTAAGTAATGTAGCATCTTTGCGTGTTGATTAGAATAGATGAAACCCTATGTTTAACTTGCATATGAATGACATGCACATGTGAAAGATGCAGGGTTTAGGTGATTAATCATTCTTGTAATCAAATTCCAAAGATTGAGCTGAAAAGGATTTGTATTACAGCTGAACCGATGGAGTCGGATTCGGAAAATTCGATCCATCTGGCTCGAAAAAACGGCTAAGGACATTAGGGTCTCCAGAGCTCTGTCGTACTGATGATTTTCGGATTATCCGATTTTGGATGCCTCGGATTATCCGATTCGCCACGGATGGCCTGAAAATCTGCTAAGGACTAAAAGCAAGATCGTACTGGGGTTTCTCGGATTATCCGATTGTGTTGGAATCGGATTATCCGATCATGTTACAGGACGGCGAGCTATGGCAATCTACGGCTACGGAACCTGCACTTGCAAACGGGGAGCACGGGAGGATCGCATACTCACCCTCGACGCGTGGGTGTGCTCTACGGGGACGGAGGAGGGCGGAGTCACGGCGATTTTTCCCGGAGTGCGGCGGACGGCGTGACGGAGAGCTCGAATCCCCGGGAACGTACGGCGTCTTGGCTCGATTCCTACGGTGAAGATGTAGAGGAGGACGAGGCGAAGCTTCTGCGCTGCTCGGCCCGGCTTGGGGAGGCGCAGAACGGCGGCGATGCGTCGGCGACGAGCTAGCTAGGGTTCGGCCACGGCAGGACACGAGAGAGAGAGGAAAACTGGGGAAAACATCGGGGGAGAGAGAGAGGGCTGCTTCGGTGGTGGTCTTATCCACCTCGCGTGGACAGCGGCGAGCAGGGGATGGCACGACTGCGAGCTGGTGCGGTTGAGCTCGAGCTGCTCGGTCGCTACAGGGAGAAGAAGATGATTTTGCAAAAAAAACATTGCAGAGTTTTCTACTATCACCACTAGGTCCTTTTCTGTTTCTTTTAATTCCGGCAGCATTTCAGTGATTTTATTGAGGCACTTAAACATTTTACAAAAATCTGAGAAAATTCGTGTAGCCTCCCAATAACATGTAGAAGCACCACAAAAATTGGGGTTGCAAAAATAAAATGTTTTGAGCACATTTGTTCATAGAGGTTTAAAATAGGGCATTTTCTAAATTTCCAAATGTTATTACTTTAGCAATTTTTAAGCATGTGCAAAATTTTCTTGATGAACTCTTGGCACATCCTTGACAATTATGTTTATTTGCAAACTTTTGTTTAACAACTCAACATCATTTCAATTCAACTGTTGTGTTAATTCAAATGAAACA
Organism: Poa pratensis; assembly: GCA_947311845.1. NCBI lineage: Eukaryota > Viridiplantae > Streptophyta > Magnoliopsida > Poales > Poaceae > Poa > Poa pratensis. The sequence goes on along the minus strand of CAMZMU010000089.1, from coordinate 28,491,694 downwards.
TGATTATGCATGGATGCCATGATGCATGAGAGGAAAGAAAAGTGAAAATTTGGTTCAAATTTTGCAATACCAAAAGTGGGTTGTTACATTGGGAAACCCTAGTAGAAGGTATGATATAGTGTAACAGCAAATATCTCCCGATTAAGAAACCAAGATTTATCGAACCAGTAAGAGTTGAGAGCAATGCAAAGTTAAAATGGACCTACAAGCAAGAAACAATACCTCTATGTCCCCAACGTTTACGGAAGGTTGTCAATCTTCCCAAACGCAGATGGGTCAAAACGAGCCAGCGCTCACTGACGTAGCAGCATGGGTGCCTCCGCCATGAGCAGGCAAGGGTTTAGGGTTTAGACATCCTCAATCTCTCTCGTGATGTGCGCTGCTGAATCTCCGCCTAATCACCACTAGTACAGAAAAGGCTCCTGCGCCAGTGGTAAGTGCTATCTGTGGCGCACGACCAGTGCCACAGATAAGACGACTTACCTGTGACGCACAAGCCCGTGCGCCACAGATAGCTTGTCCTGTGCGCCACAGGTAAGCTTCGCGGGACACCCCTATACGTGTACCTCTCCATCTGTGCGTCACAGATAGCACATTTGGTGCGCGACAGGTAAATCTTCTTGTGCGCCACATATAACTGTTCTGTGCGCCACAGGTAACCTGGGGTGTGCGCCACAGGTAAGATATATGGCAATTTTTGTTGTTGTACCATATTTCATATCTATACAGGTATAAATACACAGGGAGTATAAATACACAGTTTTGTACAAGTATAGTATAAATAGAGATTAAGTGGCCAAAATAAAGTAATCACATTTGAAAGATCTGAAATAGACACAAATTCATCACATTTGATACTAGTCCCGATTCATAACACTAAAAGTAGCATGTTCGAAGAAACTAAAAACAACACCGACAAGTTTATGAATAACGTTTACAAGACACATAAAAGTTCAACGATTGCACTCGGAACAATAACATATCGACCATCACTTGTTCTTCTTCGCTTTCGGTTGGGGCTTCGGCGGGAAAGGCTTGTAGCCATCTAAAGTGTTTAATGGCAGTCACCCTGATCTTCTGAGCGTTTTTCAACTTCAGCGTTCGGTGGATGTATGTCGCCGTTGTAGAACAGCCTATCCGAACGGAGGACATCTTGAGTGATTGTCGTTGCAATCGTGTTCTGGATGCGACAGAACTCTTCTCTTTGTTGAGCATCAGTGGCCTCCGTCATGTTCCTCAGGCAGCGTTCACGGAGACTAGATGGCAACTCTAGTTGTTGCTGATCCCGCACGTACTACCGCATGTGCATTAAGACGTAGTAGGCGTCCAGCTTACTCGTTGCCGGCTATGTGACGGATTTGAAAGTCGTATGGTGGGCGAATACCAGGTTGCCATCTCTCTGTTTTTGTATGTCCATGGGGTCACCATGGAAGGTGTAGCCGGTGAGTGCATCATTCATGACACTCTTGATGTGTTCATAGTTTTTCTTCTTGTGATGCCTCCCCGAGTCCAAATAATAGGCTTCCGACTTTCTTGGCCACGCAACAATGAGGGCAAAGTATTCGTTCCTGCACAAAAGGAGACCCATACTCAAGTTAATCTTTGTACAGATGGAAATCCATGAAAAGCATGTAATGGTGGCTAGCGAATGACTTACTCGGGAAAGTATGGCATGAGAATGGCTTTCCTGTCATTATTCTTCTGGAAGAATTTTTGGATGTACCGCATCGCTTGTCGCTTACCTTCACTGTGGTTCACGCGGCCCTCCTGATGGTGGTATGGGTCCATTGTCGCTACGACCACGGTTTCCTCTCTCATAAGCTGGTACTGCATCTTGAGAGCAAGCAGGCGGATGAAGCATATGGGGAGTCGTTTCATATGGTACATGACGAAGATCTCTTCAAGTCTCAAGAAGAACACGTCCACGGGGTATTCAACGGCAAAGCCAATTATCTTTGGTACCTTTACCGGTAAAATCGGGTATACTGGACGTGATGCTTTGAGAAGAGTTTCCTCGATATGCAGAACCATGTCATGGAGACTCCTCATATCCGACGTTAGGATCTTGAATACTCTCGACGACAGGATCGGTTTACCCACCTCATGAATGGAATGCCACTTGGAGACGCCTACATCATCCTTAGCCCGGATCGGCTCCTTAGTCACCGGCGCTGGTTGGCTGCTAGAGGCATGGGCCTTCGCTTTTCTTTTCTGTCCTTTATTAGGCTTCTTCTCGGCCGCCGTGGGAGGGATGGTTCCTTTCTGAATCTCCGGCATGACCGCCCTAAGGAGTGTCTCCTGGCTGAAAGGCTTGTTGCCTTGTTGATCCTCGGTGAAGGGGGCAGGTCGTTCAGGCGTTCCTTGAGAACTGAACAGACGCTTAGAGCACTAAGGAGTTTGAAGATTGTGATCTTGGTGTCCTCCATCGTCAAAATCATTATTCATGAAGTCATTATCATGGTCATCATCCTCGCGTTGCCTTGGCTCGACACGATCAACCACCGACCCTCTTGGCCAGGCTAGTGGTTTAAAGTTGATGTTTGTTGGTGATAGGGCATCCCAGATGTCTGGCACTTGATCTTGATTCGCCAGTGTTGGCTGTGGCGGGGTGGTGATAGGAGGGTCCAAACGGACCAGTGCCTTTGGCCATGTCATGGGATAACCCAAGCATCCATGGACGGTTAACTCGGAATCAGCATCTGCGGGTCGACTCGGAGGATAAAAGTCATCGCAACCCAGGAGCACCCGATCAATATTTATCCGAAACACGTCAGGGGCCATAGGCACTGTGTGCATCACGCAGTTAAGTGGTGTTATGATGCGTGCCTTTGCCACATCCCGAAGCTCATTCTCCACACGCAATAGCAACGTGCATCTCACCTCATCGGCCTGCGAAAACATGCATGTAAGGAGTAAGAGAGGGCGCCAACGATGAGGTATATACACAATTTGTCGAGACTTGCGACGCTTAATTACCGTGAGGGCTTCAAGCTCGGGTAATGGCGTTGGACCGCAGACGGGCGTGGAAGAGATGATGGAGGGGCTGCGAAGAGGGGCGCTCGCTGGCGAAACCCCTTTAGCAACTTCATTGTTGGCGGCCGGCGTCGCATCCTCCCTACCACAAGTAGGGTTGGCGGCCGGAACATCCATCATAGGCGCCAGATTGATGGAGTTGCTTCCGGCAATGTCAAACGGCCCTTGTTGCCCTTGTTTCATCCAACTCTTGAGCGACTGCACCAGGCTAGGCATGATGGCACTGAGCGACCGCGCCACTTGTTCTGGACTAACCCGGGCACGGTTGCTTGCACCTCCTTATCTACAGCCGCCTTTAAATCCAGCTTCTCGAACCTCTTCCTCTCCTTTCGCACCTCCTTGGCCTCAGTAGGATAATAGTACTTGTGTTTGTGATGCTTACAGGCGCTAACCACACAGCCACGATGCGGCTGTTCTGTCGCCGTCCTATCCTTGATCTGGTTGTACGCCCTGACAAAAGGATTGTCCCACGGGAGTTTCGTCGAACCCTGGGAGGAGGTTTGAGTAGATTCTGCTTCCGCTTTTTCTTATGCCTCGAGAAGGAATGTGAACCGTTAAGAAACGACGTGAGTGTTATATATAACATAATTGACTTGATTACAAGCATTTTAAACTGGTAAATTCCTTACCAGAATCTTCGCCTCAAGGTCCAAGACCTTCTTTCCCGTCTTGAGCTCCCCGGTTTCCTTATCACGATGGTATGGGGCCCGGATCGTTTTGCGTGCCAACGGGTCCTTGAACTTTCCCCAAGGGTTCTCACCTTGACATTCCGCGTCCTCCTTTTCCCAAACGGGCTGCTTTCCGAAGTAACCACGAGTTCCAAGAGTGTGGACACCTACGTTCTTTTCCCGCATTTCCTTTCCCCACTCCCGTTTGGCCTTCATCGATGGGGTTGTCTAGGCGTCCTTGAAAGTAGTCAAGCCCCCCACCGAAATTTGGAGATAGTGGGCGCGGATCTCATCAAACTGCAACCTTCGTCAAGCATCTTCCTCACCCTATATTTCCAAGAGCCTAAGACTTTGCTGATCTTGCCGAGGGCGCATGTGTTTACTATGTTCTTCTTGATATCTTGGTCATCGTACGGTGCCGGGAACTTGTACCGTGAGTGGACCCTCTGAATGAGGAGCTTTTCCAAAGGCTCTTTAAGTTTGTGCCTTAGGTGCCCGTCGTTGATCGAGCACATTTCTCGAGCAATGGCGGCACAGGTGTTGCCGAAGCCCTGCGCATATTCTTCAGGCAATATAGGCGTACCACTGATGGGGTCCACCTCTGTGAATTCTAGGCGTCCGGTGCCCACCAAGTTTTGGGGCCTTTCCTTCCGCTGACGCTTGGCGGCGCTACCTGAGGTGCCATCTGTGGTGGCGCCCGTGTCAGTGGTGTCGTCCGCATTCGACGTATCCTCGTGGGGATCATATTCATCATCACCCATCTCCTCGTCGTGGTCCTCATGGGGTCTCGACGTTCCATCACCGCCTTGATCAACGGGCTCTTGCGAGACCAAATATTGCAGGTAGTGGTTCTCTAACTCTTCTTCTTCGTCACGGGCATGAGCCCCAGAACCGCCGGCTTCCTCGGTGTTCGCCATGTCTGCACTAATTAGTAAATAGCACGGTATTAGTAACAAAACAAATCGAAAAAATCCGGAATGACCTTTGCTAATAATGTAGCTATGGAGTGCGATAAATTTGCCGGAACGGAAATGAATCAACATTTCGGCAAATTTCAGCAACTCACTAGAACACAAGTAATAAGAAAAAAATCATCCACATCCACGTGCAAACATAAAGTTGCACATCCATGCATCCATCCATTCAAATTCATTCACCACATATCTTCACATCCATCCACAACTCATAATAATGGATAAATCCATCCACAACTCATAACCAGCAACTAGAACATGCAAATTCCAACTAAAAATGTATCTTCAAGTATGTTAAAAGTACCAACTTCGGAGGCTTACTAAATTATCAAATCTTGATTCTATGTGAAATGTACCTTCATGGATCTCTTCTACTACGGTAGTACCTCATGTTCAAACTCAGAAATAATTTTTTTGAATACTTGTATCACCTTAATTCAAGGCACTTTTTAAGGCATGTTTAAACAGTGACCATATTTAACTTAGCAAAAAATTCTAAAAATTTTCATCTCCAATTTTTTTCATATACTAAAATTTTCCTAACCAGCAACTAGCAGCAAGGAATCAACACCAGAAAGCATGAAAATTCGCTTTGGAATTTAACCAAACAGCTTATGTGCATATTTCGGTAGGGGAGGGAGAGGGGAAGCACCTCGGGCAGGGGAGGGAGGGGAGGTCGTCGAGGGCGGTGTGGAGGTCGTCGCCGGCGTCTCAGTGGGAGGGGAGGTCGTCTTCTTCGTCGGCGGTGGCTCGGGAACCGAGCGCCACGCGGGGGCGCCGAGCGTGTGGGCGCGGCCGGTGGCGAGTTGGGGCGGGGGCGGCCGGCGGTGATTTGGGGCGGGGGCACGCGCAGGGTGGGTGGGGGAGCGCGGCGGCGCGAGTTCTCCGGCCGGCGGCGGTGAGCGTGTGGCGGGCGCGCGAGACTTGGGCGTTTTCGATCCGAGTTTGGAAGAGAGAGGCGGGCGGGGGGGCGAGCGCACATGTAAGTGGCCCTTAAGTTCTCTGTGGTGCACTGCCTCGTGCACCACATGTAACTTATCTGTGGCGCGCAAGCTTGTGCGCCACAGGTAACTTGGGACAGTTTTCAAAATTTCGAAAATAGACCGTGTTTTTCAAACTTTTCAAAAATGGACATATATTTAATTTGCACAGTTGTTCACATATATTTGACAATATTGTTCACATACTTGAATTTTTTTGAAAATTTTCATTTTTTTTGAAATTTTTCAAAAACATTCAAAAAAAATTAAAAATTGTCCACACAAGATACAATAAGAGTGATACAAATGAGGGATACAATATTGTTCTCATATCAAGAAGTGTGCTTCATGAGTTGATCGCGATATATAAGTGCGTAGTTATACAAATTAGGGATACAAAATAATAAGTGCTTCAAATCGTTAGTGTTTGGCAATCTTCTTCCTTTTTTGGTCGTTGTTGAAAAATTTAGCCCGACATTGTGACTTTTTCGTGTGTACAGAGGACCTGTTGACTTGGGTGGTACCATGGTCCTGCTTATTCTTGTGGTGTAGGTTTCCTGATTGTTATCGTCATCTTCTATATTTGGGTCACCGTACTTGTCGAAGTCGTCCTTGTTGGCAACTCCATCCATTTCGGCGATGTTCCTTTTGCCTCTCCTCACAACAACACGGATAGGCTTGGACGAGTCGATTATGAAGAAGCATTGTGTGCAATGCTTAGCCAATACCCATGGCTCATTTTGTGCGGTGACGTTGGCGCTTGATTTGGCTGAGGGTAAGAACATGGTGACGAAATATCGGTCTTCGGGAGTGACGTTCTTAGGCTCTTAGCCCATCTGACACGAAACATCGGCACCTTCTCTCCAGAGTAGCTTAGCTCCCATATCTCCTCGATCCTTCCGTAGTATCTTGTCAGCACGTCACCAGTGTAGGGTTCCATCGTTACCCCTGAGTTTTGATAATCAGAGTTTTTGTCCTTCTCCTCCATGTAGAATGTGAACCCGTTAATATCGTACGCTTGAAACGTCACGAGGTTGGTCGTGGGTCCATGTGCCAATGCGAATAAGAGGATGTCGTATGTAGAGATCATTGGCGGCGGATTAGCCTTATGCTGGTCTTTGAACCAGCCCGCGAAAGAGGAGTTGTGCTCTCTGATTATTTCTCCCTCCGTCCTCGTCTTGCCCATATCACCATACTTCTTCCTAATTGTGTTTTGGTGCTATGCCAAATAATCGTCAACCATATCAATGTGTTGTAGTGCTACTAAGTTGGCCCTGTCAAAGTCGGCGCATCGACATTCAAAGTCCACATGCAAATCCCTCCGGCCATTTCTGTGACCTGCTCCATTTAGCCTGCCGAGGTGCTTGTTTATGGGCAAACCAACAGGGTTCTCGAGGTCTAGATAATTCATGCAGAAAGAGATGCACTCTTCGGTGAGAAAGCCTTGGACGATGCTTGAATCCGGACGTGCCCTGTTACGAACAAATCCTTTGATGACCCCATTCAACCGTTCGAACGACATCATATTGTGCAGGAACAGCGGCCCGAGATGGATTATATCATCCACGATATGGAGCAACAGATGCACACAGATGTCAAAGAATGCGGGCGGAAAGTAAATTTCAAGCTTGCATAGTATCACAACGATCTCTTGCTGCAGCCCTCGAGCTGTTTCCGGGTGATCGACTTTCGAGAGATGACGTCGAAAAAGTTACAGAGGCCAAAAAGTGTTTCACGGACGTGCTTGTCCATTATCCCTCTGATTGCAACCGGAAAGATCTACGTCATCATCACGTAACAGTCATGAGACTTCATCTGCTGAAGCATTTTTTCTTCGGGTCTAGGTATCTACTTATCAACCCCGCGTAATCGATAGGCACTTTGACTCCTAGAAGGCACTTGAAGAGTTGATCGATCTCATTCTCGTGCAGAGTGAAGCTGGAGGGGGGAATAGTAGTCATTATTCCTCTTAACCCATTTGTCCTTGTGACCGTCCGTTTCCTCATCCGACTGATCTTCCCCGGCCTTTTCCGGCGTCCCCCTTGAAGCTCTTCCTTAAACCATAATATATCAGGTCGCTTCTTGCTTTCGGCCCATCTTTGGTCCTCTCCGCCATGTTGAGCACAGTGCCAAACAAACTTTCGAACACATTCTTTGTGATATGCATTAGATCAAGGCAATTAGGCGTACTGAGAATGGGCCAGTACGTCAAGTCCCAAAACAAGGACCTCGCCTTCCGTACACCCAGGAGCGGTTTTGGTGCATTCTTCTTCTTTCCCGGTGCAGGGCACTCTTTCCAGTTATCGAGGAGCGTTTTGATATCTTCGCCACTTCTCTTACGTGGAGGTCCTCGATGCTCATCTTCATTATTGAACAGGTCTCCACCCTTTCTCCACGGGTCTTTCTTATTAGGGATCCACCTTCGGTGCCCCATGTAGATGGTTTTCGAAGACCCCTCTTTCGGTAGCTGTAGGTATGTGGTACCGTCCATGCACCTGACGCATGCATGGTGTCCTTGACACACCTGGCCCGAGACATATCCGCAGCCGGGCAAGTCATGCACCGTACAGAGCAAGGCGGCTCTCAATGGGAAATGCTCTTCTGCGACGGCGTCCCATGTGATGACACCTTCCGGCGCCCATAATGTGTCCAACTCATCTTTCAGTAGCTTCAGATACAGATTGATGTCGCTGCTTGGTTGTTTCGGCCCTTGAATGACCATGCTCATGTGAATGTACTTCCTCTTCATGCAAAGCCAAGGGGGGAGGTTGTATATCCACACAAACACTGGCCAGGTGCTATGTGTGCTGCTATGTTTGCCAAATGGATTGAGTCAGTCAGTGCTCGCACCCAGCCTGATGTTCCTTGACTCTGGCCCGAAATTTGGATCGTAACTATCTAATGCTTTCCACTGGGTTGCATCCGAAGGGTGTGTCAGCATTGCCTTATCAATCCGCTTCGGATCTTTTAGCAGTGCCTTCTTTCTATCCGCGTGCCAGCGCATGAGCTTTGCTTCCTTGGGGTCTTGGAAATATCTCTGCAGACGGGGAATGAGCGGAAAGTACCACACAACTTTTCGAGGAGCTTTCTTCCCTTTCTTGTATCGAGCAGCGTTGCACACTGGACTTGTGGTCTTGTCCGCGTCCTCTTTCCGATAAATGTAGCAATCATTGATGCATACATGGTATCTTTCGTGCGGTAAATCAAGGGGGCACACGATTTTCTTACCTCGTTTAGACTCTTAGGACACGTGTTCTTCTCCGGAAGGACATTCTTCCAGTATTGCAGATTATCGTCGACGCTAGCGTCGATCCAATGGTGTTTTACCTTCATCTGCAGAACATCGAGAGCTACTTTCAAACGGGAGTCCTCCGGCCTGCAACCTGGATACAATGGAGTATTCGAATCTATCTCAAGTTTCCCCAACTTAGATTTCTCTCTAGCAGCAGCTCTATCGTTACTCGTCGGCCTTAGAAGCAGTTCTTGCAAATGAGGGTCCAGCAAGAACGTAGTTAGCGGCGTCGACGTCTCCGCGTCAACCAATTCTCCATTGTCATGTGCGGTAGGCTCTTCGTCTTCTCCCCTCGTTGTTATGCTCAACAATCATCATGTCCACTTCGTCTTCATCAATGCCCTTCGTCGTCATCTACTGCCATCAGCGCCGCATGGACCTCCACATTCATCTTCATCATTCATCCAAGGGGCGCCATCCATGAAACCACGCATGAGCAGGTGATCCCACACTACACCGGAATAGGGGTGGTGCAAGGTCCTTAGCTTGCATTGTCGACACAGAAATCTTATCTCCAACTCCTCATTTTTATACATATCGTTCGTCGCGTGTCTCAGATATCTGTCCACTTTCTTTCGCTCATGATGATCATTATCGCCTGCACGGTACATATAAGCAAAATGATTAGGTAGAACCATCTAGGTTGTTGTCGTCATGCAAAATTTTGGCATGAACTCCCTACAAATGGGACCGAGAATTTTACCAAAGTTTTGCCAAAACGGAAATGAATCAATGTTTCGGCAACACATTGGCAACTCATCCACCCAAATATCAAATTTTCATTTATTTAGTGATCAATTCGCCCAAATCTCACAATTTCATTTATTTACATCATCCAATCCATATAGTCACCTTACACACGAGAAAAGTTAACCGCGAGACGACCCGTCGACCGAGAGAGAGCTTGTTGGAGAAGGGGAGAAAAAGTAGATCTATATATCTAGGTGAGATCTAGGTGTGTGGGAGAGATTTTAGTAGCTAGATCTATGCCATGGATGTAGAGAATGCGTGGGAGAGAGATTTTACCAACTAAAATGGGTTAAATTGACCAAAATTGGTGCAAAATGAGGAAAATGAGTTAGGAAGCAAGAGGTTTGGAGCTAAGAAGAAAGGGGGAAGTGAGCTAACAATAATGGAGGTGGAGGTGGGTGGGGCGAGTTAAATCTCCAGCCCAGATTACCTGTGGCGCACAGGCTAATCCGTGCGCCACAGGTATTTTGTTACCTGTGGCGCACAGAAGTTTTGTGCGCCACAAGTAATCTCCCCTCTTTCCAACTTTGCGAAAAAAATTGGCGCCAACTACCTGTGGCGCACAAAATTCCAGTGCGCCACAGGTAATCTCTCTCCTCTGTGTTACCTGTGGCGCACGGGATATTGTGCGCCACATGTACCCTCTCTCCTCTCAATTACCTGTGGCACACCGTATAAGCCGTGCGCCACCGATAATCTCTCTCCTTCCGCAGGAAATCGGAGAGAGAGGTGAGAGATTACCTGTGGCGCACCACATATTCGGTGCGCCACAGGTAAACTTTTACCTGTGGCGCACTGAAATTTGGTGCGCCACAGGTAAGTTGTTTGAGACTCTTCCAAACAGGAGAGAGAGTACCTGTGGCGCACGCGTAAGTCTGTGCGCCACAGGTAACATTTCACCTATAAGCCTTTTTCTACTAGTGCACGCGTCGCTGTTGCTAGAGAAGCTCGCCACCACCGCACGAGAGAGAAGGCTCTGCTGCCGTCGTCGCCCCCCAGGGTTTTCCCGGCGGCAAATGGAGTAAGCAGGAGAGGGTAGGCCGTGCGCTGTCAGGATGAGCGCCACCCAAGCCCGCCTAGGGTTACGCGACTTGGGGCCGAATAGGGCTAGGTCCCCTTACGGTGCATCTATAGACATTTGACCAAATTGTTGGTTCATCACATGCATTACAAACCAAATAGCCAAGTGACCAAAAGTTGTCATACACGAATACATCTCGTTTTTCTCGCTAAGATAAATCACAAAGTTTAGAAAGCAACTAGTTATGTAAATTAAAATCACATAGAAGGTAGAGAACCGCAATTTCTAAGAGAGGAGTGCGATGAAGTTGGTTTTCGATCATCCGGCTCTTGCTCTCTTCCAGTGGTTCAAGTCCCTAACTTCCGCCTCCTCCTTAATTACTCCCCCACTTCTTCATGTGTATACAAAAAAGACAGATAAAAATGTTAGGCAAAGAAAAGCAATAGTTCACATGTCTGCAGAAATATGCAATGTAGACACAAATATACTAAGCCACCTCAAAAGCATGCCTCATATACTTAGATTGGACACACACAAGCAACCCTGATTGCTCTGTTGAACCAAGTAGGATGCACACATGTGCATATCACAAGGCTCAACAGACTATCAGGGTATCATGTAGTGGGCCACATCATTTTAATCATCGGCTAAAAAAATGAAGTAGGGTCAACTCAAAAGCATGCCTCACTTAGATTGGACACACAATTCAGAAATGGTGTCACTGAGATCTAGTAGGACGTAGAAAATGTGTATTCATGCATATCACAAGTTTCACTGGTACCACCTGAAAGGACAAGGATGTCGCCTTGAGGGGGGTGAATTGGCGATTAAAACTTTTCCGGTTTAGTCTTGATAAATCCGGAATAAAACTTAGGTGTTTAAAATAACAAGCCAACAACCTAAAAAAACTAGGCTCACCTATGTGCACCAACAACTTATGCTAAGCAAGACAAGCAACAAGGTGATAGCAATATAGAATACTTCAAGCACGAAGGTTATCACAATGTAAAGTGCATAAGTAGAAACTCGGATATAGAAATAACCGAGGCACGCGGAGATGAGGATGTATTCTCGAGTTCCTCCTTTTTAGGGGAGTACGTCTCATTGGAGAGGTGTGAGCCACCACAACAGGTCGGTCTCAACGCCACAAAGGTTTCACCTTCTTCTCCGATGAACCGCACCACAAAAGGTTTGATTCACCTTCCACTATCGGAATCCTTCAAGGCGAAAACCAGAGCCTTTACAACAACAATCCGGGGCACAACCCACAACTGATTGGAGGCTCCCGAACGGCTACAAGTGACCACAAAAGGTCTCAACCACCACAATGGTGTCTAGGGTCCAAAGACCCAAGAGTAACAAGCTCACAAACTTTCAACTTCCACGAATCCTCGTGCAGAGCACAAACCGATGCAACAAAGTGATGGCAAGAGCACAAATGCTCAAATCCTTCACTCTCAAATCCCACCAAAAGCAACTAATGCTTATAGGGGGAGAAGAGAGGAAGAACAAAGAAGAACCCAACAAATGGAACTCCAAGATCTAGATCTAAAGGGTTCCCTCACTTAGAGGAGAGATGGATTGGTGGAAATATAGATCTAGATCTCCTCTCACTTTTCCCTCAAAGATGTGCAAGAATCATGGGAGGGATTGAGAGAGAGGCAAGCTTTTCAAGGTCAACAATGGTGGGAGACAGAGAGAAAAACGTGCTACTCAAGGTTGAAGAAGGGGAGGGGTATTTATAGGCCCTCCACGAAAATAGCCGTTGCAGCCACACTTAGACCGGAACTTCCGGTTCCAAGGACGAAACTTCCGGCCCAGAACTTCAGGACCTCCAAAAAAAGGACTAAAAATCGGTACTGGACTTGGGTCCGGAACTTCCGCCCCTTCAGAAAACTGCAGAAACACCAATACGAAAACGGCAATATCTTGGGCATCCGAACTCCGTTTTCGATGATCCTGGGCTCGTTGCAATCACAACGAAGAGCTTTACAAGATCATGCAGAGAACCATCATAGTCCAACAAGGGAGGATAAAACCAATTGTAGAAAGGTAAACGTTCTCTAAAAAAGAACAACCGGTAAATCCTCCAACATAAAAAACTCAACAAGATATTCATATGAAATTCGTTTTTGATGAACTAAAGCTTGGTATGGAGATGAACACAAGCTCTAAAACCTCAAATGGATAAAAGCCAAATAAGAACCAAGAAACATGATATGCCAAGCATGCAAAGGTTTGAGCTCTCCACAAAGATGCGATCAAGTTACTCACTTGAGAACCCCTCTTAATAGTACGTCGTCTATCCTATAACCCGGTCTCCCACTAACACCATGAGACCGGTAAAATAGAAACCTATCAAGATCATACCTTTGCCTTGCGCATTCCACTTGAGCTAGATGATGACGATCTTGACTCCCTCAAGTTGGAGCACCTTTCTTGATTGTGCTTGCTAGCACATGCTTGATTTAGATTTCTCCAGATACTCCCCCATACTCCATTATGGGAGAGCCTCGCTAAGCTCCGTCTTCATGTATCCATTGCAAGCTTCAATCAAATAATATCTTCCGAGATGGATCATATTGAACTTGCACTTCATAATCTTCTCTCTCTTCACAAAGATGATGTCTTGAATCCTTCAAGACATACTTGCAATATGCTCAACTCTACACATGACCATTCTTCGTATAAACCCTTAAATAGAACATTGATCATTATGTAATCTTCTAGAGTCCAACACATGAACTCCAATCTTTTCCTATGGACAAGATCTACAAGTATATCTCAATGCAAACATTAGTCCATAAGGATTGTCATTAATTAGCAAAACCACACATGGGGGCACCATGCACTTTCACCACCTCTGGATCACATAGTGCCACAACATTTTAAATCATTGACATTGTAAAAATGAATATCAAGTAGGGATTTGAAACTAGAGCGAGGCAGGTTAATTTAACGAGAGTACTAAATCGACAACACACCATCACTTCTTCTTGGTCGGCTTCGGCATCGGCTTCAGCGAGAACGGGAGAGAACCATTCAAAGAGTTGAATGGTCTGTCATCACACTACAGTGCTATGCGGTTTTCTATCTCGACGTTAGATGGTGGTGCACCTTGGTTGTAGAACACCCCAGGCTCGCGACGACAGACAATGTTGAACATTATTGTAGCAAACGTCTGCTAGATTCGGGCGAACTCTTGATTGATATCAGCATCACTGGTTTCCGCCATGTCCTTGCACCATTTGTCGAGAGCAGCTGGAAATTGTAGTCTTTGGTGACCCCGTATGTACTCCTGCATTTGATAGATGACATACCAGGCGTCCATCGGACTGCCAGGCGCCTTCTTGATGCAGGAGAACTCCACTTTGTGGGTGAATGCCATCTTGCCTCGCTTATTGTTACTTCTTCTTAGGATGCCTTGATTTAGAAAGTAGTAACCGTTGAGAGCATCATCCATAACCTTATTGATGTGCCTGTAGTCTTTCTTCTGATCACTACCCGCGTCGAGATAGAAGGCAAACGAATCTTTAGGGTACAGAACGATGAGCCTGTTTGGGCTCCTTCCCTTACGTTGACGCTTGGCTTCGCTACTAGATGTGGTCTCGTTGCCACCTCCGCCGCCACCAGATGTGGTATTCTTGCCATCTTCGCCGCCACTAGTAGTGGTTTCGGTTCCCTCGTCACCAGATGTGGCCTCCGCCCTCTCATCGTCGGCATCCACCATCTCGGCGTCGATTAACCGCTGAACCATCATCAAGTAGTTATCCTCTATCGGGTCCTCGCCTCTTCTCCCAGAAGTCCCGGCCTCATCATTGTTAGACATCTTCGCACTAACTACAAAAAGTCGTAGTTAGTAAAACAACTATAAGGAAAAACAATTCACTTGTGGTGGTGATGAAAAATTTGCATATACCCATGAGAACCTTTGAGATTGCCAAAATTTCGGATACTACATATGTCATAATTTTAGCAAGTCATGCCAAAATTTACGAAAAATTTGGGCATGACCTTTGCTAAAATTATGACATATGGAGTACCGAATTTGCCGGAATGGAAGTTAATCAACATTTCGGCAATCTCAAGGGTCTCTCGGGGTACCTGCAAACATTTCATACACAGGCACATCGCCACCACCACAAGCACAACAAATTCATCACGACCACAAGGCCACATCAACCACAAGACCGAGGGCAACCATAACAAATGCATTCACAACCACCATCACCACCACCACATCATCGACACACATATCATCTCACCTGAAACTGAACAACAATGTCGAGCTCCTTCTAAACTTCCTGCATACAGCAAAACAATTTGAATTAAGAACTACAATCATAACAATTTGATATAAACTAAACTAACCTAAACCCTAATTTTGAACTAATATACCTAATATATTGTTTAACTAAAATTACAGAAATGGAAGAACTAAAATAAACTAACATGGTGTTTATCTAACCCTAATTTTGAACTAATATAACCCTAATTTTAAACCTAATTTCCTAAAAACTTGGGCTGGGAAAATTAACAAACACCTTGTGGGTGCTAGCTAGGAGGGAGAGGAGGTGTGGCCGAACCTTGGGCACGGCGGGCTGGGGTGCGAGGAGGAGGAGGTCAAGGCGGTGCAGGGGTCGATGCGGGCGCTCGGGCCATGGACGACGGTCGCCGTGGGTGTCGGGGCTGTGCTGACGGCGTGGGTGCGCTCGGGCGCGAGAGAAGAGAGGGCGGCGTGGGCACAAGAGGAGAGGAAGGCGTGTGGACGCTCATGGCCATGGACGGCGGCGTGGGCGCTCGGGGCCGTGGACGACGACGTGGGCTCGGCGCTTGGGGAGGAGGATGGAAGCGCGCGGCAGTGGCAGACAACGGTAGGAGGATGGGGAGCGGGCGGCGTGTGGGCAGTGGCGTCCACGGTAGCGCGGTCGGAGTCGCCGGCGGTCGGTTTGAATCAGAGATGGGGGCGGCGCGCGGGAGAGTGCGGACGGAAAGAAGGGGGAATGAAATTTTGGAGGGTTAAATTACCTGGTGTGCGCGCTTGGGAAGAGAGAGAAGGGGGCCGGGGGAATGAAATTTTGGGCCACTTTACCGCTGCGGACAAGGTTCTTGTCTGTCAGCGGTGCTAGCTTACCGCTAACGAACTGTAGGGTTTGTTCGTCAGCGGTAAGGTGGTACATTTTATATTTTCTTTTCTTTTTTTGTTTTGTTTTTTTGTTTTCCTTTATCTTTTCAAATACTTTTTTGCAATTCAAAACACATTTCAAACACATGTGTGTATTTCAAAAAAACAAACAAATACTTGTGTGTGCATTTAAAAACACATTACAAAATACATCATGCATGGTTCGGCAATCATTTGAAATCGATCATCGTCATATCAAATTACATGCCACATTTCAAACATTTGAAATACAAATTAAGATACACACATCGAGCGTCTTTCTCAGTGCATCTTCTTGCCTTTTTGGTCGC
>CAMZMU010000089.1:28318733-28475488 GCA_947311845.1 Poa pratensis | reverse complement strand
GGGGGGGCGAGCGCACATGTAAGTGGCCCTTAAGTTCTCTGTGGCGCACTGCCTCGTGCACCACATGTAACTTATCTGTGGCGCGCAAGCTTGTGCGCCACAGGTAACTTGGGACAGTTTTCAAAAATTTCGAAAACAGACCGTGTTTTTCAAACTTTTCAAAAATGGACATATATTTAATTTGCACAGTTGTTCACATATATTTGACAATATTGTTCACATACTTGAATTTTTTTGAAAATTTTCATTTTTTTTGAAATTTTTCAAAAACATTCAAAAAAAATTAAAAATTGTCCACACAAGATACAATAAGAGTGATACAAATGAGGGATACAATATTGTTCTCATATCAAGAAGTGTGCTTCATGAGTTGATCGCGATATATAAGTGCGTAATTATACAAATTAGGGATACAAAATAATAAGTGCTTCAAATCGTTAGTGTTTGGCAATCTTCTGTCCTTTTTTGGTCGTTGTTGAAAAATTTAGCCCGACATTGTGAATTTTTCGTGTGTACAGAGGACCTGTTGACTTGGGTGGTACCATGGTCCTGCTTATTCTTGTGGTGTAGGTTTCCTGATTGTTATCGTCATCTTCTATATTTGGGTCACCGTACTTGTCGAAGTCGTCCTTGTTGGCAACTCCATCCATTCCGGCGATGTTCCTTTTGCCTCTCCTCACAACAACACGGATAGGCTTGGACGAGTCGATTATGAAGAAGCATTGTGTGCAGTGCTTAGCCAATACCCATGGCTCATTTTGTGCGGTGACGTTGGCGCTTGATTTGGCTGAGGGTATGAACATGGTGACGAAATATCGGTCTTCGGGAGTGACGTTCTTAGCTGACAGCCCCGATCTGACACGAAACATCGGCACCTTCTCTCCAGAGTAGCTTAGCTCCCATATCTCCTCGATCCTTCCGTAGTATCTTGTCAGCACGTCACCAGTGTAGGGTTCCATCGTTACCCCTGAGTTTTGATAATCAGAGTTTTTGTCCTTCTCCTCCATGTAGAATGTGAACCCGTTAATATCGTACGCTTGAAACGTCACGAGGTTGGTCGTGGGTCCATGTGCCAATGCGAATAAGAGGATGTCGTATGTAGAGATCATTGGCGGCGGATTAGCCTTATGCTGGTCTTTGAACCAGCCCGCGAAAGAGGAGTTGTGCTCTCTGATTATTTCTCCCTCCGTCCTCGTCTTGCCCATATCACCATACTTCTTCCTAATTGTGTTTTGGTGCTATGCCAAATAATCGTCAACCATATCAATGTGTTGTAGTGCTACTAAGTTGGCCCTGTCAAAGTCGGCGCATCGACATTCAAAGTCCACATGCAAATCCCTCCGGCCATTTCTGTGACCTGCTCCATTTAGCCTGCCGAGGTGCTTGTTTATGGGCAAACCAACAGGGTTCTCGAGGTCTAGATAATTCGTGCAGAAAGAGATGCACTCTTCGGTGAGAAAGCCTTGGACGATGCTTGAATCCGGACGTGCCCTGTTACGAACAAATCCTTTGATGACCCCATTCAACCGTTCGAACGACATCATATTGTGCAGGAACAGCGGCCCGAGATGGATTATATCATCCACGATATGGAGCAACAGATGCACACAGATGTCAAAGAATGTGGGCGGAAAGTAAATTTCAAGCTTGCATAGTATCACAACGATCTCTTGCTGCAGCCTCTCGAGCTGTTTCCGGGTGATCGACTTTCGAGAGATGACGTCGAAAAAGTTACAGAGGCCAAAAAGTGTTTCACGGACGTGCTTGTCCATTATCCCTCTGATTGCAACCGGAAAGATCTGCGTCATCACGTAACAGTCATGAGACTTCATCCTGCTGAAGCATTTTTTCTTCGGGTCTAGGTATCTACTTATCAACCCCGCGTAATCGATAGGCACTTTGACTCCTAGAAGGCACTTGAAGAGTTGATCGATCTCATTCTCGTGCAGAGTGAAGCTGGAGGGGGGAATAGTAGTCATTATTCCTCTTAACCCATTTGTCCTTGTGACCGTCCGTTTCCTCATCCGACTGATCTTCCCCCGGCCTTTTCCGGCGTCCCCCTTGAAGCTCTTCCCTTAAACCATAATATATCAGGTCGCTTCTTGCTTTCGGCCCATCTTTGGTCCTCTCCGCCATGTTGAGCACAGTGCCAAACAAACTTTCGAACACATTCTTTGTGATATGCATTAGATCAAGGCAATTAGGCGTACTGAGAATGGGCCAGTACGTCAAGTCCCAAAACAAGGACCTCGCCTTCCATACACCCAGGAGCGGTTTTGGTGCATTCTTCTTCTTTCCCGGTGCAGGGCACTCTTTCCAGTTATCGAGGAGCGTTTTGATATCTTCGCCGCTTCTCTTACGTGGAGGTCCTCGATGCTCATCTTCATTATTGAACAGGTCTCCACCCTTTCTCCACGGGTCTTTCTTATTAGGGATCCACCTTCGGTGCCCCATGTAGATGGTTTTCGAAGACCCCTCTTTCGGTAGCTGTAGGTATGTGGTACCGTCCATGCACCTGACGCATGCATGGTGTCCTTGACACACCTGGCCCGAGACATATCCGCAGCCGGGCAAGTCATGCACCGTACAGAGCAAGGCGGCTCTCAATGGGAAATGCTCTTCTGCGATGGCGTCCCATGTGATGACACCTTCCGGCGCCCATAATGTGTCCAACTCATCTTTCAGTAGCTTCAGATACAGATTGATGTCGCTGCTTGGTTGTTTCGGCCCTTGAATGACCATGCTCATGTGAATGTACTTCCTCTTCATGCAAAGCCAAGGGGGGAGGTTGTATATCCACACAAACACTGGCCAGGTGCTATGTGTGCTGCTCTGTTTGCCAAATGGATTGAGTCAGTCAGTGCTCGCACCCAGCCTGATGTTCCTTGACTCTGGCCCGAAATTTGGATCGTAACTATCTAATGCTTTCCACTGGGTTGCATCCGAAGGGTGTGTCAGCATTGCCTTATCAATCCGCTTCGGATCTTTTAGCAGTGCCTTCTTTCTATCCGCGTGCCAGCGCATGAGCTTTGCTTCCTTGGGGTCTTGGAAATATCTCTGCAGACGGGGAATGAGCGGAAAGTACCACACAACTTTTCGAGGAGCTTTCTTCCCTTTCTTGTATCGAGCAGCGTTGCACACTGGACATGTGGTCTTGTCCGCGTCCTCTTTCCGATAAATGTAGCAATCATTGATGCATACATGGTATCTTTCGTGCGGTAAATCAAGGGGGCACACGATTTTCTTAGCCTCGTTTAGACTCTTAGGACACGTGTTCTTCTCCGGAAGGACATTCTTCCAGTATTGCAGATTATCGTCGACGCTAGCGTCGGTCCAATGGTGTTTTACCTTCATCTGCAGAACATCGAGAGCTACTTTCAAACGGGAGTCCTCCGGCCTGCAACCTGGATACAATGGAGTATTCGAATCTATCTCAAGTTTCCCCAACTTAGATTTCTCTCTAGCAGCAGCTCTATCGTTACTCGTCGGCCTTAGAAGCAGTTCTTGCAAATGAGGGTCCAGCAAGAACGTAGTTAGCGGCGTCGACGTCTCCGCGTCAACCAATTCTCCATTGTCATGTGCGGTAGGCTCTTCGTCTTCTCCCCTCGTTGTTATGCTCAACAATCATCATGTCCACTTCGTCTTCATCAATGCCCTTCGTCGTCATCTACTGCCATCAGCGCCGCATGGACCTCCACATCATCTTCATCATTCATCCAAGGGGCGCCATCCATGAAACCACGCATGAGCAGGTGATCCCACACTACACCGGAATAGGGGTGGTGCAAGGTCCTTAGCTTGCATTGTCGACACAGAAATCTTATCTCCAACTCCTCATTTTTATACATATCGTTCGTCGCGTGTCTCAGATATCTGTCCACTTTCTTTCGCTCATGATGATCATTATCGCCTGCACGGTACATATAAGCAAAATGATTAGGTAGAACCATCTAGGTTGTTGTCGTCATGCAAAATTTTGGCATGAACTCCCTACAAATGGGACCGAGAATTTTACCAAAGTTTTGCCAAAACGGAAATGAATCAATGTTTCGGCAACACATTGGCAACTCATCCACCCAAATATCAAATTTTCATTTATTTAGTGATCACATTCGCCCAAATCTCACAATTTCATTTATTTACATCATCCAATCCATATAGTCACCTTACACACGAGAAAAGTTAACCGCGAGACGACCCGTCGACCGAGAGAGAGCTTGTTGGAGAAGGGGAGAAAAAGTAGATCTATATATCTAGGTGAGATCTAGGTGTGTGGGAGAGATTTTAGTAGCTAGATCTATGCCATGGATGTAGAGAATGCGTGGGAGAGAGATTTTACCAACTAAAATGGGTTAAATTGACCAAAATTGGTGCAAAATGAGGAAAATGAGTTAGGAAGCAAGAGGTTTGGAGCTAAGAAGAAAGGGGGAAGTGAGCTAGCAATAATGGAGGTGGAGGTGGGTGGGGCGAGTTAAGTCTCCAGCCCAGATTACCTGTGGCGCACAGGCTAATCCGTGCGCCACAGGTATTTTGTTACCTGTGGCGCACAGAAGTTTTGTGCGCCACAAGTAATGTCTCCCCTCTTTCCAACTTTGCGAAAAAAATTGGCGCCAACTACCTGTGGCGCACAAAATTCCAGTGCGCCACAGGTAATCTCTCTCCTCTGTGTTACCTGTGGCGCACGGGATATTGTGCGCCACATGTACCCTCTCTCCTCTCAATTACCTGTGGCACACCGTATAAGCCGTGCGCCACCGATAATCTCTCTCCTTCCGCAGGAAATCGGAGAGAGAGGTGAGAGATTACCTGTGGCGCACCACATATTCGGTGCGCCACAGGTAAACTTTTACCTGTGGCGCACTGAAATTTGGTGCGCCACAGGTAAGTTGTTTGAGACTCTTCCAAACAGGAGAGAGAGTACCTGTGGCGCACGCGTAAGTCTGTGCGCCACAGGTAACATTTCACCTATAAGCCTTTTTCTACTAGTGCACGCGTCGCTGTTGCTAGAGAAGCTCGCCACCACCGCACGAGAGAGAAGGCTCTGCTGCCGTCGTCGCCCCCCAGGGTTTTCCCGGCGGCAAATGGAGTAAGCAGGAGAGGGTAGGCCGTGCGCTGTCAGGATGAGCGCCGCCCAAGCCCGCCTAGGGTTACGCGACTTGGGGCCGAATAGGGCTAGGTCCCCTTACGGTGCATCTATAGACATTTGACCAAATTGTTGGTTCATCACATGCATTACAAACCAAAATAGCCAAGTGACCAAAAGTTGTCATACACGAATACATCTCGTTTTTCTCGCTAAGATAAATCACAAAGTTTGGAAAGCAACTAGTTATGTAAATTAAAATCACATAGAAGGTAGAGAACCGCAATTTCTAAGAGAGGAGTGCGATGAAGTTGGTTTTCGATCATCCGGCTCTTGCTCTCTTCCAGTGGTTCAAGTCCCTAACTTCCGCCTCCTCCTTAATTACTCCCCCACTTCTTCATGTGTATACAAAAAAGACAGATAAAAATGTTAGGCAAAGAAAAGCAATAGTTCACATGTCATGCAGAAATATGCAATGTAGACACAAATATACTAAGCCACCTCAAAAGCATGCCTCATATACTTAGATTGGACACACACAAGCAACCCTGATTGCTCTGTTGAACCAAGTAGGATGCACACATGTGCATATCACAAGGCTCAACAGACTATCAGGGTATCATGTAGTGGGCCACATCATTTTAATCATCGGCTAAAAAAATGAAGTAGGGTCAACTCAAAAGCATGCCTCACTTAGATTGGACACACAATTCAGAAATGGTGTCACTGAGATCTAGTAGGACGTAGAAAATGTGTATTCGTGCATATCACAAGTTTCACTGGTACCACCTGAAAGGACAAGGATGTCGCCTTGAGGGGGGTGAATTGGCGATTAAAACTTTTCCGGTTTAGTCTTGATAAATCCGGAATAAAACTTAGGTGTTTAAAATAACAAGCCAACAACCTAAAAAAACTAGGCTCACCTATGTGCACCAACAACTTATGCTAAGCAAGACAAGCAACAAGGTGATAGCAATATAGAATACTTCAAGCACGAAGGTTATCACAATGTAAAGTGCATAAGTAAGAACTCGGATATAGAAATAACCGAGGCACGCGGAGATGAGGATGTATTCTCGAGTTCCTCCTTTTTAGGGGAGTACGTCTCATTGGAGAGGTGTGAGCCACCACAACAGGTCGGTCTCAACGCCACAAAGGTTTCACCTTCTTCTCCGATGAACCGCACCACAAAAGGTTTGATTCACCTTCCACTATCGGAATCCTTCAAGGCGAAAACCAGAGCCTTTACAACAACAATCCGGGGCACAACCCACAACTAGATTGGAGGCTCCCGAACGGCTACAAGTGACCACAAAAGGTCTCAACCACCACAATGGTGTCTAGGGTCCAAAGACCCAAGAGTAACAAGCTCACAAACTTTCAACTTCCACGAATCCTCGTGCAGAGCACAAACCGATGCAACAAAGTGATGGCAAGAGCACAATGCTCAAATCCTTCACTCTCAAATCCCACCAAAAGCAACTAATGCTTATGGGGGAGAAGAGAGGAAGAACAAAGAAGAACCCAACAAATGGAACTCCAAGATCTAGATCTAAAGGGTTCCCCTCACTTAGAGGAGAGATGGATTGGTGGAAATATAGATCTAGATCTCCTCTCACTTTTCCCTCAAAGATGTGCAAGAATCATGGGAGGGATTGAGAGAGAGGCAAGCTTTTCAAGGTCAACAATGGTGGGAGACAGAGAGAAAAACGTGCTACTCAAGGTTGAAGAAGGGGAGGGGTATTTATAGGCCCTCCACGAAAATAGCCGTTGCAGCCACACTTAGACCGGAACTTCCGGTTCCAAGGACGAACTTCCGGCCCAGAACTTCAGGACCTCCAAAAAAAGGACTAAAAATCGGTACTGGACTTGGGTCCGGAACTTCCGCCCCTTCAGAAAACTGCAGAAACACCAATACGAAAACGGCAATATCTTGGGCATCCGAACTCCGTTTTCGATGATCCTGGGCTCGTTGCAATCACAACGAAGAGCTTTACAAGATCATGCAGAGAACCATCATAGTCCAACAAGGGAGGATAAAACCAATTGTAGAAAGGTAAACGTTCTCTAAAAAAGAACAACCGGTAAATCCTCCAACATAAAAAACTCAACAAGATATTCATATGAAATTCGTTTTTGATGAACTAAAGCTTGGTATGGAGATGAACACAAGCTCTAAAACCTCAAATGGATAAAAGCCAAATATGAACCAAGAAACATGATATGCCAAGCATGCAAAGGTTTGAGCTCTCCACAAAGATGCGATCAAGTTACTCACTTGAGAACCCCTCTTAATAGTACGTCGTCTATCCTATAACCCGGTCTCCCACTAACACCATGAGACCGGTAAAATAGAAACCTATCAAGATCATACCTTTGCCTTGCGCATTCCACTTGAGCTAGATGATGACGATCTTGACTCCCTCAAGTTGGAGCACCTTTCTTGATTGTGCTTGCTAGCACATGCTTGATTTAGATTTCTCCAGATACTCCCCCATACTCCATTATGGGAGAGCCTCGCTAAGCTCCGTCTTCATGTATCCATTGCAAGCTTCAATCAAATAATATCTTCCGAGATGGATCATATTGAACTTGCACTTCATAATCTTCTCTCTCTTCACAAAGATGATGTCTTGAATCCTTCAAGACATACTTGCAATATGCTCAACTCTACACATGACCATTCTTCGTATAAACCCTTAAATAGAACATTGATCATTATGTAATCTTCTAGAGTCCAACACATGAACTCCAATCTTTTCCTATGGACAAGATCTACAAGTATATCTCAATGCAAACATTAGTCCATAAGGATTGTCATTAATTAGCAAAACCACACATGGGGGCACCATGCACTTTCACCACCTCTGGATCACATAGTGCCACAACATTTTAAATCATTGACATTGTAAAAATGAATATCAAGTAGGGATTTGAAACTAGAGCGAGGCAGGTTAATTTAACGAGAGTACTAAATCGACAACACACCATCACTTCTTCTTGGTCGGCTTCGGCATCGGCTTCAGCGAGAACGGGAGAGAACCATTCAAAGAGTTGAATGGTCTGTCATCACACTACAGTGCTATGCGGTTTTCTATCTCGACGTTAGATGGTGGTGCACCTTGGTTGTAGAACACCCCAGGCTCGCGACGACAGACAATGTTGAACATTATTGTAGCAAACGTCTGCTAGATTCGGGCGAACTCTTGATTGATATCAGCATCACTGGTTTCCGCCATGTCCTTGCACCATTTGTCGAGAGCAGCTGGAAATTGTAGTCTTTGGTGACCCCGTATGTACTCCTGCATTTGATAGATGACATACCAGGCGTCCATCGGACTGCCAGGCGCCTTCTTGATGCAGGAGAACTCCACTTTGTGGGTGAATGCCATCTTGCCTCGCTTATTGTTACTTCTTCTTAGGATGCCTTGATTTAGAAAGTAGTAACCGTTGAGAGCATCATCCATAACCTTATTGATGTGCCTGTAGTCTTTCTTCTGATCACTACCCGCGTCGAGATAGAAGGCAAACGAATCTTTAGGGTACAGAACGATGAGCCTGTTTGGGCTCCTTCCCTTACGTTGACGCTTGGCTTCGCTACTAGATGTGGTCTCGTTGCCACCTCCGCCGCCACCAGATGTGGTATTCTTGCCATCTTCGCCGCCACTAGTAGTGGTTTCGGTTCCCTCGTCACCAGATGTGGCCTCCGCCCTCTCATCGTCGGCATCCACCATCTCGGCGTCGATTAACCGCTGAACCATCATCAAGTAGTTATCCTCTATCGGGTCCTCGCCTCTTCTCCCAGAAGTCCCGGCCTCATCATTGTTAGACATCTTCGCACTAACTACAAAAAGTCGTAGTTAGTAAAACAACTATAAGGAAAAACAATTCACTTGTGGTGGTGATGAAAAATTTGCATATACCCATGAGAACCTTTGAGATTGCCAAAATTTCGGATACTACATATGTCATAATTTTAGCAAGTCATGCCAAAATTTACGAAAAATTTGGGCATGACCTTTGCTAAAATTATGACATATGGAGTACCCGAATTTGCCGGAATGGAAGTTAATCAACATTTCGGCAATCTCAAGGGTCTCTCGGGGTACCTGCAAACATTTCATACACAGGCACATCGCCACCACCACAAGCACAACAAATTCATCACGACCACAAGGCCACATCAACCACAAGACCGAGGGCAACCATAACAAATGCATTCACAACCACCATCACCACCACCACATCATCGACACACATATCATCTCACCTGAAACTGAACAACAATGTCGAGCTCCTTCTAAACTTCCTGCATACAGCAAAACAATTTGAATTAAGAACTACAATCATAACAATTTGAATATAAACTAAACTAACCTAAACCCTAATTTTGAACTAATATACCTAATATATTGTTTAACTAAAATTACAGAAATGGAAGAACTAAAATAAACTAACATGGTGTTTATCTAACCCTAATTTTGAACTAATATAACCCTAATTTTAAACCTAATTTCCTAAAAACTTGGGCTGGGAAAATTAACAAACACCTTGTGGGTGCTAGCTAGGAGGGAGAGGAGGTGTGGCCGAACCTTGGGCACGGCGGGCTGGGGTGCGAGGAGGAGGAGGTCAAGGCGGTGCAGGGGTCGATGCGGGCGCTCGGGCCATGGACGGCGGCGCCGTGGGTGTCGGGGCTGTGCTTGACGGCGTGGGTGCGCTCGGGGCGCGAGAGAAGAGGAGGGCGGCGTGGGCACAAGAGGAGAGGAAGGCGGTGTGGACGCTCATGGCCATGGACGGCGGCGTGGGCGCTCGGGGCCGTGGACGACGACGTGGGCTCGGCGCTTGGGGAGGAGGATGGAAGCGCGCAGCAGTGGCAGACAACGGTAGGAGGATGGGGAGCGGGCGGCGTGTGGGCAGTGGCGTCCACGGTAGCGCGGTCGGAGTCGCCGGCGGTCGGTTTGAATCAGAGATGGGGGCGGCGCGCGGGAGAGTGCGGACGGAAAGAAGGGGGAATGAAATTTTGGAGGGTTAAATTACCTGGTGTGCGCGCTTGGGAAGAGAGAGAAGGGGGCCGGGGGAATGAAATTTTGGGCCACTTTACCGCTGCGGACAAGGTTCTTGTCTGTCAGCGGTGCTAGCTTACCGCTAACGAACTGTAGGGTTTGTTCGTCAGCGGTAAGGTGGTACATTTTATATTTTCTTTTCTTTTTTTGTTTTGTTTTTTTGTTTTCCTTTATCTTTTCAAATACTTTTTTGCAATTCAAAACACATTTCAAACACATGTGTGTATTTCAAAAAAACAAACAAATACTTGTGTGTGCATTTAAAAACACATTACAAAATACATCATGCATGGTTCGGCAATCATTTGAAATCGATCATCGTCATATCAAATTACATGCCACATTTCAAACATTTGAAATACAAATTAAGATACACACATCGAGCGTCTTTCTCAGTGCATCTTCTTGCCTTTTTGGTCGCAGTTGCATAATTTAGCCCCACATGACTTCTTTTGAATGGATATCGATGACCTTCGCCTGCTTCTTCTGGTGTATGTGTTGTCTTAATTATCATCATCGTCAATATATATTTGGGTCACTGAACTGGTCGAAGTCGTCCTCGTTGGCGACACTCCAAATACATTCCGATGATAATTGTTCTCTCCTCACGACATCACACAGCGCGGCTGACGGGTCGGTTATGAAGAAGCTTTGGAACACACGCTACTTTCAAGCAGGACTCTTCCGGTTCGCAACCTGGGATACAACGGAGTATTCGATCGAGTCTATCTCCAGTGGCGCTAACTTAGATTGCTCTCTAGCAGCTATCTCGAGTTCGTCTTCTTTATATAGCAGTTCTTTGAGATCGATGAGGGTCCGCACGACTTAAGTTAGCGGTGTCCGAGTGTTCTCGTCTTCTGTTACCACCTGTTTTTGATCAACGTCTTATCCACCATCATGTGGGGAGGATCACAGATCATGCGCTCTTTTTCATACAAATAGGATGTCCTAAGGGGGGAAGTGCCAACAAATTTTGCCGAAACGGAAATGAATCAACATTCCGGCAAAATATTGGCAAAGTCATTGTCAAATTTCACACATCACAAACAAATACACACATAATAGTCCATTACATCATATCGTGTGGATATACGCGCGCATCTCCGGCGAAATATACACAAAACTGTATTTATATGCGAAGTTACCGCTGGCACACGGGCTAACGCGTTCGCCAGCGATACATGTCCTACCGCTGGCGGACGCAGAACGTAGTTCACCAGCGGTAAGTGGCTCGACTGCGCGGCCCAACGTGGCCAACTAGCTCTGGCGGGCACGCAGCGGCGTTCGCCAACGGTACGTTATTTAGCGCTGGCGAACGAGCTTTGCGTCCGTCAGCCGTAGTTAGGCCCGCTGGTTGGCACAGACTCGCCAGTATCACTAACAGACATTTTTTTTCTGTGCGTAAGCGGTAGCATCAGAACCGTTGGCGGGCGGCCATCCTCGTTCGTCAGCGGTAGGAGCGCTGGCGTACACGCGGGCTTGTCCGCCAGCAATAGCGTTAACTCTGTACCTAATACATTGTTCTAAGGCATAGTGATGCCCGATCATGAAGGCTCTGGAAACTAAAACATCTCTAAGAATCAAAATTTCCATTGGTATCTGTGTAAAGTGTAATCTTACCTAAAGGTAGCCTCCTTAAGTGGAATTCACAAGATAGTACTCTATAAAATATCGCTTTTCTGTTACAGATTTGCAGAAAATATATTAATATACAGACAGGTTCTGTACATAGTCTATGCTTCAATGGAGAAACAACGCGAATTGGAGCGGCAGTGGCCAAGGGAGGTGATCACCCATCATGCGTAGATCAACGCCTTCTCTGCCTTAGTTTTTCTTTCCCCGCTGTTGGAAGGATGGCCCCGAACATGTATTAGCTGTCTTTGTGGAAGTTTTTTTTGTGCGGCTTTAAATCTCTCATTATTGGTTATATCCGCTTAAGGCAATATTGAGCCGAATTAGACGAAATAGGCCGAAGCCTCGCTATATTAATATAGCAAACATCCGATACAACCAACAACAACGGCTGGGTGGCAGCCAACAAACACCCAAAGAAAGAAAAAATAAGAAACAAAAGGAGACATAGGCGGATTGACTAAACGACAGTGACCCGCAACCGCCGCGCCCTCCAAAAAAGAACCACCACGCTCATAGCACCGGATCGCCATGTACCAAGCAGCACCTTCAAGAAGGGAAGCTGCTGCTGCCCGGACCATCGATGGTCCTAGGGTTTCCCCTTGCACACAAAGGAAGCGGACGAAGGGCAGCCACGACGCCCTTCAAGAAGGAAAGATGCCACTCGAAAGTGGCACCGCACCGGTGTCGGGCGAACCAACAAGGATTTCTCCCGAAAATCCTATCCTCAACCTCGAGCGATTCGTAGCACAGGAGCCCCGCAAGGACGAGCCTCGATCCACCAAACAAGCCGCCCACCAACATGCGCCAAAACGGTTACGAAGCCACCATCGCCGTCGCACCGAAGCTATCGTCACGAGGTCTGCAAGACGGAGGTGAGAACAAGCGTGAACCGGGGTCAGCAAAACCGCGACCGCGCGGGAGGGAACTACCTCCACAGCCGATGCCGGTAGTCGACCTGACGCGGCAGAAGAGCACACCAACCCCCGTTAGATCCGACCAGGCCAAGCAGGCCTGTAAAGCCCCCACGGGGGCACACCAGTTCTAATAGGGTCCGGCCTGATGGGGGATTATAACCCGGTAGGCCCATAAAGAGGGAAGCGCGACCCGCCAGGCAGGAGGCCTGGCCAGGCCAGCTAACCATCAGCACGGGCCAGGTTACGTTGATGGGCCAGCAAGCTTGTCGGTAACCCGGCTAGAAGGAAAGCATCTAGAAAACCCGGAGGCGGTGCGTGTCACGGAGTCCAAGGCTTGGAGGACACGAAGGGCCAGAAGACCTAGAGTAGGACTCCGAGTCTGGGGTAGAATCCGGGCTTACCTTGTACAGAACCAGGAGACCCGGTCATCAATATAAGCGGGCTCCTAGGTCATAGTTAGACAAGCTTTTACGAGATAGACACTACTAGGAAATAGGCTTTCTGTGGGGCACCATTTTTGCATTCTGTGGCGCATGGTGGGTGCGCCACAGAATGCTCGCCACTAAATTTTTAATTCTGTGGCGCACCCCCAGATGCGCCACAGAAAACCACAATTCTGTGGCGCACCACTACCTCATGCGCCACGGATTTTTTTTTTTTTGAATTTTAAAAAAAGGGCGGCCAGATCTAGATCTGGATTCTCAAAAAATTAAAAAAAATCAGAACATGAATTTTTTTGGAAAACCCTAAATATTTGAATTTTTTGAACATTTTTAACACTCCAAGCATATCTCAAATGATGACTTCCCAGTAGGTCACTCATACTCAGATTGCTCCAACCCAAGCACGCTTAACTTTCAAGCTCTATTCAATTCAGCTACCCTTATGCTACCCAAGTTCTTATTGATAATAGTATCATATCAACCCTCTTAACCCTTGTGTATGTGTATATATGTGTGTGTAGTTTATGTGTGGTATGTGTATATATGTGTTTTTAAAATTCAAAAAAATCAAAAGTTATGGCCGTTTTACATTTTTTTTTTCTGATTTTTGTAAAAAAGGTCAAAATTCATATTTCAAAATTTCTATACAAACTAGACACTAAAATCTAACTAAATCTCAAAGGATTTTATTTTTTGAAGGTTTTAACATTTTCTTTGAGTTTTTGCAAAACTAAAAAGGCGATCCAGGGGTGGGTGGGATCTGATTTCAAAAAAAAAAAATCTGTGACGCATGGGGCCTGGTGCGCCACAGAATTGCTGATTTCTGTAGCGCATGGCCTCATGCGCCACAGAATGTGTCTTTTCTGTGGCGCATCCCACCCCATGCACCACAGAAAGGACAAATTCTGTGGCGCATATACAACATGCGCCACAGAAAGGCACATTTCTGTGGCGCATGTGGTTTCTGTGCGCCACAGAATTCTAAATTTCTGTGGCGCATGCAAAACAATGCGCCACAGAATTTTTTTCTGTGGCGCATGGCAATTTGGTGCGCCACAAAATGTCATTCTATAGAAAGGCAGTTTACTGGTAGTGAGAGAACCAGAGAGAGATTATAGTTATCACCGCTACCAAGCGAGACTTGTAACCTAAATCGAGATCCGGCTCTGTTGTCGTAGCCGGGTTATCGAGATCGAGATGAATAATAGCATAGCAGGAAGTAGGTCTTTATCTCCAATGAATAGGCCAAACTTGGGTAAATCCCTTGTCCCCGCAAAGCTAAACAATCTCCCAGACACTAGCTTCGCCTTGCCCTACAACTCAAGTTATCCTATGGTAACATCTGCCGTGACAACCTACGACAGTTGGCGCCCACTGTGGGGCTAGGTGCGCATGGATTCACAATTCGATGGGTCTAATCTTCATCAACAACGACGGCCGAATCAGCGACCCGAGGGCTCGACATCAACACCGCCCTCGTGTGTTGCTGGTCAAATCCGCCAGATCAGTGTGCGGAAGATCGACATCACCATCGCTTCCGTGCGCTCGTTCAAAGTGTTCGCCGGATCGAGCGATTGGAATCGCAAGGGCAGGTCTGACCCGGCAGGAATTCCGCGATCCGCCGGGTTGATCATATTTTCGCTTCCGTACGGGAGTAGGAGTCTGAGTTAGGTTCCAGCCTGCCCGTGGCTGAAAATAAATGGAAAGTCCAATCAATCGAGTATGGATCGGTCAAAAGAAGTACTACTTCCAGAATCCAGGTACAGTCATGCTAGTGCACGTACATGCAAGAAAGCAAATCGAGTGCAACACTTAACATGGATAAACTAATCCATGTGAGACACGGTTTCCAAGCTAGGAAAGAAAAGAAGAAAAAAAGGAATTCAGTACGTTGGTGCTGCGGCCGGTTTCGCGAGAATATCGTGGCCATCTACGACCCGGCTGCGGATCGGTTTCAACAATTATTGACGACCCGGGCCAGCTTCAGGCAACGATGACCCGGCAGCAGGCCGGCTTCTCCAACAACGCGAGCGTCTCCAACCTCGTCGCAGCGGATGGTGACGGTCCGCACTCGCGCCGCGTCACCAACGCAGAGGACAAATCAAACAAGCTAAGTCGCTTTTATATTTAAATTTCATATTTTCTGCTTTAATTCAGTAAAATGAAATTAGTTCTTCTCAAATAAATTTGAGTCGTAAGGTTGCTAAAGAGGACTAGTCGTCATGATGCACAGTCCAAACATACGTATCCTGCCTCTGGCGAAATAATTTGACGTTCGTTTGCTTACTAAGTCAGATGCGAAACGCAATTGACCAAGTAGTGCGTATGATATTATCAAGCGACTCTTATGCATATAGAAGCCTTTGTCGACATTGAAGATACATATTTGCATGAAAAAATTCCCGCGAAAGCCTACTTAGTCAAGTCGAACGATTAATCATTTGAACACAAGTTAAACTGTTGTGATATTTATTTAATTTTTTTCCCATACATCACGAACGGTGTAATGCATACACATGTTTTGTTTCAGGTACATAGAGTTACAAGATGACTCCTCGAGTGTAAGAAGTTCCAGGTCGCTGTAGGTGTGCAACCCGGCACTTGGGGACTACACTATTTGAAGTCTAAATCGACACAAATGGTTAAGTCCCGAGATGCTGCAGGCATGCAACCCGGCACTTGGGGGCTACACAGCTATCAGGGTACATCGCGACAAGATAGACACCGGCGAATCGGCGACGTATGCACCAGCGACTCGGCAAAATCAAAGCTGGTGACTCGGCGACGTTTACGCCAGCGACTCGGTAACATCTACTCCAGCAAACCCGGCAAATGACATGCCGGGTAACCCGGCAACATCTACGTCAACAAACCCAGCAAATGCCACGCCGGGTAACCAAGCATCATCAACGTCTACGGGAAGGCAACTACGACGCTCGTGACTTCGCAAGCTCTACATCTGCAAGCCGTCAATGTTCATCCGCGACTCAGCATCCACTACATCAAGACCCGGCACAGACTCCGTGTCCCAAGAAGACAACATCTTCAACAAATCAAGATCTTCCACCCGACTCTTTGACTCACCCGAAAGCTTGGGGGCTACTGTCGAGGATATGGGACACGGGTACCCACATGGAGGTGATTGTGGCCCATCAAGAGGAGGCCCAGTAAGCCGGGTCAACTATCAGAGTAGGACTAGGTCACCTTGCCGACTTGTAATAGAAGATGAGACTAGTTTGTATCCAACTAGGTCTCTACATGTAAGCCGGCCCCTTCCACCTATATAAGGAGGGGCAAGGCGCCCCAAGAGGACTGACCTACGAGAGGCTCAACACACGACCTACACCAAGGGAGGAGCCGCCTCATACGGCGACTTCCATCATGAGCATACGGAATAAGACCTAGCCACAAACAGCACATAGGGATATTACCGGACGATGTTTCCCGGGTCCCGAAGCTGTATAAATCTTGTCTTTCGTGTGCTAACCCACATCGACGATGCCCATGCGTACATAGTCCCGTATAAATCATCCTCAGATGATACCATCGTTGATTAATACCACGACACGGCCGGTCCCAAAACGGGCCCATGAAGCTCGCCGCCACGCTGCAACAGGCCGGCCGCCGTCGTCGCTGTCCCCTGCACTCTCTTCATCTCCTCCAGCTGCAGATCACCCAACAAGAGCAGCCAGCCCGCCCCGACCCATATGGGCCCGGTGGGACCAGATCTGGGCCGCAGGGCCCAGTTTCGCGCCCCCTGTTGACCACCGTCGCGAGCATTCCTGCGCCACCCCGCACAGGTCTGCGCGCTCCGCCGCCGTCACGCTAGCCCCCGGCCGGAGCCGGACCGTCGCCATCCTCGAAAGCACCGCCGCCGGAGGAGCGCCGCCCCGCGAGGCCTCCTACGTTGCGGGTGGAGAAGATCCGCCGCCGCCGGCCCCGCTGAGCTCAGCGGCCCGCGCAGACGGCGGCGGGAGGGGAAACGCGGGGAGTGGGACGGGAGGAGAAAGAGAGGAGCTGCGACCGGCCGTCGTGGGGGCGGCACGGTCGCACGCGGACGCGGGGGAGAGGAGAGCGGCGGCCGGGCCGGGCCGGGCATGGCGCCGGCGGCGGGGCGGCGGCGGCGGAACCCTAGGGTCGGGGGAGAGCGCAGAAGGGAGGAGTCGGGGATCAGAATTCTAGTTCATATTGAGCCGAATTAAAATGTTTCCTTTGTCGAAAGAAGCATTGATCAACCACTACCGTTAATCACCTTTTGTAGTTCAATTAATAAGTAGAGCCTGACATGATGTAATTCAACGGTGATCTGGTGCAGCAGTTCAGACATGATTGGGGGTACGACACCTATCGTACGTTATGAACTGTTCCCTGTCGCTTGCTGTTGGATCATGCCCGATCGAATAGGTTTGAGCTTTGAAGTCAAGTTGGCAGCCAACAGACACACACAATTATTAGTTGTGCGGAAAACGAGCCGAAAAAAAGAAGGATTTTTTAACCGCAAGGAGAGACAACTGGGCTTTGCCTTTCAGTTATGGAACATGTTGAACAGAGCATCCGCTAGCTTACGCTGATGAAATCGGCGATGCCGTCAGCCCATTGGCGTAGCCATAGATCTTCCAGAGCTGAAGCGGCAACCAAGCTAACGGTAAGATCACAAAGCATCAAAACTAGCTGTATAAAGCAGGAATCCTTCCTATTCATTATAGATTATGAAAAGAGTGTAGAAAATAGGGGAAGGCAATTAAATAAAGAACTACTCCCTCCGTTCCAAATTAATTGATTTGGATTTGTCCAAATTCGGATGTATCTACACACGAAAACATGTCTAGATACATCCAAATTTGGATAAAATCCACATCAATTATTTTGGAATGGAGGGAGTACCACCCAAAGAAAGGTGTCGTTAAAAACAGAAGAAGAAAAAACTATGTCTTTGAGAGGGACAGCTTCCACAGCAACAAAAAATTCTCAAATATATTGACCACGGGGGAGACATGCAGACCAAGCACTAGCCGTGAGGCCTGAAGCCACCGCACAAACAGAGGCCGAGAAGGAAAATGAGATCGTATGACATCATCAGGAGCTTCAGTTGGGGTGGGCCGATCTTGGGCTGAACCTGCTACGAATTCGGTTTTTTCAAGAATTGTAGGCATCCGGCGTCCGGAGTGGAAAAAATGGAGTCCGAGCTCATGGAGTCCTTTATTTTAAAAAATCGAAAATAATATTTTGAAGTATCAAAACAATCATCTATGTAAACAATGTTGTATTCTACTAACGTGTAAAATCTCAGCTACAAAAATCTTATATTTTTGCTGCATAAAAATAACAAAGTCGACATTTGAAAGTAGTGAATAGTGCAAAATTTAATCTCTTTAAGATCTGTCAGATTGTTATTTTGTGTAGCTTAGAATAAAAAATATGTTTATCTGAGATTTTGCAAGTTGGTAGAATAAAATATTTTCTATATGGAGGATATTTTTGCAAAAATTTGAAACTTAAAAATATAATTTGATTTTTTCAAAATAAAGGGATCAATGAAGTTCGGCCTCCATTTGTGGTTTGTCGGGTCCGCCTATAGAGGGGCGGATCGAGCGAAACGCTGGCCAGATGTCAAACTTCTAGGTATTTTATCAAATCTAGCCAAGCCTCTTGTGACGTCTAAGCGAAACGATTTGCAAATCTGTCCCCCAAAGTTGACGCCGAAGAGAAATAGAGAATGGAGCTAAAATTATGCAGATCGGTCCAAAGACATTTTTGCACCCACATGCTCCCAGAGCATTGGAGCCGATCTCTGTTCGGCGTTGGATTCAGTTGGCGTCGACCTGCCGCATGCACCAAAGTTGGATAAACTATTGATTTCTACTTCTTTCTTCCGCTTGTAGTCAGCTACGGCCTGCCTATGCATATGGCCAAGATTAATTCCATGGCATCGTACGTGTATGCGTACGGAATCAATGAAACATAGTTCCTGTGCATGTGTTACATCGGCTAGTTATGTTACATACGTGGAAAGTGCAAATGGCATCCGAGTTACATGTAGCTCAGTATTTGTGAAAATTTGAAATCCTATGTTTTAAATATTCGAAACAAAAGAAAATTCGTATTATTTTAGACTGCACAAAAATGATAAAGATGGCAAAATTTTAAGTTTTTTAAACTGTGCACTGTTTATGGATCCACTACACACTTATCATTTTTTCCCAGGGCAAAACACAACAAAATTTTCAATTAAAATTTGCATAGTGGTATATGTTGACATTATTTATACCTAGATGTTTCTTTCTGAATTTTGAATTTTCCAAAAAACAAGCTCCATGGATCTTGGCCTCGAAAACGCCGCACATGTTCACAGTACTTTGCTTAAGACCACAACTGCCAAACGTGTCTGCTATTTGCAGATACCCTAATAAACCAGTGATATCTGAAAATAGTGGCATCTCAAGACTACAGGTATATAAACCGTGGTATTTCAAAATTGTATTTTTTTTTAAATACGGAGTACTATACTTCGAAATAGATATCTGATTGAATTATCAACAATCTATTATATATACTAAAAGCAAAATGAGTATGTTTAATAGAGACACCACGTTAAGCCACATCATTAACAAAAATCCACCCCTTTGATCTAATTGACGCTTATTAAACAAGGAAACTGAACCGTCAGATTTAAGTTACAATATACTCAGCCGACCCTGGGCGTACACATATGATGTTCTCCCAGTCACGTACCTAATCAATTAATAATGACAAGAAAAACGCTACAGAAAAGACGTATTAAAAAAACCTACCCTAATTTCCAGAGTTAATTGCAAAAAGATACCACAATTGGGGCTAGGGCTTCAAAATACTACCACTCTACATTTTTTTGCAGAAAACACAGGTATTCAGTAATTTTGTGACAAATAGCACTAATCATCCAGTTGACATGCTCTAAAAAAGTTATAGACGGGTGGGGCCTGCTGTCAGGGTTACGTGGCACACATAACAACTAAAAAAGGATGCGTACGAGAGGTTCTAAACATCTGGGGGCGATTTTCTAGATTAGCAGGTCAACTCCTCTCACCTGACCCGCTCTCTCCCCCAGTACACGCGCCGCCGCTACTGCTCCGGCCGCCTCGGACCATCGTCGCTCTGGCCGCCGGCCGCACGCCGCCCTGTAAGCCGACGAGCACGACCATGGCGTTCCACGGCGAGCTCGAGCGCGTTGATGTGGCAGCACAGGCGCAGGGTCGAGCGCGCGGTGAATAGGACGTCGGGGCTAGGGCGCGTCGGCCGCCGCCGACCGCGTCCCCGTCGCCGTCTAGCGCGCCCGCGGCGCGTGCTCGCCACGAGGAAGCCACCGGGAGCCGTCGACTTCTGTGGAGCCACATGGGAACGGCGGCGGCGCCCTCGATCCCGTTGTCGTTGCTCCGACGGAGGCAGTGACCAGTGAGCACGCGGCCTCGACCTCGGCGTGGATCCCTCCGGTGCGGCATGGATGCGGAGGCGTCGCGCGGCCGGCGTGCAGCACGAAGCGGCCGGAGCAGCGGCGATGAGAGAGAAGAGGTGGTTGGCGCTCTACCGGAGACGAGGAGGATGGCTGCGCCCGGTGTATATATTTTTTATTCTTTAAGTCCCATTGAATATTTCCAGAAAAACCCAAATATTATACTCAGTACAATGTGTGTCCCCCTTGACCGTTTCGTCAGGCCACGTAAGCCTGATCAGTGCTATTTGACACAAAATTACTGAAGACCTGTGTTTTTTGCAAAAAAATCGTAAAGTGGTAGTTTTTTGAAACCCTAGCCCCAATTGTGGTAGCTTTTTGCAATTAACTCTAATTTCCACGACCGAGAAAGGAATTAGTGCGGCCTGCCCTCTGCGCCGCCGTGGCCTCGCACCTATGTTATGAGGCTCGCTGGAAGGCACATGCCCGGCCGGCCGGCCCAGCTCCTAGACGCAAATACGGCAAAGGCAGCGCTGGCCAGCGATCTACGCCAAGGTAGATATTACTCCCTCCGTTTATAAAACGATGTCTCAACCTATGTCAAATTTGGATGTATCTACACACTAAATTATGTCTAGATACATCCAAATTTGAGATACGTTGAGACATGCTTTTATGAACGGAGGGAGTATATAATTTTCAAATTCTTCACGTAAGTCCTCTCTTCCTTACACTTGGATTATATATTTAGCCCTTTAATATTTAAGACGTGAAAAGCTTATTCACATGTTCCAGCCGGCGGTATAGGTAGTAAAATTAGAGTTGGAGCTAATTCGGTCTACCCTCTATTCTTCTGCCTTATCGGCGGTGCCGCTCACAATGCATATTGAGGCTAGAGGGTAGGACCTTTATATAGACTCCAAATTACAGATAACTCAATCTGTTTCCAGATAGGACTCGTGACTTGTTAAACCAACCACTATCATTAACAGCCATTAACCGAGCCTATTACTGTTGAACAATTAGGTCCCAGCACGCACGTGTGAGTCATGCGCCGAGTTCGAATACAAAATCAAACTCGCTGGCTTTAACAATCCATAGAGCCAATCCTATGAACAACCTGACATTCCGCTCTATATTGTTCCCGGGTATAATTCCAGCATATTAATATACACTGTGTTCCAGTATAGCCGTACCGGCTTCCTTAAGTACAATTCCACATCATTAATTCCTGTTATTTCCGTGATTCTTCCACACTGAAGTTTAATTCCGGACAATGTAGTAAATATATAAAATGTTGCAAGACACAATTTCCTACATCTCCCACTTGACTGAAAACATTTTATTTCAGCTAAGTGAATTCCCATGCTATTACATGGTTAGCAATTAATTCCTTCCTTCAGTGCACTCACGTTGTATATAAACTTTGTGACTTTTGGAGTCAAATTATCACAAAGTAACAGGTTATGATGCACCTTTCCACGACCTTAAGTTCACAAAGAAAATTCCTTAGCCATAGACCTTCCTTCAATGCTTGATGCATCAAAGTATTCATATTTCATAAATAACGAGTACTAAATCATGTTTCCTTTGTACACCATAAAGACCTACAAAAGTAAATATTAACACATAACATAAAATTGATTACCTTTCACCAAGATCACAAATAGCGTCAATATATTCACGTAGTTGAAGGTTGAGATCATCAATGAATAATGAGTAATCCATATTTCCTTGACATTGCGCGACAAGTCCATTATGTGATTCCAAAAATTTCAATAAGATTCATATTCCGTTTGCTAATAATTCCAGCAAATCGTTTCCGTGCTAATCAAAATAGCAACAATTACAACGGCATGGCTAAGATCAGGTCGCACGAATAATGTCCCACAATAACTGAGGATGACAATTATTCTTCCTTTTTTCCTCACGAGTTTAAATATAATTCCTCGCAGAGTATCATTCCCTTAATCAAAAGGTACATGACAGGTTTGCACTTTTCCATAGAAAATATATCAAAATATTATCTATGTAATTCCACTCCCAAAATGCAGGAAGCTTTAGACATATCTTTCATATGAAAGTTAGAACTGAACCAAGCTTTCACTTCCATCAATGTGATATTTTAAAACCAATAAGAACATAGTTAGCACAAAACAATTCACACTAACCTTTGTATATGAATATCTTCCATCAGTAATAAAACCGTATGACCTGATATTCCATTGATGTGAAGCTTGTTCCAAAAAACATGAATTGATCAATTCAATTAGCAAACACTGTCATTGTTCCCACCTCCTCTAAATTCCAGAGTTTCCACAAAGTATAACACTTCCTTTGTGTAAATAATTAAACAACAACACCTCCTCTAAATTCCAGAGTTTCCACAAAGTATAAATATTTCCTTTGTGTAAAGAATTAAACAACAAACTTAGAATTGTAACTTCCACTAAGAATGTTGCATTAAACTTCCTTGTAAATAAATCCAATAACAACCTATAGGCATGCGGTTGTTTGGTAAAATAACAAGTTCCCAAACTTTTATTATTCATCATTGAGTTTATTCCTTCACGCAATGTTTCCACCCATAGTTAACATTAGCAACAAGTTTAGTATTTTCTTTCCTAAAATATAGAGTAACTTCCTCAAATAACACACAATAGTAGCCAAGATATGATGGCCCAATTTAATTCCTCCCACTTTTCCTAAGCATGTTAGTGTTGGGAGTGTAACTTGGTGTTTTCCTTTGAGTTTAGCACATATATTTCGGTGTGACTATTAATAAACACACCCTTCATGAGAAAATATCATACTCCTACTTTCCACCAATTTTCTCTTTTTTAGATAAAAATGAAATATCATTTGATCCACTAGAATATAAACATTAAAAGTAAAATCTTGGTGTGCTATGTAGTAAACAATGATTCCAATTCCGTACTACCAAAATATAAATGCATACTTCCTTCCAGTTCACAAAATATAAACAGTGACTGTGATAAATAATGACTTACTGACAAATAGTAGTACGTAATGATTTTCACATAATCAAGGGAATAACCAAGACTTGTATTCCTCCATTTAACCATGGAGTATATGACATAAGACATCGGTGAATAATTCCATGCTAATCACATTAGTTTCAATTAATATTCCTGAAGTGTACTTCCCCCACCAATCAGTTTCAAACCTTGTAATCCTTTAATGAACTGATTTTCCACTTCAGTATGAGATGTTAATACAACAAAAACCTTCCGACCTGTATTGTCAAAGATATTAATAACCATATCAAGTGAATCATGAAATAAATAAATATATCCACCTCAAGTAGGAGTCTCCAAAAATACCGTAAATATGTGTTGATAATGTATCATAATGCTCCCACTAAAGCTTAGAATTCCATAATTAATAATCCACTAATTATGTTCCTTGATATGTGACCAAGTTGTAAATGAGATAAAATAATTGAACCTCTAATGGGAGTGTAAAACCAAATGTCACATTGAAGAGAAATCCATAACTGATAGTCCTCCCACTTAAAGTTTATAATTCCAGAATTAACAAGCGTAATTCTGTTTGTAGAGTATGACCAAGTCGTAAATAACATCAATAATAAATTCTGAGCATGTGTTCCTATTATCAGTATTCCTCCCTATGGAGTTATCTTCACAACAAACTTCCAACGGAATTAATAGAACATGAGACCGTTGTGTTAAATTTCATATTGCACTAACCTTTTTGTTGAGCAATAATTTCACTCTTCCTTTTCCAAATAGCATACATAATCAACAAATTTTTAAGCGAAGATCAAATTTCCGCCCTTAAAGCGTTCTCCATCTTCCTTAAGTGAAGATCAAAGTTTCCGCTCTTGGAGCGTTTTCCATCTTCCTCCAAATATAAGTGATGTCAATTTCAATATAAACATGCTTCATGTCGCCTCGCCTTGTCGTCGTTACGCTAGATAATTCCGATGAATTCTTAAATACTCAGATAGATTCCGGAGTATAACAATGTGTTCCAATATATTCCGGTGATAATGTCAATCCCGTAGCAATTAAAAACAATCATAGTTACAAAAATAATAATTAATCTATCTGACGAAGAGCTTAACAAATTTTCTCGGGTGAATTCCAACTTCCACTATAGGCGAGTGGTGTCCAATAAAAGAAGTCTCAAAAAAACTTTTCCAGATTACGCGTAATATTCCACGTGATCTGTGCACTCCCATATTCAACAGCAAAATAATCAACAATTCATATAACTATGTGAACTAGTCTATTTCTCTTAGTCTGAATTCCATAGTTTTTATTTCCCCGTGACTTTTCCAGTTTAGACATATCAATGACATAATCAATATTTCCTTTCCAAACCGTGTAGTTTGAGCCATCAGTCTACATGTTCAAGTAATTCAGAGTAAACAATACTAATGCCAGAGACAGAAAAGTGTTACCGATCAGGCTAGTGAAAACTTTATTCCTTGGGACCGTGATGGTTAATCACGTGTAGAAGTGGCGGTGAAAATTCCGACGCAGTAATTATTTCCTGGACGCCTTCCTTGATCGAGTAGAATTGAAGAAACCCAGGAGAAAAAAAAATCCTCAATCAGCATGTGGCCGAAGAACATAAACAACAACTTCAAGCTTTCCTCGATCAACGTGCGCAAGAATTGAACAAGTAGCTTCACGTGAAGGAACGCAAAGCCTGCGAGTTAAATTCCTAGTAGCCTTCCTTGATATTTCTTGAGCTTCCTCGATCCTTTGCTTTCCAGATCGAGTTACGGAAAAACTAGAACGACCAGGTGGAGCGGAAGCTTTTGGACCGAGATTACTCCGGCAATTTGACTAGGCCATATCAATGTAGTGTTCAGTTGGCGAGCGGCGGTGCAGATCGCGTGAGAACTTGCGAGGTTCCGCGGCAGAGCTGTAGCCTGCTACTGCTTGATCAACGTGCGGGGCGAAGAGCATGCAGCGACGAACAAAAGGAGTGTTCCTTCCTCGATCCACGCAAACAGCAGCAGGAATCCTTCTTTCCTTCCTCGATCCTTGTCGACGACTTTGGGCTATAGATTGCAACGGATAGCGGGGCACATCGACAATCGGATCGACGCAATGAAGACAAGTTCGCAGTGGAATAGAGCGGCGATCCCGACAGCAGAGTTGGACCTCGGTAGAATCGGCGACGACGTGAAGTATGCAGCGGATTAGGTTTCCGGCGATAGTGCGCAGCCGATCTTTTCTTCGGTAGACGATGACCACATCACAGCCAGCCGAAACAGCATGGGGACGAACCGCCCATGCGCAGCGGAACATGGTGGCCATCGCGACGGCAGAGTTGCTCATCGGACGGGCGTTGCAGCGGATCTTTCTTCCGGCCGACGATCAACCTTCGGCTCTGATACCAATGTAGTAAAATTAGAGTTGGAGCTAATTCGGTCTACACTCTATTCTTCTGCCTTATCGGTGGTGCCGCTTATAATGCATATTGAGACTAGAGGGCGGGACCTTTATATAGACTCCAAATTACAGATAACTCAATCTGTTTCCAGATATGACTCGTGACTTGTTAAACCAATCACTATCATTAACAGCCATTAACCGAGCCTATTACTGTTGAACAATTAGGTCTCAGCACGCACGTGTGAGTCATGCGTCGAGTTCGAATACAAAATCAAACTCGCAGGTTTTAACAATTCATAGAGTCAATCCTATGAACAACCTGGCGTTCCGCTCTATACTGTTCCCGGATATAATTCCAGCATATTAATATACACTGTGTTCCAGTATAGCCGTACCGGCTTCCTTAAATATATTTCCTTAAGTACAATTCCACATAATTAATTCTCTGTTATTTCCGTGATTCTTCCACACTGAAGTTTAATTCCGGACAATGTAGTAAATATATAGAATGTTGCAAGACACAATTTCCTACATGTCGGCCCAGCTCCCAGACGCAAATACCGCAAAGGCAGCGCTGGCCAGCGATCTACACCAAGGTAGATATTATATAATTTTCAAATTCTTCACGTAAGTCCTCTCTTCCTTACACTTGGATTATATATTTAGCCCTTTAATTTTTAAGACGTGAAAAGCTTATTCACATGTTCCAGCCGGCGGTATAGGTAGCTGATTGATCAACAAATGCCATGCATGTGCTGTGTGCAGTGTCCTAGGAACATGCATGCATGGTTTAGACTATCTTGATCCGTAGATTGCTTGATAGCAGCCGGTGTAATGCTCATGCAAAAAAGACCAAGTCCAATAAGTCATAGTAGTCTCATTTCTTTCCAAGTGTTTTTTGGATTAGTTAATATAACATATTTTTTCTAAGCACCAAAACCAGTCGTTGTTCTCCATCAATTTCTTAGTGCTAACAGGAGGGTTTTAGTTGGGCACACGATGATAATTTGTTCTCATGATTCATGAACACGAGATGGGACATTTTTATTAGAGCAGAAGTAAATATACATGTATGTTAATAGGTGGCAATATTTTTTTAAAATAATATATACAGGTTACGGATCATAATGAGAGAAAATCGAACAAGAAAATGAAGCACAATCCACGAAAGAAAAAACGACTCTGTCGCTTCATGCACAATTTCCAGTCCTATGCAGTTGGAATGGTTGGCAAGGTGATGTAACCGAGACCAAGGCAACTTATCAGATGTCATTGATAGTCTGCCAACACATAAGGTGTAAAAGGAGACATCAAACGAAAAACGTAGAAGAAATTGAAGGCTTGGTGAATGGTGATGGGTAATTAGTCGGTGCTTAAACAAGCGACAGAGATTAGTGCTACAAAAAGTTAGAGAAAATCCATTGACAAAAAGGTTCAATTTTTAAGATGTCACGTGGAATGGTTTTATCTTTGGTACCAGTGGCATAGACATGCAAAAAACATTGAGGCCATTTAGTATTTAAATTCGGGTATTCAGAATGAATTATGTAGATCTTCTGATTTATATATTAATAAATATGAGGTATCTTTTCTATGCACTAAATTTAATAAAAGTATATATATGTTATCCCAGAAAAAGTCAGTTTTCATCCTAACGTTTGAAGAAAGAGTTATGGATCATGAGTTTGTCAAGAATCATTCTGGTGGTGTACAAAAATTACTATACAGATTACAGAGTGCTGATGATTTTGCGAGAAGATCGAGTGTTGCTAATGGTCGATTGAGAACCCACATCAAAATCAATGATTGATATATAATGGTAGTATTACTTGGAGTATTGTAGTTGGAGTTGATTGAGATCGTCAAAAATTATCTATAACCATTTATCAAGACTGGTATACAGAAGAGAGAGATAGGATGCAAGATGTGGATGGACACATGGGCTTGATGGTCAACAATTATACATGTGCTTGCACAAGGAAACCATGGTGCCACGAGGTCAACACAAAGAATCAATGCTGTTGTTAAGATAATTCATTGATAAAATTCCTCTTAAGTATCTGCAAGAGTGACATGATTATATCTTAGTATATATTTTCCCCGGATCACAATCAATCTAAATGGACAACTTTCTTTCAAAATAAACGTGAGCAAAATACTATGGACCATGACTTCATATATATTCCTGATTATGCAGTAAACCACACTTATGTACGTGTCAATTCATGAGATTATTATTTAAAATCTTGCAGAAGTTGTCATTGTGATCATGTATAAAATGGAGTGCCAAACTGATGCAAGAATACTATCCCAGTCATGCAATCATTCTCATGTTACATGACAAGATAAATACATGTAAGCGAGAGGGTAGGAAACTTAACTGGGTAGAGTTAAATAAAATAGATAACAGGAGTACTACCTCTTTTTCACAATAGGTGATATTGTAGAAAAAATGTACTCAAACGTCTTTACATTTATTAATTAACTTTCTATCACATTTTAAGATTGGCAGTGT
This sequence comes from Poa pratensis, assembly GCA_947311845.1. Classification (NCBI taxonomy): domain Eukaryota; kingdom Viridiplantae; phylum Streptophyta; class Magnoliopsida; order Poales; family Poaceae; genus Poa; species Poa pratensis. The sequence goes on along the minus strand of CAMZMU010000089.1, from coordinate 28,447,013 downwards.
CTAAAAGGTCATATCTTTTTTACGAAAGGACAATGCGACATGTTAAAAACATAGGAAGTAAAAGAGACGAAAAAAGACTCGTGTAAAGTAGAATAAATTTCTTAATGTTTACATGGCAAAAAAAAACAGGGGGACGTTTTATCCTGCACATTAAGCAAATAATATTCTTGCTGTTTCATTAGTAGAATCCTCTTATTATCAGTCTATACTTCTCTCATGGACTGTAGATATTTTTGATCCATAAGAAATAAAATTTCATTGCTAATGACTGATAACATAAACAATATAATTGCAATAATTCAATATCACAACATAGATCAAACTAACTTAGTGTGTTTACCTAATCATGTATAAACAGCACAGCTGGTCATTAATATTATAATTCTAGAAATAACACATTACTTATACGCCCACTAATTCATTACGCTGTTTCCACGTGCCGGAGGTAATTTGTTTTAGAAAAATATTTATGTTGATTCTAGATCTGTATCATTTGCTAACATATGATATATAAAAACATAGATTTATTTGTCAGATACTTCGACACACTAATGGCGACGCCCTCGCATTTGCGAGGGCCACCCTGCTAGTTTAATATGAAACGCTGCAACTTTTAGTTGAGAAATCTCAACCGCATGAAGTTTTCAACCCGAACAGTCGTAGATTTCTGGAAAACGAAGCCGAAGAGAAGAAAGAGTGAACTGCAGGAATGAATGTTCTGTGGCAGAGAAGAAGGGGACGGAATAATCAAACAAGGCGGACCGGATGCGGTGGAAAAGTTGTTAGTTTTGACCTTAAGGACGTTCAGCCACCAAACGCCATTTTCGCTGTTACTTTGGATCTCGGGGAAGCAAAAGCCAGTGGTTGCCCTTCCGGCAAAGTTAGCTCACTTGCATGTACAAGAAGATGCTGGGCCATGTGAAGAGTGGCGAAATTTGTTGCCCAAGAAGAGCAATACCATTTCCTTTGGCAACTTCAAGAAGAGTTATACACAAGTACTGTAGTAAGATTTACACTACCTCCGCCAAATGGGGATCTGTCATCGCCCAAGAAGGCGGACTTGACCGACTCATTCGACTGTCCGGCGTCACAGGCCTAGTTGGCGCCGGGGACGTTGCCGAATTGACATTGCTCCCGTGGAGGAGAAGCTCCGGGTGCGTCGGGGCCCTGATCACCGGAGACGGCGACCTGGAAGCCGCAGCATTGTTCACTCGTGACGTATCCCCTGACCTTCCCTTGGGCGACGCCTCGCATGGTCGTAGGTGCGGCGGCGGCGGCGACATGGGCGCCACGCCCTGTCGGACTTTCCCCGGCCCCGGAATCGCCCGGCACACGGGGCACGTGGCGCGTGACAGCAGCCACACGTCGACGCAGCTCGCGTGGAAGTAGTGCTTGCACGACGGCAGCATGCGCACCAGCTCACCCTCCTCGAGCTCCTCGAGGCAGACCGCGCAGCTGTCCGCCACCACGGCCTTCGCCTTGCTGATGACGCCGCCCCAGCGGCCGGGGGAAGCCGCGTGGTACGTGAACTTCGGGAGCACGGCTACGTCGCCGGGGGCGAGGCCCAGTTGCTCCCCTGCTGTGACCGCTTCGGCGTGGCCGGTTTCGGCGTCGCGCGCGCGGGCACTGATGTTGATGGAGCGGCCGAAGTAGACGAGGCCGAGGAGGACGATGGCGATGAAGGCGCCGATGCCCGTGTACTGCAGCGTCGTGGATGCCGAGCCGGACATTGCCTGCCCTCGACGATCGATCACGCGCGCAGCAGGGGGCCGGGCGGGGAGTGAGTTTCCAAAGAGGAAGACGAGAGGTAGGCGTGCTCGAGATGTCGCGTCAAGCTGAGGCCGGCCGGTGTTGCATTTTATTTGTCATGATGGGGTGGGCTGATAAGCGTGCGCAGTCTCTCGAAGGTGCTAGTAGGGTGTGCGTGTGTGCGTTTATATGGGTGAGTGTATGCGCGTGTATGTGAGCGTCTACGTTGTACTGTGTTTCACAAAAAAAAATGATAAGAGTGCGTGTTTTAGTTAGGAAATGCCTCGCATGTTTAGAGGATCAAGATATTCTGATTTGGGATGATCTGCTACTTTGTTTAAGACTATAGACTTAGTTAGTGACCACGAATCGATATTCTAACTGGCACGCCTATGAAAAAAATAAGAAAAAACTCTTAACTTAACATGTATCAAACTCTATCGATAAGATTTTCAATTCACAATTCAGTTGTCCCATTTAAAAGAAGATCAGATGTTGACCAGTTGAAATTGAAACTAAGAGAAACGTTATATCCGATTCTCGATGATCCCCACGACTTTCTCAAGGGCTCCTTTGATACACAAGAAATTTATAGGATTTTAAACTGATTCTTGAACCTTGTCTTTTTTCTATTTTAGTACCAGTTTCGCTTTGAATCGGGCATAGAACTATCATAAAATTTTGAAATTTTCACAAAAAATCCAAATCCGCCTCTAAATGTGAATTGATACCCTTTCTGACATCCAGGGCCCACCTATAAGGTGACGTGGCAATGGCCGTGACGCCCGCGCAGGCGACCGTTAACAACGTCATGGGGCCAACTTGTCAGACCAATAAAAAAATAAAAAAAAAATATGTAAAAAGACACGCAGTCCCTTCCTCTCTCTTTCCCTCTCCGTCTCGCAACCACCCGAAACCGCCGCCGGTGAGCTCCGTCGCACCGTCGCTGCGGTCGTCCCTGTCTCCGTCCGTCGCTGAGCCGGTCAAGCGTGCAGATCGCTGCGGGGAGTATAGGTCCGCGTTAGTGGAGTTCGAGGAGTCAACCGTGAGGATCTGGCCGCCGGCTACGTGTATGACTTCAAGCTGGCGACGCTGGTGAGAAATTAAGGTAGGCTGTAGCGATTTATGCATGTGTGTTTTGCGTTAGGAAAGGCCAGGCACGTATAGAGTATCATGATATTTGGATTCTTGATGATCCGTTACTTTGTTTAAGGTTATTAGACTTAGTTAGTGAGCACGCATCGGGAAACAATATTTCAAATAACACGCATATGAAAAAATAAGAAAAAACTCGCATCTTACAACTATGGAACTCTAATGATAAGATTATCAATTCACGGTACAATTGTCACATCCGGAAACCATAATTTGATCAGAAACAATATCTGCAAGTGAGCAAACATCTATGAATAAAATGGCACGCATCCTTTACCATTTATTTTTAAAGGAGCACACATCCCGAAACAATATTTTAAATGGCACGCATATGAATAAAAAGTCCGATATCAGCATCTATGGAACCCTAATGATAAGATTATCAATTCACGGTACAATTGTCACCTCTAAAAGAAGATCAAATGTTGACCAGTAGAAATTGAAACTAAGACGAACGTAACATCCGATTCTGGACGATCCTTCGTGACTTTCTCAAGGGCTCTGTTGATACAATAGAAATTTATAGGATTTTAAAATGATTTGGACCTTTGATTATTTTTCCTAGTTAGGTCATTTGATTCACACGATTTAAATCCTTGCGAATTTTACATTCATTTTTTTGCAATCTATTGTGTTAATCGCTATTTGATATTATGTCATTTAGTTCTCAATCCAACATGATTCGGTAGGACGTACAGGCCCCTCCAATTTTATGTTTATTCCTACTCATGTGTTTTGAGTACTCTATGAATTCAAATAAGCCCTTAGGAATTGTTAAATCATACACATTTGGAAGCTTTTTTGGGATGACATACATCTCAGCCGTGCCTTGTCGCAACATGTTCTTATACGCACCGAAATACAACATAAAGACACACAAACACACAACCATACACGCACATGATTAATATGGACTTGCGAAGTTTCTAGAGATCAATGCACCATATACGCCTCGCTATGGACAATTTTTGCCCCTATATGGAAAGAAAAAATCACCACAAAAAATCGGTCCTAAGATAGACGTACAACCACCTCCACTAATAAGAGACAAACTAGTTTATATGAAAACAAGCGTCATCAAGACGATAAAAATAGTGAAAAATACAATGGCTCCAGACCTCACATGTTTCTAACCGAATAAAAATAAAAAACTAATTAAATATATGAAAAAACTCTACAAACATTTGGTGACTATAAGTGTTCTACATACGTACCAAATTTTGTGGTGAAATTATATTTGTGAGACTCCTTAAGGAAATAAATCAACGTCCAAAATTAGATTTAAAAACTATTTTTTGAGAGCAAGTTGATGTTTGCTCCTTTATCATTTATTTTTATTTGATTTTTTCATCCTTGTAAGATAATTGGGCAGTTTCTCTGATAAAAAACAAGGAGACAAGCTCGTTTGCTATAAGCCGATCAAAGTTTTTCTAAAAACTAAGCCGTTCCCCGTATGTACGAGAGCTCTCATAGAAACCTAATGCCGCCATCACCCCCGCCTCAACCATAGATCGGTTTCCCCTCCTTCGTCCAGCCTTGCCGCTGTCAGGAGGGATGGGAACCTGATCTATGAGTGGAGTTTTTAATAAAAGTAGTGTTTCACTAGATTGATTAGGGTTTTAGTAGCCGTTTTCTTCATCAACGTAGATGGCATTGTTTACAATAAGTAATCTTTGGGCCTTCGTTTTGTAAGATTAAATTTGTTTAGGTATGATCCTTTAGCCACGAATACCTATTTTGGAGCCCGGGCTACATGGTGGCCTTTAAAAAAAAAATTGAAATTGACAGTTTAAAGTCTCCAAAAATCACGAAAATATTCCCGGATATGGATATTGTCGTGATCTACAGTCATGCAAAATTTTAACTCCAAATTCGTTTTATTTTGGGCTGCACAAAAAATACAAACGGGTGGATCTGGGTGGTGAACAATATATGGTTTAAAAAACTTGAAATTTTCAGTGATTTGTCTTTTTTTACAGACCAAAATATAACGAATTTGAAGTTAAATTTTTGCAGGATTGTAGATCTCGACAATATCTACACATGTGAATTTTTTCGCGGTGTTTGGAAACTTTAAAATGACGGTTTCAAATTTTCAAAAAAACAGCCACCACGTAGCTTGGCCTCCAAAAATCCACTCTCCCTTCAGCCATCCGTGTGAACACAGCCACATACAAACTCAAGAAAAAAAATTCGAATCTCCCTCGCTCTCCCGCCACGGAGCAGCCGCACATAGTCATAGTGTTTTCTGCGCGCCCGCTCCTCCGTTTCCGTCCCCGCCACCAGATCCCGATTTCTTCCAAACTTTTCGCGAAATTTTTCAAGATTCGCCGGCTCATGGAGCCTTCCGACCAAAAACGGCAGGAAAAACAGTCCGCTCCCTCCACTCCTCCCCAGCCAAAATTTTCCCCCGAAACTCAAATCTTGCATTCCCTTCCCTCCTCCTCGTTCCATCCTACCTGCGTTACAAATACCCATGGAAGATCCATCCAGTCACATCACAAGCTCCCACCGAGCCACCTCGCCGCCTAGCACACCCCCGATTCCCGACTCCAGAAGCGGCAGCTCGTGCCCGAGATGGCAGTTGAGCGCGCCGACAAGGAGAACCTGCCGCCTGCTGCTGCCCCGGCGGCGGCCGCTGCCGCTCGTCTTCATGGCGTCGCTGTCAAGAGCTGCAAGCTGAAGCGGCTCGCGAGGGCGCGGAGACGGGTGCCGCTCAGGGACTCCGCGGTTGCCGCGTGGCAGCAGGCTCTGCTCCAGCGGCCGCAGGAGTGGTCTGCCACGACGGAGCTGACGAGGGGGGGGGGGGGGGGCAGGTACTCGCTCCGGAAGGAGTTTAGATAGCTAGCGATTGTACAGGGATCTGTATACTTGTCATTCATTGTCCAACGGCTCCTTGAACTAGATTTTGTTTGATTACTGAATTCGTGATTAGAGGAAATGAGCTAAAGAAAAATACAGTATAAGAGGTGAAATTGGTTTCTTATCGATGAAAGATAGAGATTACTTAGTCGGAATCTGGAATTGTGCAGTAACCCATTTTCAGATTTTGTACTTGGAGTTGTAGATCTGTTCCTCCAGATTTCCAGGTTCGATTGGTGTTTTGCATTGCATCTCAACCTCCGAAAGCCAACTTTCATAAGTACTAGTTGGCCGTGCAAGTTGTAGATAGGATTGCAGCATGGTTTTTCAGTCTGATTAGTACCACTAAACAGTGAAACTGAAAACTCATCTGTGTGAGTTTGACTGCCATACAAACTGATGATTGATCATAAATCCGAAGCTAATTGAAGCACAAACACTGAAGATCTTGAATCTGCTTCGGCACAACACCAGCTTGCGAGTTGCATTCAGTTTAAATGGCATTTGGAAGAAAACACATTTCATGATTTCAAAGGATGCATCAAGATGCTGTTTGCCGCATCTGGCTGAAGTCCTCCGGCATGGCAACGGTGAGGGCGAGGTGGCGATGCTGAGAAGGAATTTTGTCACACTGTTTTCTCGGCTCCTGGCCAATTTTTAAAACATTTTCGCATACCACAGGTCCGTCTCCCATTTTTCTTGACTCTTTCGTTTCCCTCTTGCCATCTACTCCCTCCGACCAAAATTAGGTAGAACATCTTATATTTTGATACGGAGGGGTAGATCTTTGTGTTCTTGTAGCAGTCCTTTACCTAGTCCAATTCTTGTATCACTGTCTATCTTCAAGTATCAACGTTCATTGATTTTATTTTCATTAGCCCCACTTGATCTGCTTGCTGGATTAGTTGCATGTGAAAAGGTGTCAGTTCTCTCTACATTTGCTAATGAATTTATCAAAAAATTCAGAGAGCAAAGAAAACCCGATTCCTTAAACCATTTTAGGACTGCATTGATTAGTGAAATATGTCGTAAGTAAAAATCTGCTTTAGAGCTAAACTGTAATATAAAATATTTCTATAATAAACAGCTATACTGTAGTCGCAGGCTTTTAATTATGGTTGTGTGAACTGCCATGAGGAGTAGCTAGAGTGTGTGTGTTGCTTGTGTTGTAATCTTTTGTACCCAACAGCAGGCTTTTACGGTCGGAGCTGTTTGCTGGGTACAAATGCAGGTTTTGATAAGGTAGTGTTGTGGATACCTTGCCGTGCTACCCAGTCTTAGTGTTGTAGTCTGTAGAAAACTGCTGCATGTACTGCTGTTCAAGAGTTCTTATCCGGTGGTAGAGTAATTAATCCACAAAGGAGCTCATTGTAGCCAAAAATGGTCGAAGCACTGATTTGCGGTAAGAATTGGTTAAGATGGTCACCCAACAAAATTCATATACGACAAACAATTGAAGATTTACACAAGTCCGAGGAGATTGCATAAGGTAGAAACAAGATCCTAGCTCTTAGTCCTGTTCGTATTCTTATACTGAATTTCCTATTATTTTAATTTGTTAGAGCTTGGAGATTTGGAGTGTGGAGAGGCATGATGTTGGTAAGAATTTCAGTGTATTAGGCATGTGGTTTTCGTATTACTGTTGTCTATATTGGTACTTATATTACTGTTGTGGCACAAAAGCAGTCATGGCTATTGCATTACTATGTACTCCCTCAGTTTTTAAATTTAAGCCTTTTTAAACTTTTTCTGCACACATGTATCTAGACATGTGAACCTTATACTAAAACATGTCAAGATACATGTGTGCAAAAAACGGACACAACTTCAGTAACTTTGAACCTAAAAGTCACGGCTGGACTTTGGAGTCATCTCAGCCCTTCATAGCAAATCCAATGTACACAAATAGATTTATTTGACAAACTTAAAATTCAAAGTAGTCAGAAAAAATTGAAAAAATTCCAGTAACTCTTATCTGTTGCATTATACATTCTGGGAAATTTTTGTCGGATTCGGAAATTCTAAAATACGGTTTTGTTCAAAATTTGGTGTGGAACTTAAAAACGAGGTTTATTCATAAACCGTATGTCCGAATCGTACAATACTATGTCAGAATGTATAATTCGACGTATAAGAATTAATGGAATTTTTTCAAAATTTTCGGACCACTTTATATTTTGAGTTGGTCAAGTAGATCTATTTGTATCCGTTAGATTTGCTTTAGACGGGTGAGATTTCCCCAAAGTCCAGCCGTGACATTGAGGTTCAAAGTCACTGAAGCTGTGTCCACAAAAAACCCTCAAAAGGCTTACATTTAGAAACGGAGGGAGTATCATGCATGGCTCTTCTAGGTCTAGTCATTGCTTCGATCTGTGGCTTAGACTGAATTTGTGTACAGAGAGACCTGGATTGTTATTTGGAACAGCTTTGGGCTAGATGCATAGTGAATGGACAGTTTTATGCTGTGTGTTAGTCAGTGACTCAGTGTTGGTTGCTCCATCTTTGTCGGTTGACAAGACCGTCAGTTAGTTTAGTTGACAACTTCCCAGATTTGTGCTGCATTTTATCTTCAAAAAAGTTAACTTAGACATCTAACTGAATTATAATATGACACACTGCGACTTTTAGTTGAGAAATCTCAACAGCATGATGTTTTCAACCCGAACAGTGGTAGAGTGTTCTGGAAAACGAAACCGAAGAGAAAGAAAGATGAATGTTGTGTGGCAGGGAAGAAGGGGACGGAAGAATCAAATAAAAAGATGTTAGTTTTGACCTTAAGAATATTCAGCTATCAAACACCATTTTCGCTGCTATACGTTGGATCTCTAGGAAGCAAGCGGTTGCCCTTCCGGCAAAAGTTAGCTCACTTGCATGTATAAAAAGATGTTGGGCCATGTGAAGAGTGGAGAAATTTGTTGCCCAAGAGGATTAATACCATTTCCTTTGGCAACTTCACGAAGAGAAATACACAAGTTGTATGATTTACACTACCCCCGCCAAACGGGGATCTGTCATCGCCCGAGAAGGCGAACTTGACCGACCCATTCGACTGTCCGGCGGCCACGGAGACGGTGCCGAACTGACAGTGCCCGCGTGGAGGAAAACCACCGAGTGCGCCGGGGACCTGGTCACTGGAGACGGCGACCTGGAAGCCGCAGCATTGTACGCTCGTGAAACCTCCTCTCCCTTGGGCGACGCCTCGCACGGTCGCAGCTGCGGCGGCGGCGGCGACATGGGCGCCACGCCCTGTCGAACTTTCCCCGGCCCGGAATCGCCCGGCACACGGGGCACGTGGCGCGTGACAGCAGCCACACGTCGACGCAGCTCGCGTGGAAGTAGTGCTTGCACGACGGCAGCATGCGCACCAGCTCACCCTCCTCGAGCTCCTCGAGGCAAACCGCGCAGCTGTCGGCCGCCACAGCCTTTGCCTTGCCGACGACGGCGCCCCAGCGGCCCGGCGAAGCGGCGTGGTACGTCAACTTCGGGAGCACGGCGACGTCTTCCGGGGCGAGGCCCAGCTGATCCCCTGTGACCGCGTCGGCGTCGCCGGTTTCGGCGTCGCGGGCCCTGCGCGCGCGGCCACTGGTGTTGATGGAGCGGCCGAAGTAGATGAGACCGAGGAGGACGATGGCGATGAAGGCGCCGATGCCCGTGTACTGCAGCGTCGCGGACGCCGAGCCCGACATTGCCTGGAAGAACGATCACGCAGGCGCAGCAGGGGCCGGGAGTGAGTTTCCAGAGAGGGAGAAGAAGAGGGGCAGGCGTGCTCGAGATGTCGCGTCAAGCCGAGGCCGGCGTTGCATTTTATTTGTCATGATGGGTAGAAGCTACAAACATGTGCTCGTGGGTACTGCCGAGTGTGCAAATATCCCAGTAGACTATAGACAAGTAGCCTAGTCAATCTTAAAGTACCTTACCTCACATATGAGGGTATTATACCTCTTTATATTTTTTTATATACCTCATTATTTATTCTAAGATACCTCAATTCAAATAGTATGAAAAAAACTATCACCATAGTCCTCAAATTTTTTATATACCCTTATTACGTACAAAAAAACAGTATATGTGCAAATAATATAAAATATATAGATTCAAATGAAAATTTTCATGTAACTCACTTTGGGGTATCTACTATTAAATAATGAAGTATATTAAAAATGATGAAGAGGTATATATGATTCACCTATGTGGTATATTGAACGTGAGAGTACGTACGCCTAGGAGTACAGAACCATTTTCCTATATATATATATATATGATATTTTATACACAGGTACTACTCTAAACAAAATAAAGCATACCAGATTCAGTTTGTACATAACGCATGGAGCTACAGGCTACAAATCAGTTTTGTGATTCTTCGTCTTGCTAAAATATTCGATAATATCTTCGTAGCTGTAATTCTCCAGAATTTCACCCTCTATGTTAACCAAGAGATTATTGGCAAGATGGTCATCTTCCATCTTATTGCGCAACCTTGTTTTAATGATCTTCATACTAGAAAATGCACGCTCAGCAGTCGCTGTTGCAACTGGTAGTGTAATAAGCAAACGGAGTAACCTTTCAATCAGATTAAAGATAGTATTCCTTCCTGTCTCCACAAGGCATTGACAAAGACCAATTAAGGTTGATATGTTTGACAAAGATCTCTTTTTTTTTTCAAGACGAAATCAATTCGTCTCTGGGTAGCCTTCCCCATAGCTGCTGCAATTTGTAAAATTGAAAACAAATTCGGTGATCAATCATCTGTAAATTGTTCCGTGACCAAACCAATTAATTCCTCCAACGAATTGGATGGATTTGATAGAGGGGAAAGTAAGAGAGGTACCTGGATGGGGGAAATCAGGGAAGAAATCGGCTGAATTCGGCGGCGTCGCCGCCCTTGCTGCAGTGCTGCCGGCGGCGGCGCGTCAGCGGCTCGGCGCCCCCTTGCTGCAGTGCTGCCGGCGCGGCGAATCGACGAACTCATGGTTGCCGGTGACGGGGGCGGCAGCGGCACGGCGCCGCTATCCAGTGCTGCCCTGCTCCGCCACTGCCTCCAATTCCTCACTGGATTTCTAAACCTAGCGGCACCACGCCATGGATTGCTCTGTTTCTCTGCTACCAGCGCGTCCTATTCGTTTTTTCCCGAGTCTGGACTCGTGCGGCCGTGCGAAGTAGCGAAGGATGTTTGCTGGGCTGGCCTCTGATGCGTAGCAGCGTAGTAGTAAAAAAAAAAAAATTGGCCAAAATCCTGGGCGGGCCGTGGCCCAGGTCGGCCCCTATTAAGCTCCGCCAGTGATGGGTAGGTTGTAGCCATTTATGCATGTGTGTTTTGAGTTAGGAAATGCCAGGCAAGAATAGAGGATCATGATATTCTGATCCTGGCTGATCTGCTACTTTGTTTAATACTATTGGACTTAGTTACTGACCACGCATCCGGAAACAATACTTTAAATGGCTCGCATATGAAAGATAAAAATAAAAAACTCTTATCTTAATGTGATGATAAGATTATCAATTCACGGTACAATTGTCACATCTAAAAGAAGATCAAGTGTTGACCAATAGAAACTAAAGCTAAGTGGAACGTAATATCCGACTGTAGATGATCCCATCCGATTTTCTCAAGCGCTCCTTTGATACACGAGAAATTTATAATGTTTTAAAATTATTTGGACCTTCAATTTTTTTTCCCTATTTAGGTCATTTGATTTACACAATTTAAATCCCTACGAATTTTCCATGCATTTTTTGTGAAGGAAAGTTTTCATACAGACAAATATCTTGGTGCAAAAGTTTTTCTCTTGTGGTGTTAATCACTATTTGTTTTAAGTTATCTAGTTCGTAATCCAACATGATTCGGTTGGGCAGGCCCTCCAGTTTTATGTTTATTTCTATTCATGTGTTGAGTACCCTATAATTTAAACAAGCCCTTAGGAATTTTTAAAACACAAACATCTGGAAGCTTTTTAGGATGACATACATCTCATTCATGCCGCAACATGTTCTTATAAGCTCCAAAATACAACATAGAGACGCACACACCGGAAAGTCATTTTGTCTCCCGAGCTCTAGTGATCTCACTATTTTTAAAAAATCAAAAATAAATATTTAAAGTTTCAAAAAAATCTGAAACAAATCATGCTTGTTCGGAGTGATATGTTATACAGAATTCAAATTCTTAATGCAAAAGATTTTATGTTTTGAGCTACACAAAAATGACAAAATATGGAATTTTGAATCTATACATTGTTCACTATACTCAACATTTGTCAACATTTGTCATTTTTGTGTAGCTTAAAACATAAACTATTTTCCATTGAGATTTTGCATGCTTGTAGAATAGATGAACATGCATGATTTTTATCAGATTTTTTTATACTTCTAAATATATATTTTACTTAAAAAAGTGTGATCACTGTACCTCGGGAACATCAAATCTCCACTCCACACACACCACCTTATACACATATGATTTATAAAGATATGGACTCGCGAAGTTTTAATAGTGATCAATGCACCATATATGTCTCACTGTGGGCAGGTTATACCCTAAAAGGAAAGAACAATTCACCACAAAGAATCCGTGCAAAGCTAGAAGTACATTCACCTCCACTAAATAACAAACAAACTATTTTTATGAAAACAAACACTCTATTAATATATTAAGGTGATAAAATAGTGGAAATTCACAATGGCTCCCGAGCTCCCCCCGTCTAAAAAAAGTAAAGTATATCAGAACATTCTACAAAAAATGGTAACGAAAATATACAAGTATTCTATATACATGCCAAATTTCGTGTTGAGATGATATTTGTGGTGCTCCGTGGAAAAAAATCAGCGATCAAAATGGGATTTTAAAAATATTTTTAGAGAGCGCTGATTTTTTTAAAAAAATTGTTGATGGTTTGCTCCTTTTTCTTTTAGTCATTTCTTTGATTTCTGTTTCATCCTTGTAAGATAATTGGGCCATTTCTGTGGTAGAAATTGAAGAGACGATCTTGTTTTTAAAAAAGCAGATCACAGTTTTTTGTAAAAACTGATCAAAACTAGGAACAAACACGTGACAGACCGCCCATTCAGCTCCAACTCAAACTTCAAAACAAAACAAAAACCGCCACGGCCGTCCAGGCGACCTGCCCGTTTTGGCGTCACGAAAACGGAATTGCCCTCACTCACTCACACCATCCGTGTGAACACAGCCACCCACAAACTCAGAACAAAAATTCGAATCTCCCTCGCCCAGAGCAGCCCGCGCGCGCTCCGCTTCCCGTTTCCTCCCCGCCGTTGAATCCCGATTTTCCTCCAAACTTTTCACGAAAATTTTCAAGATTCGCTGGCTCATGGAGCCTCCGACCAAAAAGCGGCAAGAAACACAGATCCGTCCGCTCCCTCCAGCCAAAAATTTCCCCCGAAACTCAAATCTTGCCTTCTCTTCCCTCCTCGTTCCCTCCTGCCTGCGTTACAAATATCCATGGAACTATGGAAGATCCTTCCAGTCACATCTCAAGCTCCAACCGAGCCACCTCGCCGCCTAGCACACCACCAGCATCGAAAAGCGGCAGCTCGTTCTCGAGATGGCAGTTGAGCGCGCCGACAAGGAGAACCTGCCGCCTGCGGCTGCCCCGGCCGCCGCTCGTCTTCATGGCCTCGCTGCCAAGAGCTGCAAGCTGAAGCGGCTCGCGAGGGCGCGGAGACGGGTGCCGCTCAGGGACATCACCAATCTCGTCGTCGCGGAGTCCGCGGTTGCCGCGTGGCAGCAGGCTCTGCTCCGGCAATCGCAGGAGGGGTCGGCCACGGCGGAGCTGGCGAAGGCAGAGCCCACCGTGAAGAAGGGGCTTGCTGGTGGCGCGGGATCGAAGGCGGGCAGGTACTCGCTCCGGAAGGAGTTTAGGTAGCTGGCGATTTTACATGGATCTGTATAATTCTCATTTCATTGTCCAATGGCTCGTTGGATTAGATTGGTTTGATTGGTTTCCCCATTTATGTATTCGTGATTATAGGAAATGTGCTTCTGAAAAAAAGAAGGAAAGAAAAAGATAGTAAAAGAGTTGAAATTGGTTTCTCATCGAGTAAAGATATAGATTGCTTAATCGGAACCCGGAACTGAGCAGTAAACCCATTTTCAGACTTTATACTTGGAGTCGTAGATCTGTTCCTCCAGTTATCCAGGTCCGATTTGTGTATTCCATTCCGTCTCAATTCTCAAACTCTGAAGCCAACTTTCTTAAGTACTACAGGTAGTAGATAGGATTGCTGCATGGGATTACAGTCTGGTTAGTATGCAAACAGTGAAACAGAAAACTCATCTGTGGACTAGATTTTGTTTGATTGGTTTCCCCATTTATGTATTCGTGATTATAGGAATTGAGCTGCTGAAAAAAAGAAAGAAATAAAAGATGAAAGAGGTGAAATTGGTTTCTCATTGATGAAAGATAGAGATTACTTAATTGGAATCTGGAATTGGGCAGTACCCATTTTCAGACTTTATACTTGGAGTTGTAGGTCTGTTCCTCCAGTTCTCCAGGTCCGAATGGTGTTTTGCATTGCATCTCAACCTCCGAAGCCAACAGCTTAAGTACTAGTCGGACGTGCAGGTTGTAGATATGATTGCAGCATGGGTTTTCAGTCTGATTAGTACTTAACCGTGAAACTGAAAACTCATCTGTGTGAGTGAGTGTGTGACTGCCATACAAACTGATGATTGATCCTAAATCCGGAGCTACTTAAAGCAGTCACAAACACTGAAGATTATCTGCTCAATTGTTGCTTCTCTATCTTAATATATAAGACACGGATTCTTGCGCGTGTTTTTGAAAAAAAAAGATCATCTGCTCCGTACAAGATCTTTTGCCATTAGTAGAGAGGCGGGGGAGCTTGCGAGTTGCATTCAGTTATTTGTTCAGTCCACTTAAATGGCATTTGGAAGACCACACAGTTCAAAAGATGTATCAAGATGCTATTTGCTGCATCTGGCTGAAGTGCCCGGCGCGGCAACGGTGAGGGCGAGGCGGCGATGCTGATAAGGAATTTTGCTACACCGTCTTCTCAGCTTCTGGACAATTTTCAAAAACAATTTCGCATGCCGCAGGTCCGTCTCCCCTTTTTCTTGACTGTCGTTTCCTTCTCGCCGTCAAGATCTTTGTGTTCTAATTGCAGTCCTTTACCTCGTTCGATTCTTGCAGCACTATCTATCTTGAAGTATCAACGTTCATTGATCTTTATTTTCATTTGTCCCCTTGGTCTGTTTGCTGGATTAGCTGCATGTGAAAAGCTGTATGTTCTCTCTACATTTGCTACTGGATTTATCACAATGTTCATAGAGATCTTTGTTCAGTTCATAGAAAAACCTGATTCCTTAACAATTTTAGGACTGCATTGATTTGTGAAATGCGTAGTAAGTAAAAATCTGCTCAAAGTAAACTTTAATATAAAATATTTCTGTAATAAACAGCTATACTGTGGTTGCAGGCTTTTAATTATGGTTGTGTGAACTGCCATGAGGAGAGCTAGAGTGTGTGTGTTGCTTGTGTTGTAATGTTTCGTACCCAGCAGTACAATGTGTAAATTGCCTTTTACGGTTGGAGCTGTTTGCTGGGTACAAATGCAGGTTTTGATAAGTTAGTGTTGTGGATAGCTTGATGTGCTATCCATCCTTAGTGTTGTAGTCTGCAGAAAACTGTTGCATGTATTGCTGTTCAAGAGTTCTTATCCGGTGGTAGAGTAATTAATCCACAAAGAAGCTCATTGTCGCCAAAAATGGTCGAAGCACTGATTTGCGGACAGAGGTGGTTAAGATCGTCACCCAACAAAATTGATATACGACAAACAATTGAAGATTTACACAAGTTTGGGGAGATTGCACAGGGTAGAAACAAGATCCTAGCTCTTAGGCCTGTTCGTATTCTTATACCGAATTTCCTATTATTTGAATTAATTCGAGCTTGGAGCTTTGGAGTGTGGAGAGACATGATGTTGGCAAGAATTTCAGTGTATCAGCCTATCAGGTATGCGGTTTCCGTATAACTGTTGCCTATATTGCTACCTATATTACTGTTGTGGCATAAAAACATTCATGGCTAGCTGCATTACTATGTTCATGGATGGCTCTTCTAGGTCATTTCTTCGATATGTGACTTAGACTGAATTAGTTCAGAGAGAGACCTGGAGTGTTATTTGGAATAGCTTTGGGCTAGGTGCATAGTAAATGGACAGTTTTATGCTATGTCTTAGTCAGTGTTGGTTGCTCCATCTTTGTTGGTTGACAAGACCATCAGTTAGTTTAGTTGATCACTGCAGAATCATACGTTCTTGACAACTTCCCAGATTTGTCCAGCATTTTATCTTCAATTTTTTTCATGCCGCATAGACACCTCCTTGACAAATGTACCAATTTTGTTTTTCTTGTAGTCTGTTTGTTTTTTGCACCTTCCACTGGTAATCATATATCAACTTGCTGTGAACTTTTCAGGTTTGGAGGCTTTGCAGCACCTTTGAAACGTGCCGAAAGAAGACATCAAAGGAAATGGTTTGTAGCACCTTTGCTAACGGACATGATATAAATAAGTGGTGTGGTTTGGGCTGTTTTGACTGCATCATTTGGTGTAACTGGTTATTCTTTGCCTTGGGATCAAATTGGTTATTGGGCAATCAAAATTAGAACTAGCTACAGCTTGACATCAAAGGAAATGTATTTGGTGACAGTGCACCTCAGGCTGCCATGCACCTCGGCTGGTTTTGGTTGCTTCGCTGGTTTGAGTTTGCTCCAGGATTCGATGCTGGTTGGTCGATGGAGTTGGTGCAATTTCGTTCCTTGAGCCTACTACCGTACAACGTGTTCTCAGTTCAGATTCAGCTGCGCTTTTCCTTGGGTTATGCTGAGATGAACCTTGTCATTGAATTATCTTGAATTTTTAGCGGAAGAAGAATAGGCTTGTTGATCATTTCCATGTGAAAAGGCCCCGTTTCTTCAGTATTTTTGGGGTATTTTGTACATGAGCATTTTGGGGATATGCAGGATTTTACTTTACTCTCCAATCGATAAAGTTTCTCCATTTTAAGAAATATGTATGTGCTGAAAATAATGTTGTATTTCTTGTGTTAAAATGAAGATATATATTTTTTTGCCCTCCCTAAGGATACAAGTTGTAGTATCAGTTCAGACTTACAACAACTCACACCACACACACGCACCCCACACTCACACCCCTACTGCAAGCCTAAACTAAGTCCTACACCCTATACCCGGCACGTCCGGTACGAGACTGGAGTTGTGGCACACAGGCGTGCAAACGGAGGTTTTTTATTGGCGAACAGAGCGCCCAAGTGAGACATCCTAGGAAATCGTCCCCGCTGGGGATCGAACCCGGGACGGGTGGCCTGGACACCGCCAGGGCCAACCATCGAGCCACAGGCTCGTTCTCAAATGAAGATATATTTTGATGACATTTCTGGGTACTGAAAGTGTGAAAGAGCGAGCCACTGTTTCATCATTCAGACAGTAACGAAGTGTTTCGGCACACAGTGAGACTATCACTTTCAGCTATGCCAATAGAGTAGAGCATTGGACCTTTCCATTGAAACTGGTGCAAACCATTCAAACAGTCTAAACCAGTCGAAACCTACGGAAATGGCCTGGGTTGAGGAAACTGCAGAAACCGGGTTTTTTTTTTTTTTTTGATATACACCCGACTACCTCAGGATTCAGACAAATGGGATGTGCTCTCTTCGCACCTGACTCTTTTTTCTTTCCGAAAATGAGGATAACCTGATTTTTGCATTGATTGATGCACTCACATACAATAAGCC
The DNA here is from genome assembly GCA_947311845.1 of Poa pratensis. Taxonomy (NCBI): domain Eukaryota; kingdom Viridiplantae; phylum Streptophyta; class Magnoliopsida; order Poales; family Poaceae; genus Poa; species Poa pratensis. The sequence continues at coordinate 28,429,454 of CAMZMU010000089.1, read as the reverse complement.
AGACAAAATAGGACATCGAAACTGAACAAGATGACCAGAAACGAAAAAATAACCTAAGGCCGTATGCATCACGATAGTAACTCAACTAGACTACCATTAATACTATGAAAAATAAAAAAAGTACAAGACTTTTAGGCCGAGCCTTAAAAAAGAGATGGGGACCCCATGACGTAGGCAATCCTACCTTTAAGTCAGTGACACATGGGGCCCACCTGTCAGAAAGTCAAGGTAAGTCAACATTTGAAGATCCATATCCTTCAAAAATGGATTGATGCACGTACACAGATAATTACGAGGCCAACCATAAGTCGATTTTGGTGTTTTTATCCCCAAACAGGAGCTTCGAAAAATACCTTCAGCAAGGACACCACACATACATGTGTCGACATTGCCTGACCAGTGATTTAGTGTTCCCACATGTGCACACTAGCTGTTGAAGCCGGCTCTACCATCTGGAAAACGATGATGTACCATACTGCCACGCTTCTAGTCACTATCGCACCATATTGATCGAGCAAGAACATACATAATTTGATGTCTCAGAAGAGACATCATACGTAGCACCTGCCGAGAACATGCATGACTTAGACAGCTTTGCATGAGACGCTGTGCGTACCCCCACGTCAACTGGCTCGGATCGCAGTTGATCTCGTTCCTGCTCTATTTGCACATATGAAGCACCCGATTCCATCATAGTCCGGAAGAAACGCTGCAGAAAAAGAAAAATTAAGAAAACAGAAGACAAGATATGTACTTGAGCCTATGCCCAACTATCACTAGTTGCACATAGCCTCGGAGGTTACTCCCATCGGGAGCGCTGTCGCACATCCGATAAAATACGATGAATCAGAAGTGACTTACATGGTCATAGTGCACCGATGGGGCAGCACTTGAGGAAGGTACACCTCCTTGAAGATTGGGTGGCGCGGAAGCTGTAGTGACTGACTGCGTCTCCACCCGAACCAATTCATCGGCGGTTGTCGGAGGGGTCACCTCCGGGACAGCCGACTGCGCATCAGTTCCGCTCGGGGCACCAACCTTTTCAGAGGCCGCAGTCGAAGGCAGATCGGCGTCTAGCACCGGACTGCAAAGCAAGAATTCAGAGACAAATGCAACTAAGCGAAGAGCAGAGAAGTCCAACAGGCGGCGAGTGTTTACCTTGCCTCCTCATCGCTAACAAGGTCCATGAGGTTCAGATGCGCGCCAAACTCCGATGCATCGTCAGACCCGACAGGCGGAGCCGTGCGCAATGGTGTTACCTGCATCGGCTCCGTCGGCGAAGGTGACGAAGAACCCGAGTCACCGTCGTCCTCGTGTGCCGTCGTCTTGGACGGCGAACCAGCAGTCGACTCCGTCTCGTCTACACAGCGTCGCTTGGAAGGTTGCTCGTCTACCTCCTGCTCGGGCTCCTCCATCTCCTCGTCGACTGGGGTGTGCGCAGAGGCAAGGGAGATATCCTCGTTATCTGAGTCAACCTCCGGAATCTCCACCTCCGCGGTTTTCCCATTCTCATAAACATGCCCCTGCAAACGAAAAAGACAGCAATCAAAAAAGTTCACATGGCAAAGAAAACAGCAACTAAGTACAACTAACAACTCACCTCTAGCAACCTATTAGTAGCATCGAGTGGAGCAACCGGCGGGACAAGGTCGCAGGAGTCGCTTGCTTTTAAGGTGGTTAGCGAGCGCACCCTGGTCTCCACCTCCTTCTACGAAGGCTCTTCCTCTGATAAGCGAGTGGGGTCGTTCGTACCCTGGAAATCCCACATCGGGTGCGCCCGCGCCCGCAAGGGCTGCAACCCTCTCCTGATGAAGATGGCAATGAGCTGGATGCCGCAGACTTCTCACCCTGCAGTCTTCAGCAGCTCGGCGACCCTGGCCAGTAAAGGCTCCGTCTCCAAGGACTCAGCAGCGGTCAGGCTATGCTTCCAAGCATGAGACTTCACCAGAGTAGCATCGGCATCAAAGTTAGGCAGCCCCTTCTACTGGGTCCTGACGTTGAACCACTTCTTCCTCTAGTTTTGCACGGAGTCGACCTGCTTCAAGTCGAAGTAGGTGACGTCGCCGCGAGCCTAAGCGTTGAAGCCTCCAACAACATACACGCCGCCTTGACCGGCGTTCCTCCGCACATTGAAGATCTTTTTCCAAAGACCCCAATGCGGGTGCACCCCAAAAAACACTCGCAAAGCACGACAAAGCAAGTGATGTGCAGAATGGAGTTGGGGGTAAAATCGTGCAGCTGCACCTTGTACGCGTACATCAAGCCTCGGACGAAATCATGAACATGTAAAGAAAATCCCCTGTTCACGAAATCAGTGAAGCATACGCGCTCCCCCTCCCTAGGACGAGGGCTTACCTCATTTCTTGGAGCACGCGTCGGCAACAGCTCGGCGGTGGGGAGCCATCTGTCCTGCCGGTACGCGTCCAGATGGGTCTCCTTCAAAGTGGACCATGTCCACACTCCGGGCGTCTTCTTCAGGGCGGCGGCGGTGCTAGTGGCCGCGACGCTAGCAGTAGTGGCGGCGCCAGCTGCACCCCTCCCTTTCTTCCCGTATGGCTTGGTCATGGCGAAAGCTTTGTGGCTATGAAGACAGAGGACGAGGAAGAAGAAGAAACGAATGCAGCGGCGACGAGGGGAAATGGAAGTAAAAGATATTTACCCCACTGCTCCTGTCGCGTATCGAAATGCGGACACCGGGGGTGACAAGCACCCCCTGTTTGTTCGGTAGGAGGGCGCGAGGTGCTCCGAATTCGGTCCCCGAGCTGAAACACAAGCACACAGAGATTTACCCAGGTTCAGGCCGCGTTGCCGCGTAACACCCTACGCCCTGCTTGTCTGGATGTATTGTCGAGGTGACGATTTACAGTGGGATGTCAACTAGAGAGCCCTATTCTTGTGGGCTGGGGAAGAACACGTCCAGGGGTTCCCGGGGTGTCATTCTTCTAGCCCCCGAGTCTAAGAGAAAAGCTCCAAGTGTTGGCTAGCAATGGTGGTTCGTCTCTCTTCAAATGACCAAGGGCCTCCTTTTATATGCCAAGGGGACACCACAAGTTGTCATGCCGTGGTGCGCCACCGAAGCAGGGCACACGTCACGCCCGAGCCCAGATGGTGGTCGCTGGTCGCCTCCGTGGCAGCGCGTCACCGCGCTGTCCTCCATGCCGCCCGTCCCGCCGGAGCCGAGGTGACGGCGGGTCTCGTCTTGTCAATGGTCTGGGCATCGCGTCGGGCGATGCGCCTGCGCCCACGAGATAGTTAGCCGGGTCTTGTCGGTGTCACCTATCGCGCCTTCCTTGTCTGCGGAGCAACCCTTCCCGGGGGCGAGGTGCAGGATTTCTCGCCATGTTGCTGGTCCCTGTCTTCCTGCCGGGGGATTCCCGGCGGGCTTCGTGGTAATGGCTCGGGGGAGTTCCCGTGGCCTGCTCTCCGGGGTCCCTTGATCTTCTGCCCTTCCTCGTCCTACGTCCAGGATCCTTCCCTGGGGCAAGCTCCTCGAAGATGCCGGAGGCCCTGGTCCTACGACATCTTCGAGAAGCTCCGCCCGAGGGGGTACCCCCAGTTTTGCGGCTGCTCCCGTCACTTCTTCGCAGGCGAGCTTTGGAGGTATAGATCTTGAGGGTCTTGATGGACTCCCTGTCCCTTTTATCTTGGCGTTTGCTGGCTCATCACCCCAGAGGGGTGGATTATCCTGGTAGAGGGCACTCGGTTCGAGCCACCGTTCCCCGCGGAGACGCCACGTCCCCACGCGCCGGTGTCTCGTGGCACCCCGGGTTCCACCGCACCGATAGTAGCTCTCGGGCGCTCTTTCGTGACGGAGCTCGAAGTCGCGGGGGAGCGTCCTTTTTAGCGCGGGGGCCCGTACGGCGCATCTCGTTTTCCAAGTCACACTGGTGTGTGCTTTAACACACAGCTTCTAGGAGGACGCTTCTCGCGCAGTGCGTCACACGGGAGGCGCCCCTCGCTGGGGTGTCTCTCGACCCTTCGGCGCTCCCCTGGGGTGGCTCCGAAGTTGTGTCGACTCTGTTTTGCCAAGGCTATCCCAGCCGGGGAAAGATTTCCCCACCCTCCCTTCTTTTCCTTCTTTCTTTTTTTAGAGGGGGGGGGGGGGGGGGGGGGCGCTTCCCGGTCTCGGATACGCCTTCGAGGTTTTTCGTGAGTCGAACTTTTGGATGAGTTCACTCCGGCCCCCTTCTCGAGGTCTCACCGGAGCTGACCAAGAGGGCCGGGGCTGCATAAGGGTCGGAGCAACTCAAATGTCTCAGAGGAGGGCCGGGAACGTCCGCTGATCTAGCGGATTATAATCAGGCTCGTCCTGATAATGCTTGTCGCGGGGGACGGCTCCCAGCCCCCTTTTTCCGGGTTGGCACGACGTCTCTGATCTTGCCGGCAATCTTGCCCTATCCCTGATAGGGCTGATGGGAGGTGGGGTTGCTTGGGGGTGCGCGTGATCACATGGTCCGAACGCCCCGCTTCCCCCCGTCCTGTCCACCCGCCGAGGAGTGCCCAGTGCGTCCGGCTCGTGCGGAGCGCTCCGAGCCTTCCTTGGGGGCTCGTTAATTTCCTTGTGGCCGGGTTCAGGCTGGCCCTCTCTTCGGGGGTTAGCGTCCTAGCAGCCCTGGCCTTTTTGGAAGGCGGGGCTGAGGTCGGTTCCCCGGCTTCTTCCAGGCTGCTCCCTCCGGGAGTCGCTGCCACCAAAGCTTGGAAGGTCTGCTTAACGCACGCCACCGCATCCTTGGTATCTGCTTTCACTGTCAGCACCCCCACGTGGTGGGTATCTGGAGGGCGTTGTAGGCGTCACTAGTACAGAACGACACATCGGAAACGGGCCAAAAACCCCTTTGGCAACAGAGAAAGGGTCCGTGTCCCCGCCTCTGTCACTGATGTGAAGCCTCACAATGGCAACGGAGATTTTTATCGTTTGCAATAAGTTTAGCAACGGGCATAATATATAACCGTTGCCTTTAGTCTTTACATCAGATACGGAGATTAGTTTTTGACCGTTTGTAATGAGGGCTCAAGGAAACAAAAAAAAGCCGGTGACGCCTGCTGCACCGTCGACGGAGCCCTGTGGTTCCTGCTTGACGGCCGCCGGTTCTTCACCTTCCTCTTCGCCCAGCTTCATTGCGTGGTCTTCTTCTACCTATTTAGTACTGCACAAAAGTCTTGCTCCTGGAGGCGCCGGGTTCAGTGGACCGTGTGGACGGAGCCCCGCTTCTACGTCTTCACGGCCGCCGCATAGTCTCCAGGTTTCCTCCTCGCCCTAAAGGAGATGAAAAAAAATGAAAATGTAAGCTCCTTCATCTCTATACACAAGACATATGCTTCTTCATCGGCATTACAGAAAATATCAAACTAATTACAACTAGAACATAGACTAAACAATGCCTCATATATAGGTAGATTGGACACACAAATTCCAGGGATGGAGCAAGCGAGCCAAGTAGGATGCAGAAGATCGATGTGTATTTGTGCATATCACAAGGATCACTAGCGCCACCCCCGGATCACACGGTGTCACCTAATTTTAATCATCGGCATACCAGAAACAAAGCTAAAATCAGAGCAAATGCCTACTAAAAACAGAGAAAATCCATGAATAAACAATTAGCTACTTACAACTAGAAAACAACTAAAATCTATGTGTAAACAATGCCTACTAAAAACAGAGCAAATCTATGGATAAACAATTAGCTATTTACAACTAGAAAACAGTTAAAATCTATGTGTAAACAATGCCTACTAAAAACAGAGCAAATCTATGGATAAACAATTAGCTACTTACAACTAGAAAACAGCTATCCTACTGAACTGGGGTCTTACATTTGGCGAGGCGGGCTCGCTTAGCGTCGTCGCCGGCGACGGAGCTAGCGCCGGCCTCCCCTGGTGGCGCCTTGCCCTCGCCGTGGACCAAAGAGAGGGCTATGGCGGCCCGGAGGTCAGACTGGTAGACCGCCTCCTCGGCGCGTTCGACCTGGGTCGACGCCTCGGAGAGGAGGACCGCCGCCTCCAAATCGGCCTCGCCCTGACGACGCTTGGCGTCCTCGCGCTCGAAATCGGCGCGGGAGAGTTGGCAAGCGATCTCCAGATCACGATCCTCCTCCTCTTCCTCTTCCTCTTCCTCCTCGTCGGAGGACGAGGACGAGGAGGAGGAGGAAGACGGATGGCGGCCGGGGTACATCGCCTGGCGGATCTCGCGGTAGCTGCAATTGTGGCCAAATGAGCGGGTGCGGCCGGAGCCTTCGCCGTGCGGACAAGCGCCAAGGCTGCGGGACCGGCCCACGGGGGCCGGATCGGCGGCGGCCTGTTCCGCAAGCTCGTCCCGCAACACCAGCTGACGCTGCTGCTGCTTGAAGGCCCGGAGGGTGGGGCAGCCACGACCGAGGCCGCGGCCACGACCACGATGGCCGGATCTACCAGCGCCGACGGTGGAAGCCATGCGAGAGAGTGGAGAGAGAGGAGACTGTGCGGCGGCTAGGGTTGGAAGTGAGACAGTGAGAGTGAGAGTGAAGGGCATAGTAGGTTCTTATAGGCCGGCTGTCGGGCTGCTTCTAATGGCAACGGAGATTACGAAACTGTCCATGTGCGATGAGCACACATCGGTAACGGAGTTAAACCAAACTCCGTTGCCAACATATATTCCACTATTCACCCGTTGCCTTTGTTGTGGGCCTGCTTTACGGCCCACTGCGGGCACGCGGGGGATGTCGCGATTTACCGTCGCCTAACTCCTGCCGTTGCCATAGAGGGGTATCCGATGTGTCGTTCTGTACTAGTGCGTGATGCGTGACGGCCATGAACTTGGCCAATGCTGGCCGTCCTAGGAGACCGTTGTAAGGAAGGGGGATGTCCGCCACATCGAACATTACGTTCTCTGTGCGGTACTTTTCCTTTGGCCCGAAGGTGACCGGCAGCATCAATTTGCCCAGGGGCTGAATAGCCCCCGAGCTTACTCCTTGAAATGGCGCGGTGGGGCGTAGCTGTGTCTCCGAGATCTGCAGCTTCTCCATCAACGTGGCGGAGATGAGGTTGATGCTTGAACCTCCATTTACATCATCCGGGAGACGGTGATGTTGTTAATGATCGGAGACACTACCATCAGTAGGGTCCCTGCTCCCACACAATTGGGCGGATGGTCGTCTTGGTCGAAGGTGATGGACACGTGCGCCCACTTTAGCTTGCTTTGGGCTTCATATCCGGGGATCACGGCGCACACGTCACGAGTGAAGCACTTCACTTCCCCGTGGGAAGTGAGGGAAAAGGCTCCACCGTGCAGCATGCCGTATCCCGTGCGTTAGGGTATTCGTCCTCCCCTCCCGTGGAGTGATCCGCGGGGTCTCCGTCTTCAGCGCCGTCAAGTTTCCGTGCGGGCGGGGCAGCTCCTCCGGGGGCCCGCCCTCGCCCTCCCTTGGCTACTCCTCATCCCACATTGCCCTGCCGAGAGGGGCAATCCCAGGCTCGATGTCCTGGCTCATCACAGATGAAGCAGTTCCCCACGGTGCCATCGGCTTCCTGCTCCGCGTATCTTTTCCGGCGAGTATCTGCGATGCTGCATACCGCGCGACATTCTTTGGCGTCGTGGGAGTCGACCTTGTGGATGGGACACCACATCCCGGGTGATGACTTGATTGCCGCCACCTCGGCCACCGAATTAGCCTTCTCCGAGGCCAGGGGGTTGCCGCCTCGGCCGCCAGTACCTGCCTGGGCTCTCTCTTCCTTGCTGCCTTTTTCTGGGCCTCGGGCTCCGCCGCTGCCTTGGCGGCCAGCTCGGGCGCCAAGAGTCCTTCCTCCATCTTTGGCACTTCGATCTGCAAGGGCATATAACTCGCTGGTGGTGCGCATAGTCCGGCAGCTAAGTTCCTCCTTCATCCGCACATCCCACACATTTTGGCGGAACGTCTGAATGATGGCGGCGTCTGCAGCGTCCGGGATATTGTGCGAAGCGTGGAAGAAGCGCTGTATGTAGTGCCGGAGCATTTCACCCTACCTCTGGACTATGGAGTGGAGGTCGTTCATGGTTCCCGGGCGCTTGTAGCCACCCTCGAACACAGTGACAAACTGTTCACATAGTTCCCGCCATGACCCAATTGTTCTCTCGGGCAAGTGCATCAGCCAAGTCCGAGCCTGGGGCATCAGCGCGAGCGGGAACCAATTGGCCATCACTTTTGAGTCAGCCCCTGCAGCTGTCATAGCCGTGGAGTAGATCTGTAGGAACTCCTTCGGATTCGTAGTTCCGTCGTATTTCTGCGCCATGCTTGGCCTAAACTTAGCGGGCAAGACCACTTGTCGGAGGGCTCGAGTGTAAGCCAAGCAGCCCCCTCCGTAGTCGTGGGACGCAAGTTCGGTCCCGTAAGAACAAGTTCCATCCTCCGGTCGGCGCCCCCTTCTGCGCTCTATGTGGGCCCTGGCGTCCTCGCCCGCCGGCCCGCTGGTGACTTCCCGAGGTTCTCTCGGGGGGCAGGTCGTTGAAGATCCCACCGAAAGGTGCTCCGGGATTCCCCTCCCGCGCGAGTCGCCAGGCGCGGGGCCGAGGCTGTCGCCTTGGTGGCGGGTCCAACGTCAGGGTGCCCAGAGACCCCTTGGAGGAGTCACCGGGAGCGGGCTGCCTCCATTCTCTGACGGACGTAAGCCAGGAGGGCCGCCAGTCGGGCTTGCCACCGCTCGTAATGGGGTGAGTCGGGTTTAGGGGGGTATTCTGCCATGGCATTTGCCATGGCGAGCGCTTCCGCACAACTCCGGACCCCCGAGGGGGCGGGCGCCCGGCGCGGGTTCTCCGAACTTCGCCTCGTCCCCGGGGCACCGGATGGCTACGGTGGCACCACTGAGGGAGTTTAGGACCCCCCCACTCCGGGCGGGCGGAGGCGACACCTCCTTGTTCGGGGGGTCGTTTGCCTCCTCCCCAAGGACGTCTTCGGACACTTCTTCTCCCTCTGCTCCCTCTTTGCCAGCTGGGCCGAAGGGGTCAAGGGGATCTGCGTCCGCTTGACGGGGGGCTGGCTCGGACGCAGCAAGCCCACGTCACGCGCGGGGGTCCACGGTCGGGTCGATGGCCGGCGCCGGCCCGCGAGAGCGGGTTCGCGACGCGGGTGAGCCAACATCGATGGGGACTGCCCCGGGCGCCCTTCTCTCCCGAAAGCGAAACACGGGCGCCCCTACCTGGCATGCCAGATGTCGCGTATCGAAACGCGGACACCGGGATGCCAAGCACCCACTGTTTGTTCGGTAGGAGGGCGCGAGGTGCTTCGAATTCGGTCCCCGAGCTGAAACACAAGCACACAGAGATTTACCCAGGTTCAGGCCGCATAACACCCTACGTCCTGCTTGTCTGGATGTATTGTCGAGGTGACGATTTACAGTGGGATGTCAAGTAGAGCTGCCCTATTCTCGTGAGCTGGGGAAGAACACGTCCAGGGGTTCCCGGGTGTCGTTCTTCCAGCCCCGAGTCTAAGAGAAAAGCTCTCAGTGTTGGCTAGCAATGGTGGTTCGTCTCTCTTCAAATGACCAAGGGCCTCCTTTTATATGCCAAGGGGACACCACAAGTGGTCATGCCGTGGCGCGCCACCGAAGCAAAGCACGCGTCACGCCCGAGCCCAGATGGCGCTCGCTGGTCGCCTCCATGGCAGCGTGCCACCGCGCTGTCTTCCATGCCGCCCGTCCCGCTGGAGCCGAGGTGACGGCGGGTCTCGTCTTGTCAACGGTCCGGGCATCGCCTCGGGTGCTGTGCCTGCGCCGACGGGACCGTGATCCGGGTCTTGTAGGTGTCGCCTGTCGTGCCTTCCTTGTCTACGAAGCAACCTTTCCCGGTGCGAGGTGCAGGATTTGCTCTCCACGTTGCTGGTCCCTGTCTTCCTGTCGGGGGTTCCCGGCGGGCTTCGTGGTAATGGCTCGGGGGAGTTCCCGTGGCCTGCTCTCCGGGGTCCCTTGATCTTCTCCCTTCCTCGTCCTGCGTCCGGGATCCTTCCCTGGGACGAGCTCCTTGAAGATGTCGGAGGCCCTGGTCCTAGGACATCTTCGAGAAACTCCGCCCGAGGGGGTACCCCCAGTCTTGCGGTTCCTCCCGTCGCTTCTTTGCCGGCGAGCTCTAGAGGTATAGATCTTGAGGTTGTCGACGGACTCCATGTCCCTTTTATCTTGGCGCTTGCTGGCTCCTTACCCCCGAGGGGGTGGATTACCCTGGCAAAGGGCACTCGGTTCGAGACACCGTTCCCTGCGGAGCCGCCACGTCCCCGCGCACGGTGTCTCGTGGCACCCCGGGTTCCGCCGCACCGACAGCTCCCCTATTTATGCAAACCGGCGGCCGATCTCATCCGTTGATGGAACATCGTCACAGGCCACGCCGCCCACTACGCACGGGAAACGAGGAGGCCATCATCACGTCTCCGGAAAAATCGCGCCAAACGGTCAAATTCAGCTGAAGCGACATCGCTCATGGTCAACTCTGACAAGCAGGACCGCAATGTCATGTCCCATCATTCGCGGCAAACACGCCATCGATTGCCAGATGGCACAGACAGGCAAAAAAGTCATCCATGACGTTATCAAACTACGATGCAACGTAAAAGGTACTCGAGTCCATATTGTGTCGACTCTGAGGAAAAACATTCGACCCACGCAAAGCGGTCATTCGACTGCTTCAACTCTAAACATTCAACTTCCATCGGGAGAGTATCAAAAAATTTGTCGACTGCTGCAAAGTTACAAAGCTTTGAGATTATCCTCAACTGCAAGCAATTAAGCATAATCTAGGGGCTACTACCATCGGGAGCGCTGTCGCATACCCGGAAAAATACAGTCAAGGACGTCAAGCTACAAAACTGGCAGTCGAAGCTTACTCGACTCAGCTACTTAGCTCCATGCAAAATTCACGACTACCACAGTCATAATCTTCCCGAGTTGCGTCCGCCGCATATAACCCTCGGATGTTGCACACATGGTGCAAAGGTAAGACCCGCCGATCCGTCGAGCCGGCCGGGGCCCGCACCTGCTGCACTTGCCCGGAAAGTTTCCATGTCAGCAGACATGAAGAAAATACCGACGGACACGTTGGGTACCCGCATAATCATGCTGCAGGTCGACTCCTGTAGACCTCCGCGGCCTGAGTCGAACCTGACCAGCTCTTTCCGGGTTCGAGTCCGGGGACTCGAACTTCAAGTAGGCTAGTAAGGTTTTGCCCAAGTGCAGTTAACTGGTCCCGATCCGTCGAGTGTACCAGGCCTACTATGCCACCATTCCTAAGATCTGTCAGACAGACAACAAAATATATGCAAAACATCAGTCGATGTATTACCGACTCTACGAGCACAATCGATAGAATATCGACTCAAAGATACACAACAAAACGAGCAAAGTACTAGTCGATGCATTACCAACCTAAAGATTCATGGCAAAGCAAGCAAATTATGACGTGCACCCGCAGAGGAGTCCCTGCCCGATTCTTCGAGTCGACCAAGCACTCGGGGGCTACTGATGTGGGCCTACCCTTCGGGTGCCCCACCATGAGGATACCTGGTGCACGTATAAGCTAAGGCCCAACAGCTGGCCCACCAGCAAACCACGGCTAAGGCCCATGAAGGGGGCCCAAGAAGGCGAAGTACGCTCCAAGGCAAGCGAAGCTTAAGTCGGTAGAGACATACCTTATCTGTAAACCTAATCGGATGCGAACTCCCGAGACCCAGCCTCTTATATAAAGGCTGGGAGGGCCGCCGATCTAGGTCACGCAATACTCAGACCACCAAAACCCTAGCGAGATCGACATCTCGTCGGGACGCCATTGTAGCTCCATTGTACACCTCACACATCAATAACCAGACAAGAAGGAAGTAGGGTGTTACCCTCCGGGGGCCTGAACCTGGGTAAATCCTTGCTTGTCAGCCGACGATACTACCGGCGCTACCAAATCTCTCCCCCTAATCTCAACCCTAGGTACCGAACCATGGGATTTGCCGTGGTACCCCCACGTCAGACTTTGTGGAGGGTGCGTCACATACCACCCAGCCTCGACACACAGAGCTGGATGACATCCCCCTATCGAAGATCCAGCTACCGCAATGTCCACACGATCACTATGTCCACCGCTGCCGCAACCCGAGTTTCAAAACTCTTGCGTCGCCAATAGATTGGGGCATCTGCTGTCACAACACGCTGCCCATACGAAGTGTGTGGCAAGTACTCGTGATGGGATTACGTAAACCTAATACCCTTCAAATGCAAAACTAGTTTGCGTGAATTATAGCTAGAAAGAAATATGGTCTAGTTTGCGTGAAATTTGGAGAGGTGTCATTTTGCACAATATCTGCACTTGCTCCGCAAAAAAAAATAGAAATTGAAAAAGTTGTATTAAAAAGTTAGAAAGTCCTTTTCGAACTATTGTATGACATGGAAAAAGATGCACCTATGTGTCAAAGATGTTCATATTACCATGAACTATGAAATGGATATTTCATGATCTTGGTCATTTATCTGTAAAACCGTGAATATTCGTATAATGATAGGCCATTTTGTGAAGATTTTTTTCAAAAGATGTCAAAATCCAAGTTTATATTCTTTCCTAGAAAATAGTAGACATGAAATGACACTTAAAATAAAAACATTTTTGGCACTTTGAATTATTGTAGCCATGGAAAGATGCACCTATGTGTGACAAATAGTCACATTATCATGAACTATTCCATAAATATGATCATTCTTTTTGTTATTTAACTTGGAAGCTAGGAATGTTCATACATGATAGGCCATTTTGTGAATATACTTTTATAAGATTTGGAAATTGAGACATTTTTGTTTCATAGCAACTGGTACATGTAAAAGGACTCCATGCCAAATGATTGCATTTTATGTATTTTATATATTATTTTATTAGTTTTCAAAATGAGGTCAAATTGTCGTCACTCGTCACAACTATTTATAGCAAGTGCCTGAATCTTTCAGTACCCACTATGAATATTGCATAGAATCTTATTTGAGCAACTTAAAAATGTTTTAAGGAAAATTTTATAACCAAACTAGGACATGTCTGTATTTCAATTTTGAATTATTTTTGAAAAGTTAACCGAAATACATTTCAATGGGCAAAAGTACGTAGAAAGCGAGAAAATCTTAATGTTTGGGATTAGCAATCCAATACAATTTATTTTGTGTGAAATTGGAGAGGTCCCATTTCTAGAACTTAGAAAATGAAAATGAAATTGGGTACATTGTCATGAAGCAAACGTGCCATTTTAAATTTGTTTATTGAATTGTTCTATGTATGCTAAGCTCATGTACCCAAAATATGGCTACATGCCAACAAGTTTGAATTTCTTCTTTATGTATCATTTCATTTATTCATATTAAAGATATCTACAAAAGTGTAAATATTTATTACTTTTGAAGAAAATAAGCTTATACTTTAAAAGTTTTTTAAAATCAAATGTATATGCGCATAAATATTTTAATACCTATTTGCTGAGTGTTTTTATAAACGTTCGAGTAAGTCAGTTCCGCCGTCCCCTGCTGTCAAATAATGTTACAATGGGCACATGTCTAGATATTTGACAAGTGTCGTGCCAAAAAACACTCTTCAAACTGTGAATAAGCCCAGTGTTCTCTCTTTGCCGAGTGTTTTTTCGCTGCACTCGGCATACATGGTTGGTTGTCGGGTGTCCGCTAAACTATACTCAGCAAACCCCCGAGCATTCGGCAAATGAGATATTTTCCGTAATGAAATGATATTGTGTTAGTACTTTCTTTCTTTCAAACCACGCATAAGGAGTGTAATAGCGTGTGATACACAAGTCCGCGATATACACCCGGATGTAACTATATTCTTAAGTATTTTTCTAAACGGAAGCAAAAAAATTGCTACATTCAACTAACTAAAGAGTTTGGCAGTTTACCAAAAAGAAAGAAAAAATAGTATTTTTCTGTTCTTGCTAACCAATGCTTGATATTCAATATATTAACTCCACAAGCAGATAGCACCACATATGCTCGGTGGATGTAAGCCTCGACTCCCACCGGTCATATTTTGTCTATGTTTTGTGGCGACGCGATTCGCTTGGCTGACTTTTTCTTGATGATGAAATCTCTGATCTATATTTTAACCTGTCCTTTTGAGCATGTCTATTTCATTCATTTCAGTTGCAGTCTAGAGCGCACTTCATGCCCACAGCAATATATATCACTTTGTCTAATCAAGCGTAAAAGTACTATTGAAGGGTTCGTATCCACAGTTTGGATGGTACAAGACCGATGTAATACTCCGACAATGCGTCAAATCAAGTGGATCATAGGTGGATGAGTTTTACTATCTCTTAATACATAGATGACAATGATTTTTTTTAAAGAACGTGGAAATGAATTATGTATTTATGACTTAATCTGGTTATCAAAATCATGCATAATGCTTAACAGATACGTGTAGATGTATAATTATGTATGTTAGATGAATAAGTTTTGAGTGCTTATTGAGAAGTGAGCCCATCTCACAAGCTAGCCGTCCAGATTCAAGTCTTCACGGACGAGAATTTGGATTTTGTGGCCTCCCTCACCACTTTCCTTAAAATAAATTAGTGATTATTAATGTACCCTCACTCCATCCCAAAATATAAGTCGCTCTTGATTTTCGTTGGCAAGGATTTACAAGTTTGACTATGATCTATACCTATAGTATGTCCACAACATTTGTATAAAGATATATGTAATGAAAGAATTTTGCAAGACGGGCCCAACGATGCAGTCTATACATTCCCAATCTATATAATTTTGTATATATTATTGTCGTGCATCAAATACGAGGAAAACAAATACCATGCCTTACATTTTAGGACGGAGGGAGTATTTGTTAACAAACTATGTAATAAACTTAGAATGATATATTTGTTATCGTCAAACGCTGACATCACACTTTTCACACTCAAAAGGCATTTTTGAACAAGAATAACTAAAAAAATAGATATATATTCTTTGCCCGATATATCACTCGGTGTCCGACATCTTTTGCGCCAAAGCCATGGCCTGTGCACCCGATATTAGATATCTAAAATCTTTGATCCGACACCCTTGTTGCTTCAGGTATCCTAAAATTCAAACATTGTTTCGAAAGTTGGTTAGTATCTCAAGACACATGCAGTTATAGGACTCAAAGGTTTACATGCGGGACTGATGTATGCCGCAAATAGTTTTATTAATAATGTTGGCCATATCTTGAATTCGACGTCTATTAGCTCTGATACAATATTGAGTTGCATGTGTGAACTTCATAACCCAAAGCTACTCTCTTTGTGACAAACATTTCCCATAGAACTTCCTCCTGTCTTTGCTCCTTCTCCCTTTAGTTGCTTTTATGGGAATATGGCGCTAGATGAGCCAGTCGCGAGCAATAAAAAGCGGAAATGCAATACCACACAGCGTTCCCGTCCTATCTCACACGTCCAATAGTGCTTCGTGATTTGGTCCAGCTCTCCTTGCACATTGCAGAAAACACCTTACAGTGTGTCCATTTCGTTTGTGTAAGCCCCTCTCATTTTACAGTATGCCCTCATTCTTTTTATGTTTCAGAATATTAGGACAAAGAACTATGTTTGGTTGGGATCAGTTAAGTACATTTTTTTAGGGGAGTTAACTACATAATTAGTAACAATATTAGGCACAATTAGCACATAAATTGTTGCACCGAAAAAAGTTGAATGAGCATTGGTTCTGAACCTGGACTTTCGTTTGGGTACGTGATTTGGATCTGGCCATTTTTACTACTCCCTCGGATCCTATTTAAATGTCGTGGAAAATCAACTAGCTATGTACAACTTGCTAGTACAGCCTACGACATTTTTTGGGATCGGAGGTAGTACGTTAATTAGTACACATAGAGGGATTAGGTCTGGAACAACCAAGAATAAGTGGGCAGAGAAAAAAAAGATTCTGAACCATGTAGAAAAAAAAGATTCTACCACGGCCTCACGCGGACCAGCACGACATGTCCATGAACACCGTCTTTAAGGACGAGCTCCGTACTCGGCGAGAATACTGCTGACCTCGGGACGAAACTATAACACAAACTGAACCTCCGGGGAAAATATTTCACGCCTCTAACCCTTTCGGGTAGCGCCCCACGATCGGGCGCTACACTCTACAGGGTAGCACCTTAGGATCAGGCGCTATACATGTTGCCAGCGTGGCCGGCCGGGGCCACATGGGGCCTAGTTTGGGTGGTGTAGCGCCTCATAATCAGGCGCTATGGTGCAGGTCATGTAGCGCCTGACACAAGGCGCTACACCCCTGCTACTTGTAACCCGCGACGGCGCCCGTCCCCAACCCAGCGCAGCCACTCTGGCTTCGGTCGGTCGCTCATGTGTGTCTTCCGCCGCCGCCGCCGCCATCGCCGTTGCTCACCGCCGCCGTCGACTCGTGTCTTGATGGCTAACTGGCATGCCTTGTCTGGTTCCAGCGAGGGCGAGTCCCTCCTCTCGGTAAGCCTTTTTTCTAAGATTCAATTTCACTCCTCTTTTTTAGGGTTAGGGTTGAATGCAATTCGTCGATTAGGTCTTGTAATCTTTATATCTTGTGCCTATTACGAGTGCCCGACCATGATTTTTCCCCTGATACCTGCGAGGACCCCACTTTCTTCGGTATAGCGCCAGATCCTTCCTCGTTTTGCCACGTCCACAAGCTCGCCCCTCGGAAGTGTGTTGCATTCGAAAGCTTCGACACTGGCCGGCGTTTCTACATGTGTTCTGTTGAAAATGTAAGTAGAAGGAGCGTCGTAATGGATGTTTCTGTTGAAAATGTTTTGTAAATCGCTAATTTTGTGGTTTCTCTTTTCCAGGAGGAAAATAACTGTGGGTTTGTGGCTTGGGTAGATGCACCAGAAGCAGCGGCCCTATGAAGACTGTGGGGGGTGTATCATGACAACAACGGCGCTAGAATTGATGAGACGATTGCGAATGCAAAGCTACTAAAGGAGGTGTCAGATGAGAAGAACAAGATTGAGAAGAAGTACAACAATATGGTAGACGAAGTGAACAAATTCATCAATGACACAAGAATGGAGACCATTCAGAAAGAGGATGGACATGATAATATGAAGTAGCAGATGGCGATAACAATTGAACTGTTGCAGACACAGGTACGTGAGCTGTAATTGGTACAGAGAAGACAAGATGGTGTCATGAAGGAGAAGGAGCAGCAGTGGGATAAAGAAAAGAGGGAGCTTAAGGACGAGAAGAAAAAGCTAGAGTACTAGTTGTTCGATCTATTCAAGGCAAATAATGCTAACAAGGATAAGATCAAAAGGATGAAGGAAATATGTGATGAGTAGTTGTGTGGAGATTGTAGAATTGTGTGGCTCATTGTAGCATTATGGTACTTTGCTAGATGATGTGGTCATGAAGTTGTTGTCGTTATTTCGAACTAAGAAATTTGAAGAAGGTGTTGTTATTATTAAGTTGTTTTGTACTAGGTAGAATTGTTGTATGTTTTCATTGATGTATGTTTTTTCATTGCTGTATACTTCCCTTGCTCTGTACATTTTTCGGTATTTGCCAATTTATGGTGGTGTAGCGCCTACTGTCAAGGCGCTATGGCACTGAAAAATTGCCTGGACCAGAGAGTAGCAGAGAGCCCAGCGTAGAAAGGCAGCAGGAAAATTCTAAGTCAATGTGTAGCGCTTTAACGTAAGGTGCTGCATATTGAAATGTGTAGCGCCTTGTGGTAAGGCGCTACACATTGACTTAGAATTTTCCTGCTGCCTTCCTACGCTGGGCTCTCTGCTACTCTCTGGTCCAGGCAATATAGGAGGCATAGCGCCTTACCCTGAGGCGCTACAAAGCATAACTCCCTATCCTAAGGCGCTATGCCTCCAAACTGGGAAAAATACGAAAAATGGCAGAACATTGGTGGAATGTACAACAATTCAGCAAATAAGTTAAATAAGGAAGAAGAGTGGGCTGATGTTATTTTAGGCCTAGAAATTTGTGAGCGAGTACTAGTTAAATAACTTGTTAAACCGGTTGACATAACGAGTTGATTTTTTTATCTCGACGTGTTAAGATAAACTGTTTGAGCCTAGTCGAGTAACTTTTTTTCGAGAGTACGCCAAAAGCATGCTAAACTTTTATAAAATGAAACAAACGAGTTTACAAACCATTGCAAACTCCGGGAGCAGAGAAGCAACAAGACACTCAAACACCAACACCCACACCTAGGGCTACTCTCGCGGCATGTTCTCCCTCCCTCCTGCAATTGCTCTTCTCCAAATCTTTAACTCTTCTACAGTTCTGCCTACAAACACTGTAACAGTGAATTGCTGCCCAATGTTGTTGAACAGCCTCACGTTTCTTCTAAAGAATCCAAGCGATAATAATGACGAACGTGTCAAAACTCCTCCTGATTGTCAGTGATTATCGCTTGGCAGTGATTGTCTGTCAGTTCCAACGCAGCGAGTTGCATCCCAGCGGCACGCAGGCAGCGATACCAGGCCTCCCTAGCGTAAACACATTGCCAGTCTCCTGGAGGCAGGTGAAAAATGCACCAGAAAATCCAATGTCACTTTGCTTGATTAATATTCAGTTTGGATACCTGGTATAATACAATAAGTCGATCGAGCAGAGTGACATTGGATTTCTAAACTAAACCATATTGGTTAGAGATTTTCAATTTAGTCATGATGTTTATAAAAGGGAACATCCTATTCTCTGTATAGATTCGTTTCCCTCCTTGAAAACTATCTTTTCACAACCTTTGAGGTTCCCTACCGAATTCGGGCTTGGATACTCGAAAAAAGGGGAAAACACTTTAGGTGGTAAAAATAAGATAGCTTTCGGTGCACACTATAGAATTGCTGCACTAGTCATCTAACCAAAAGTCCGAACTGATAGAAAGGGGCTAGGCAGTATATTTATATTCAATACTCCCCTCACGTCTAGGCTATTTTAGTCCTTAGCGTGGGTTCCGTGTATGCCGCAGAATCTTTTTTCCTTTTTTTAATACTGCTTGAGTAGGGTCTTAATCTTGAGACCTCTTGACTCTGATACCATATAGAATTGTTGCACTAGCTAGCCATCTAAACCAAAAGTCCGAACTGATGGAAAGGAGGTAGGCAATATATTTATATTCAACACACACACCTTTTAGATCATGGCAAAAACATATATGTAAGTTTGGTAAGATATTGATAAAAATCACGCAAATAGAGATATTGTCTTGAAAATTAATTTTCGTCAAATATATGACCATTTGATACGTTTTTGAAAAAATGGAAAAAATTAAGGTTTTAGACTCTAAATTTGAATGTAGCTTTTGAATCCTGTCCCCTGAACGACGTCAGTTCCAAAAGTCTTTACTCGAGGTTTTTTGTGCTGGGAGAGTTGAGAAACTAATGTCCATTATGGACCTCTGCCCAGTTGCATAATCGGCAATAGAAGTCCAGTAGTCCGTACGGACCATACATCATGGACGTCACCAGCTTTTATTTTCTTTGATCAAATGCAGAATTAGTTGGCTCGAGCTGCCATCAACCCTAATGGGATGCTTTGTCTGATCCATTCTCATCAAAGTCCATCGTTATTATGTGCCTGCCCTTCGGGTCTAATGCCGAGCCATGAATCTTTGTGACCTTTGGAGTGTGTTGCTTTCGAACCAGGTTGAGAAAAAAAGAAGACGCCTTTCGAAGTGCATCTGCGTACTTGCGCATGAATCCGCAATGCACCAGAAACCAATGAGTGTAAACATCAAAATGAAGCCTTTTAAAATATAAGTGCACGTTGGGAAGTTCATGTTGGGCTATACTCCGAGTGGTGGCTATATTACGAAATTGCATAGGAATCTTTTAAAACACACATGTGGGAGATCATGGTTAGTTAGTACAAAATAATAACGAAAGTACTTAAGCAGTTAAGATTCCTTTTTTCCTCTTCAGTAGGGGACCAGCATATTAAAGGTTTATGTTACGTACGCAAGTGTGCATGTAGGAACAAAAATATGGATATTTGCACGTTGCTCCAGTGGAACTTAAGTACATATTTTGGCTGACGCACTACATTCCCAAAAAACAAGCATATGAGACCTTCTAAAATTAATTTAAATAATGTACTAAAGTTAATCCACTTTTAATAACGAAACTGCTTGGGACTGATTCTGTTCACAAACCGAATCTGTTCCATGCAATTTGCTCAAGCATCAGATATTCGAATTGGAACCACTAACTACTTTCAAACATGGTTTGCACTTCAGCGTAATTCGCAATTGTTGGCAGGTAGAGCCACATGTGTACAAAGCACGCTGAATCACCTTGTGGGAAAGTCCTGTGATACGATTGTGGCCACATTCTAAATATTAAGACAAACATTAAGAAGATAAATATGATCATATTACTAGTCACGAACCGCGATTTTCTTATTGCGCAAAACGGTGATCACAGCATAGTTTAGTTCATATAGAAGCTACTCCCCATTTGTAATTGAACAAACAAGTCCGTCAAGTCTCCTTTATAAACTTCTACAACTTCTGTAAAGCTTCGCCGGAATCCCATCTGTTAATAGAGCTTTATTATGCTCCGTTTGACAAACAACATCAAATACCTTTTTCATAGTGAAGTTTTTTTTTTGTAAAGATGGCAATATCATTCCCTCTCAAGAAAACTACAAAATATTGTGAGTTCTTACTTATAGAGTAGAAACTTTGTTCTGGCTTCCCAAATAACTTCTTGAAATAATAAGTACTAATAAAGACATAAAGTTGGCCTCCCCATATAGGCCCCGCGTCACGTTCTAAATTGTAAATATTCTATATTCCTATGTCTAGTGGTTGCTATAAGATGGAAGTATTTTGTGTTATTACCTCCTTCTTGTAGATGCATTACCGTAGCGCGTGCGGCGTTCGACTATAGGGGTGTGTGTACATTGTTTTTGATCCTCTATGTTGTACCTTTTTGTCAAAAATCAAATCTGAAACAGAAATATTTCTCGAAAAACAAACACTTGAACAAAGTGCCTTGTATCCAACTGATTTTGTTTGCATGAAATAATTATTTTATTAAGCTTGGGCCTACGGTACAGCCATCTAAAACAACACTTTTTCTCAACAAACTAAAAAGCAGAAAAGGTTCCTTGCATCCATCTAAAGTTTTCATTTGCCTGCAAAGAGTCACCGGGTGGCGGACGGCTTCTGCGGCCTTTTCCAATGTGGAGGTGCTCTCGGGCGAAGGAAGAAAGGCGGATCGGCTTCATCGTCTCCGGCGTCGGCGGCGGCGTTGTTCTTCGTTGCTAAGCTTCCTGTGTATGTTGGTTTGTACTGTGTGAGTCTTTGTACTCTTTTTTAGTCTAATACATATGCAGTTCTCAAAAAAAAAAATTTACATGAAATAGAAAGGTGGTAGAAATTTTCTGGGATCTAAGTAGCTGGGAGTGACGTGGCAGCCAGTCCTTGTGTCCACCGGGCACCAGCGGCTAGGGTCTTCCCTCCTTTGTCTTTCTCTGAATTAATACATGTGTGTAAGTTCTTGAGACTTGAAACTCATGGATGCTGACATGCATGCAAGCGGCACCAAATACAGTCAACGTGGCAAAATGCCCTATGAGTCCGATAACACGCATAAGTAGATTAAGTATTTACAATCATGCGCGGTGACTTGCAAAAGGATGCTGATGACTGGATTACATCGGACGAAATGGAAGGAAAGTGGACAATTACTCTGGATGTATATCCTCCTCGATCATGCATTGAGTGTTGACTTACTCATCAAATCTCAGTACTATTCGAGAGAGACTTCTATCATCTCCCTTGACAGAAACGACCTCCCGGGCTGCTCGCGCGAGGGCGGCTCCGGAGGCGACCAAGAAAACCCTAGAAAGCCTCTTCCGATCCTCTCCGTCCGGCCGCTGCCGCCGCCGCCGGCGGTGGCGGCCAGGCCTGGCTGACGCACGGCGTCGAGTGGGCGGGGGGGGGGGGGGGGGGGGGGGGGGGGGGCGTGGCCCGGTGGATCCCCTTCGCGCGGGGAGACACCTCATGGCGGCGCGGGTGAGAGATCAGGCGGCGGGGCTGCGGAGCTCGCCGGCGTAAGGCGGCGGTGCTCGCCGACACGTCGCAGGGAGGCGGCGGCACGGGAACAGATGGGTGTGCGTGGCATGGAGGCGGCGGAGCTTCGGCCCGGCCGGGTGCGTCTGCAGCCTTGCTTCTGCCGCCTGATGTGGAGCCAATCTTCGCTCGATCTGGGCTGGAGTTGGCTCCCTCGTTCCGTTCGCCGGGAACCGGCCGGTGGCGTGGGGGCTGCAGGCTTGGAGCAAGAATAATGGCGGCAGTCCTAGGGTTCCTCTCGCCACAAGTTGAAAATCTGCCTGTTGCCTATCCTTCTCAATCTGGTCGGATTGACGAGTCCCGGAAGGCTCCGCCGGCGAACTCCACTGGGCGATTCATGTCTGGAGATTGCTGGATCGGTGGGATTCGGTCGTGCGCACCCATGTTTTACTCTGGCCGTTTGGTTTCAGAGGGAGCGCTTCGAATCTCTGCTGGCTGTTAATATCATGGAGCACGCTTTCTCGTTCCATGGTGCTGGCGGAGAATGTCATGAAGTCGAGATCTGAGGCTAGCAATGGTGGTTCGGATCTTTCTGGTGATGTGGAATTGGCTTGGTATTTCATGAATTGGAGCAGCGGCATGTAAGTGGGGGCGACAACATACGTGAAGTCCAAAGTCCTACCTTTCAGGCTGAAAATCCAAGGTCTGGCCTTAATTGGTTGTGCCTGACAGTGGTCTTGTTGGAGACATTGTTTTGAGAGCGAGGATTATCTTCAGGGTGAAAACCCAAGGTCTGGACTTAATTGGTTGTGCCTGGCGCGGTTCTTCTTGAAGACGTTGCTTTTGAAGAATTGGACATCAGGTGTTGTTTTGGTGGCGGTTGTGCGGCTGCTGCAAGGACTGTAACTCTGTAGCGGGACTTTTCTTTTTATTTCTTCTTCTTATTGTCTTTTGGCTATGTGCATCCGTAGTAGCTTTGGTTATTACGTTGTTGCAGAGGCTGGGTGCATGTTGTATCGTCTCGATATTAATAAACACTCTTTATCTAAAAAAAATCAAATCTCAGTTCCAACAAGAACAACTCGATCGTGCAGCCAACATATCCAAAACGTGATTTTTTTTCTTATTATTTTTTGCAAATAACATCATGCCAAAGCACCCAGAAACAAACTACAACCGAAAGATTCTAAGATAGGAGCGATATAGGTATTGAGAGGAAGGGCGGCAAAACCCTCAACTAACCTAACTGGCACCGCTCATATATCGGGTAGCTATGTTTAGGAAATCTCTCTACGCAAATGACCGGCCAGATGAGTGCGAGATTCCACTACATCCATGATCCATATTCAATTAGACTTGGCCACAAAACGAAACCTACAAGCTTGCATTATAAATGCATGCTCGTACGAGCAGTATGATGTAGCTCATCGTCACTGCAGATTCCACCCTAGCAGCTCGAGCAAGCTAGAGAGCCGTATTACCATGAAGCTACTCGTGTGCATGTGCTTGTGCGTCTGCTTCGTGCTCGTCGTCACCTCGTCGCCGGTCCCAGTCTCCGGCGGCGACCCTCCGGTGGTGCTGGGTCGTCGTTTGCTACAGGGCGCCGTGGTCATCGGCGGCAGCCCGACCCCGACGGCGGCGAGCACAACGGGGACGTGGCCGCGTGAGCCAGAGCCGGACATTTCGCCCGATAGGTCGAAGAGGCTCAGCCCTGGGGGCCCTAACCCCCAGCATCACTGATCTCGTCATGAAGTTCAGTGGCATGCGTTTGCGCTAATTATTTCTCCAGATTTGTCTACCCGATTGTCCAAACCAAATTTCAAACAGAGCGGCGAAGTGCTGGTCCGGAGTTTAACTCCTAATCTCCTATTTTTCTTTCTAAGTACATGTTGTAACGTGTGGGTGCGTGAGTGTGAGTGAATCGTCCGGTGTCTTCATTTTCTTTGTTTTTTCAATATGACAGTCGTCGGCAAAACTATTCATAACAAGAGAGTGAATATTTCAGCATTCTCTGTGTCTGTTGCATATAATTCTGTTTGGGTACATTAAAATTATTTTTACTAATTTTTTGGAATAAACTATAACACACTTGTGGTTCAAATTTGTATTAGTTTCAGAAAATTGCATGAAATTTATTTCAATGGCCAAAGTACCTAGAAAGTGAGAAAAAATTTAATATTTGGGAATTGGCAATCCAATATGGTCCACTTTGTAGGAAAATTCCTCAGGTGCCATTTTCCACTATATTATTTGCAATTCCTTCACAAAAAACCAGTTTTGGCACTTAAAATAAAAACATTTTTGGCACTTTGAATTATTGTAGCCATGGAAAGATGCACCTATGTGTGACAAATAGTCACATTATCATGAACTATTCCATAAATATGATCATTATTTTTGTTATTTAACTTGGAAGCTAGGAATGTTCATACATGATAGGCCATTTTGTGAATATACTTTTATAAGATTTGGAAATTGAGACATTTTTGTTTCATAGCAACTGGTACATGTAAAAGGACTCCATGCCAAATGATTGCATTTTATGTATTTTATATATTATTTTATTAGTTTTCAAAATGAGGTCAAATTGTCATCACTCGTCACAACTATTTATAGCAAGTGCCTGAATCTTTCAGTACCCACTATGAATATTGCATAGAATCTTATTTGAGAAACTTAAAAATGTTTTTAGGAAAATTTTATAACCAAACTAGGACATGTCTGTATTTCGATTTTGAATTATTTTTGAAAAGTTAACCGAAATACATTTCAATGGGCAAAAGTACGTAGAAAGCGAGAAAATCTTAATGTTTGGGATTAGCAATCCAATACAAATTATTTTGTGTGAAATTGGAGAGGTCCCATTTCTAGAACTTAGAAAATGAAAATGAAATTGGGTACATTGTCATGAAGCAAACGTGCCATTTTAAATTTGTTTATTGAATTGTTCTATGTATGCTAAGCTCATGTACCCAAAATATGGCTACATGCCAACAAGTTTGAATTTCTTCTTTATGTATCATTTCATTTATTCATATTAGAGATATCTACAAAAGTGTAAATATTTATTACTTTTGAAGAAAATAAGCTTATACTTTAAAAGTTTTTTAAAATCAAATGTATATGCGCATAAATATTTTAATACCTATTTGCTGAGTGTTTTTATAAACGTTCGAGTAAGCACATGTCTAGATATTTGACATGTGTCGTGCCAAAAAACACTCTTCAAACTGTGAATAAGCCCAGTGTTCTCTCTTTGCCGAGTGTTTTTTCGCTGCACTCGGCATACATGGTTGGTCGTCGGGTGTCCGCTAAACTATACTAAGCAAACCCCCGAGCATTCGGCAAATGAGATATTTTCCGTAATGAAATGATATTGTGTTAGTACTTTCTTTCTTTCTTTCAAACCACGCATGAGGAGTGTAATAGCGTGTGATACACAAGTCCGCGATATACACCCGGATGTAACTATATTCTTAAGTATTTTTCTAAACGGAAGCAAAAAATTGCTACATTCAACTAACTAAAGAGTTTGGCAGTTTACCAAAAAGAAAGAAAAAATAGTATTTTTCTGTTCTTGCTAACCAATGCTTGATATTCAATATATTAACTCCACAAGCAGATAGCACCACATATGCTCGGTGGATGTAAGCCTCGACTCCCACCGGTCATATTTTGTCTATGTTTTGTGGCGACGCGATTCGCTTGGCTGACTTTTTCTTGATGATGAAATCTCTGATCTATATTTTAACCTGTCCTTTTGAGCATGTCTATTTCATTCATTTCAGTTGCAGTCTAGAGCGCACTTCATGCCCACAGCAATATATATCACTTTGTCTAATCAAGCGTAAAACCCCTTCGGCAACAGAGAAAGGGTCCGTGTCCCCGCCTCTGTCACTGATGTGAAGCCTCACAATGGCAACGGAGATTTTTATCGTTTGCAATAAGTTTAGCAACGGGCATAATATATAACCGTTGCCTTTAGTCTTTACATCAGATACGGAGATTAGTTTTTGACCGTTTGTAATGAGGGCTAAAGGAAACAAAAAAAAGCCGGTGACGCCTGCTGCACCGTCGACGGAGCCCTGTGGTTCCTGCTTGACGGCCGCCGGTTCTTCACCTTCCTCTTCGCCCAGCTTCATTGCGTGGTCTTCTTCTACCTATTTAGTACTACACAAAAGTCTTGCTCCTGGAGGCGCCGGGTTCAGTGGACCGTGTGGACGGAGCCCCGCTCCTACGTCTTCACGGCCGCCGCATAGTCTCCAGGTTTCCTCCTCGCCCTAAAGGAGATGAAAAAAATGAAAATGTAAACTCCTTCGTCTCTATACACAAGACATATGCTTCTTCATCGGCATTACAGAAAATATCGAACTAATTACAACTATAACATAGACTAAACAATGCCTCATATATAGGTAGATTGGACACACAAATTCCAGGGATGGAGCAAGCGAGCCAAGTAGGATGCACAAGATCGATGTGTATTTGTGCATATCACAAGGATCACTAGCGCCACCCCCGGATCACACGGTGTCACCTAATTTTAATCATCGGCATAACAGAAACAAAGCTAAAATCAGAGCAAATGCCTACTAAAAACAGAGAAAATCCATAAATAAACAATTAGCTACTTACAACTAGAAAACAGCTAAAATCTATGTGTAAACAATGCCTACTAAAAACAGAGCAAATCTATGGATAAACAATTAGTTACTTACAACTAGAAAACAGCTAAAATCTATGTGTAAACAATGGCTACTAAAAACAGAGCAAATCTATGGATAAACAATTAGCTACTTACAACTAGAAAACAGCTAAAATCTATGTGTAAACAATGGCTACTAAAAACAGAGCAAATCTATGGATAAACAATTAGCTACTTACAACTAGAAAACAGCTAAAATCTATGTGTAAACAATGCCTACTAAAAACAGAACAAATCTATGGATAAACAATTAGCTACTTACAACTAGAAAACAGTTAAAATCTATGTGTAAACAATGCCTACTAAAAACAGAGCAAATCTATGGATAAACAATTAGCTACTTACAACTAGAAAACAACTATCCTACTGAACTGGGGTCTTACATTAGGCGAGGCGGGCTCGCTTAGCGTCGTCGCCGGCGACGGAGCTAGCGCCGGCCTCCCCTGGCGGCGCCTTGCCCTCGCCGTGGACCAAAGAGAGGGCTATGGCAGCCCGGAGGTCAGACTGGTAGACCGCCTCCTCGGCGCGTTCGACCTAGGTCGACGCCTCGGAGAGGAGGACCGCCGCCTCCAAATCGGCCTCGCCCTGACGACGCTTGGCGTCCTCGCGCTCGAAACCGGCGCGGGAGAGTTGGCAAGCGATCTCCAGATCACGATCCTCCTCCTCTTCCTCTTCCTCTTCCTCCTCGTCGGAGGACGAGGACGAGGAGGAGGAAGACGGATGGCGGCCGGGGTACATCGCCTGGCGGATCTCGCGGTAGCTGCAATGGTGGCCAAATGAGCGGGTGCGGCCGGAGCCTTCGCCGTGCGGACAAGCGCCAAGGCTGCGGGACCGGCCCACGGGGACCGGATCGGCGGCGGCCTGTTCCGCAAGCTCGTCCCGCAACACCAGCTGACGCTGCTGCTGCTTGAAGGCCCGGAGGGTGGGGCAGCCACGACCGCGGCCGCGGCCACGACCACGATGGCCGGATCTACCAGCGCCGACGGTGGAAGCCATGCGAGAGAGTGGAGAGAGAGGAGACTGTGCGGCGGCTAGGGTTGGAAGTGAGACAGTGAGAGTGAGAGTGAAGGGCATAGTAGGTTCTTATAGGCCGGCTGTCGGGCTGCTTCTAATGGCAACGGAGATTACGAAACTGTCCATGTGCGATGAGCACACATCGGTAACGGAGTTAAACCAAACTCCGTTGCCAACATATATTCCACTATTCACCCGTTGCCTTTGTTGTGGGCCTGCTTTACGGCCCACTGCGGGCACGCGGGGGATGTCGCGATTTACCGTCGCCTAACTCCTGCCGTTGCCATAGAGGGGTATCCGATGTGTCGTTCTGTACTAGTGCGTGATGCGTGACGGCCATGAACTTGGCCAATGCTGGCCGTCCTAGGAGACCGTTGTAAGGAAGGGGGATGTCCGCCACATCGAACATTACGTTCTCTGTGCGGTACTTTTCCTTTGGCCCGAAGGTGACCGGCAGCATCAATTTGCCCAGGGGCTGAATAGCCCCCGAGCTTACTCCTTGAAATGGCGCGGTGGGGCGTAGCTGTGTCTCCGAGATCTGCAGCTTCTCCATCAACGTGGCGGAGATGAGGTTGATGCTTGAACCTCCATTTACATCATCCGGGAGACGGTGATGTTGTTAATGATCGGAGACACTACCATCAGTAGGGTCCCTGCTCCCACACAATTGGGCGGATGGTCGTCTTGGTCGAAGGTGATGGACACGTGCGCCCACTTTAGCTTGCTTTGGGCTTCATATCCGGGGATCACGGCGCACACGTCACGAGTGAAGCACTTCACTTCCCCGTGGGAAGTGAGGGAAAAGGCTCCACCGTGCAGCATGCCGTATCCCGTGCGTTAGGGTATTCGTCCTCCCCTCCCGTGGAGTGATCCGCGGGGTCTCCGTCTTCAGCGCCGTCAAGTTTCCGTGCGGGCGGGGCAGCTCCTCCGGGGGCCCGCCCTCGCCCTCCCTTGGCTACTCCTCATCCCACATTGCCCTGCCGAGAGGGGCAATCCCAGGCTCGATGTCCTGGCTCATCACAGATGAAGCAGTTCCCCACGGTGCCATCGGCTTCCTGCTCCGCGTATCTTTTCCGGCGAGTATCTGCGATGCTGCATACCGCGCGACATTCTTTGGCGTCGTGGGAGTCGACCTTGTGGATGGGACACCACATCCCGGGTGATGACTTGATTGCCGCCACCTCGGCCACCGAATTAGCCTTCTCCGAGGCCAGGGGGTTGCCGCCTCGGCCGCCAGTACCTGCCTGGGCTCTCTCTTCCTTGCTGCCTTTTTCTGGGCCTCGGGCTCCGCCGCTGCCTTGGCGGCCAGCTCGGGCGCCAAGAGTCCTTCCTCCATCTTTGGCACTTCGATCTGCAAGGGCATATAACTCGCTGGTGGTGCGCATAGTCCGGCAGCTAAGTTCCTCCATCATCCACACATCCCACACATTTTGGCGGAACGTCTGAATGATGGCGGCGTCTGCAGCGTCCGGGATATTGTGCGAAGCGTGGAAGAAGCGCTGTATGTAGTGCCGGAGCATTTCACCCTACCTCTGGACTATGGAGTGGAGGTCGTTCATGGTTCCCGGGCGCTTGTAGCCACCCTCGAACACAGTGACAAACTGTTCACATAGTTCCCGCCATGACCCAATTGTTCTCTCGGGCAAGTGCATCAGCCAAGTCCAAGCCTGGGGCATCAGCGCGAGCGGGAACCAATTGGCCATCACTTTTGAGTCAGCCCCTGCAGCTGTCATAGCCGTGGAGTAGATCTGTAGGAACTCCTTCGGATTCGTAGTTCCGTCGTATTTCAGCGCCGTGCTTGGCCTAAACTTAGCGGGCAAGACCACTTGTCGGAGGGCTCGAGTGTAAGCCAAGCAGCCCCCTCCGTAGTCGTGGGACGCAAGTTCGGTCCCGTAAGAACAAGTTCCATCCTCCGGTCGGCGCCCCCTTCTGCGCTCTATGTGGGCCCTGGCGTCCTCGCCCGCCGGCCCGCTGGTGACTTCCCGAGGTTCTCTCGGGGGGCAGGTCGTTGAAGATCCCACCGAAAGGTGCTCCGGGATTCCCCTCCCGCGCGAGTCGCCAGGCGCGGGGCCGAGGCTGTCGCCTTGGTGGCGGGTCCTCCGTCAGGGTGCCCAGAGACCCCTTGGAGGAGTCACCGGGAGCGGGCTGCCTCCATTCTCTGACGGACGTAAGCCAGGAGGGCCGCCAGTCGGGCTTGCCACCGCTCGTAATGGGGTGAGTCGGGTTTAGGGGGGTATTCTGCCATGGCATTTGCCATGGCGAGCGCTTCCGCACAACTCCGGACCCCCGAGGGGGCGGGCGCCCGGCGCGGGTTCTCCGAACTTCGCCTCGTCCCCGGGGAACCGGATGGCTACGGTGGCACCACTGAGGGAGTTTAGGACCCCCCCACTCCGGGCGGGCGGAGGCGACACCTCCTTGTTCGGGGGGTCGTTGGCCTCCTCCCCAAGGACGTCTTCGGACACTTCTTCTCCCTCTGCTCCCTCTTTGCCAGCTGGGCCGAAGGGGTCAAGGGGATCTGCGTCCGCTTGACGGGGGGCTGGCTCGGACGCAGCAAGCCCACGTCGCGCGCGGGGGTCCACGGTCGGGTCGATGGCCGGCGCCGGCCCACGAGAGCGGGTTCGCGACGCGGGTGAGCCAACATCGATGGGGACTGCCCCGGGCGCCCTTCTCTCCCGAAAGCGAAACACGGGCGCCCCTACCTGGCATGCCAGATGTCGCGTATCGAAACGCGGACACCGGGATGCCAAGCACCCACTGTTTGTTCGGTAGGAGGGCGCGAGGTGCTTCGAATTCGGTCCCCGAGCTGAAACACAAGCACACAGAGATTTACCCAGGTTCAGGCCGCATAACACCCTACGTCCTGCTTGTCTGGATGTATTGTCGAGGTGACGATTTACAGTGGGATGTCAACTAGAGCTGCCCTATTCTCGTGAGCTGGGAAGAACACGTCCAGGGGTTCCCGGGTGTCGTTCTTCCAGCCCCGAGTCTAAGAGAAAAGCTCTCAGTGTTGGCTAGCAATGGTGGTTCGTCTCTCTTCAAATGACCAAGGGCCTCCTTTTATATGCCAAGGGGACACCACAAGTGGTCATGCCGTGGCGCGCCACCGAAGCAAAGCACGCGTCACGCCCGAGCCCAGATGGCGCTCGCTGGTCGCCTCCATGGCAGCGTGCCACCGCGCTGTCTTCCATGCCGCCCGTCCCGCTGGAGCCGAGGTGACGGCGGGTCTCGTCTTGTCAACGGTCCGGGCATCGCCTCGGGTGCTGTGCCTGCGCCGACGGGACCGTGATCCGGGTCTTGTAGGTGTCGCCTGTCGTGCCTTCCTTGTCTACGAAGCAACCTTTCCCGGTGCGAGGTGCAGGATTTGCTCTCCACGTTGCTGGTCCCTGTCTTCCTGTCGGGGGTTCCCGGCGGGCTTCGTGGTAATGGCTCGGGGGAGTTCCCGTGGCCTGCTCTCCGGGGTCCCTTGATCTTCTCCCTTCCTCGTCCTGCGTCCGGGATCCTTCCCTGGGACGAGCTCCTTGAAGATGTCGGAGGCCCTGGTCCTAGGACATCTTCGAGAAACTCCGCCCGAGGGGGTACCCCCAGTCTTGCGGTTCCTCCCGTCGCTTCTTTGCCGGCGAGCTCTGGAGGTATAGATCTTGAGGTTGTCGACGGACTCCATGTCCCTTTTATCTTGGCGCTTGCTGGCTCCTTACCCCCGAGGGGGTGGATTACCCTGGCAAAGGGCACTCGGTTCGAGACACCGTTCCCGCGGAGCCGCCACGTCCCCGCGCGCGGTGTCTCGTGGCACCCCGGGTTCCGCCGCACCGACAGCTCCCCTATTTATGCAAACCGGCGGCCGATCTCATCCGTTGATGGAACATCGTCACAGGCCACGCCGCCCACTACGCACGGGAAACGAGGAGGCCATCATCACGTCTCCGGAAAAATCGCGCCAAACGGTCAAATTCAGCTGAAGCGACATCGCTCATGGTCAACTCTGACAAGCAGGACCGCAATGTCATGTCCCATCATTCGCGGCAAACACGCCATCGATTGCCAGATGGCGCAGACAGGCAAAAAAGTCATCCATGACGTTATCAAACTACGATGCAACGTAAAAGGTACTCGAGTCCATATTGTGTCGACTCTGAGGAAAAACATTCGACCCACGCAAAGCGGTCATTCGACTGCTTCAAGTCTAAACATTCAACTTCCATCGGGAGAGTATCAAAAAATTTGTCGACTGCTGCAAAGTTACAAAGCTTTGAGATTATCCTCAACTGCAAGCAATTAAGCATAATCTAGGGGCTACTACCATCGGGAGCGCTGTCGCGTACCCGGAAAAATACAGTCAAGGACGTCAAGCTACAAAACTGGCAGTCGAAGCTTACTCGACTCAGCTACTTAGCTCCATGCAAAATTCACGACTACCACAGTCATAATCTTCCCGAGTTGCGTCCGCCGCATATAACCCTCGGATGTTGCACACATGGTGCAAAGGTAAGACCCGCCGATCCGTCGAGCCGGCCGGGGCCCGCACCTGCTGCACTTGCCCGGAAAGTTTCCATGTCAGCAGACATGAAGAAAATACCGACGGACACGTTGGGTACCCGCATAATCATGCTGCAGGTCGACTCCTGTAGACCTCCGCGGCCTGAGTCGAACCTGACCAGCTCTTTCCGGGTTCGAGTCCGGGGACTCGAACTTCAAGTAGGCTAGTAAGGTTTTGCCCAAGTGCAGTTAACTGGTCCCGATCCGTCGAGTGTACCAGGCCTACTATGCCACCATTCCTAAGATCTGTCAGACAGACAACAAAATATATGCAAAACATCAGTCGATGTATTACCGACTCTACGAGCACAATCGATAGAATATCGACTCAAAGATACACAACAAAACGAGCAAAGTACTAGTCGATGCATTACCAACCTAAAGATTCATGGCAAAGCAAGCAAATTATGACGTGCACCGCAGAGGAGTCCCTGCCCGATTCTTCGAGTCGACCAAGCACTCGGGGGCTACTGATGTGGGCCTACCCTTCGGGTGCCCCACCATGAGGATACCTGGTGCACGTATAAGCTAAGGCCCAACAGCTGGCCCACCAGCAAACCACGGCTAAGGCCCATGAAGGGGGCCCAAGAAGGCGAAGTACGCTCCAAGGCAAGCGAAGCTTAAGTCGGTAGAGACATACCTTATCTGTAAACCTAATCGGATGCGAACTCCCGAGACCCAGCCTCTTATATAAAGGCTGGGAGGGCCGCCGATCTAGGTCACGCAATACTCAGACCACCAAAACCCTAGCGAGATCGACATCTCGTCGGGACGCCATTGTAGCTCCATTGTACACCTCACACATCAATAACCAGACAAGAAGGAAGTAGGGTGTTACCCTCCGGGGGCCTGAACCTGGGTAAATCCTTGCTTGTCAGCCGACGATACTACCGGCGCTACCAAATCTCTCCCCCTAATCTCAACCCTAGGTACCGAACCATGGGATTTGCCGTGGTACCCCCACGTCAGACTTTGTGGAGGGTGCGTCACATACCACCCAGCCTCGACACACAGAGCTGGATGACATCCCCCTATCGAAGATCCAGCTACCGCAATGTCCACACGATCACTATGTCCACCGCTGCCGCAACCCGAGTTTCAAAACTCTTGCGTCGCCAATAGATTGGGGCATCTGCTGTCACAACACGCTGCCCATACGAAGTGTGTGGCAAGTACTCGTGATGGGATTACGTAAACCTAATACCCTTCAAATGCAAAACTAGTTTGCGTGAATTATAGCTAGAAAGAAATATGGTCTAGTTTGCGTGAAATTTGGAGAGGTGTCATTTTGCACAATATCTGCACTTGCTCCGCAAAAAAAAATAGAAATTGAAAAAGTTGTATTAAAAAGTTAGAAAGTCCTTTTCGAACTATTGTATGACATGGAAAAAGATGCACCTATGTGTCAAAGATGTTCATATTACCATGAACTATGAAATGGATATTTCATGATCTTGGTCATTTATCTGTAAAACCGTGAATATTCGTATAATGATAGGCCATTTTGTGAAGATTTTTTTCAAAAGATGTCAAAATCCAAGTTTATATTCTTTCCTAGAAAATAGTAGACATGAAATGACACTTAAAATAAAAACATTTTTGGCACTTTGAATTATTGTAGCCATGGAAAGATGCACCTATGTGTGACAAATAGTCACATTATCATGAACTATTCCATAAATATGATCATTCTTTTTGTTATTTAACTTGGAAGCTAGGAATGTTCATACATGATAGGCCATTTTGTGAATATACTTTTATAAGATTTGGAAATTGAGACATTTTTGTTTCATAGCAACTGGTACATGTAAAAGGACTCCATGCCAAATGATTGCATTTTATGTATTTTATATATTATTTTATTAGTTTTCAAAATGAGGTCAAATTGTCGTCACTCGTCACAACTATTTATAGCAAGTGCCTGAATCTTTCAGTACCCACTATGAATATTGCATAGAATCTTATTTGAGCAACTTAAAAATGTTTTAAGGAAAATTTTATAACCAAACTAGGACATGTCTGTATTTCAATTTTGAATTATTTTTGAAAAGTTAACCGAAATACATTTCAATGGGCAAAAGTACGTAGAAAGCGAGAAAATCTTAATGTTTGGGATTAGCAATCCAATACAATTTATTTTGTGTGAAATTGGAGAGGTCCCATTTCTAGAACTTAGAAAATGAAAATGAAATTGGGTACATTGTCATGAAGCAAACGTGCCATTTTAAATTTGTTTATTGAATTGTTCTATGTATGCTAAGCTCATGTACCCAAAATATGGCTACATGCCAACAAGTTTGAATTTCTTCTTTATGTATCATTTCATTTATTCATATTAAAGATATCTACAAAAGTGTAAATATTTATTACTTTTGAAGAAAATAAGCTTATACTTTAAAAGTTTTTTAAAATCAAATGTATATGCGCATAAATATTTTAATACCTATTTGCTGAGTGTTTTTATAAACGTTCGAGTAAGTCAGTTCCGCCGTCCCCTGCTGTCAAATAATGTTACAATGGGCACATGTCTAGATATTTGACAAGTGTCGTGCCAAAAAACACTCTTCAAACTGTGAATAAGCCCAGTGTTCTCTCTTTGCCGAGTGTTTTTTCGCTGCACTCGGCATACATGGTTGGTTGTCGGGTGTCCGCTAAACTATACTCAGCAAACCCCCGAGCATTCGGCAAATGAGATATTTTCCGTAATGAAATGATATTGTGTTAGTACTTTCTTTCTTTCAAACCACGCATAAGGAGTGTAATAGCGTGTGATACACAAGTCCGCGATATACACCCGGATGTAACTATATTCTTAAGTATTTTTCTAAACGGAAGCAAAAAAATTGCTACATTCAACTAACTAAAGAGTTTGGCAGTTTACCAAAAAGAAAGAAAAAATAGTATTTTTCTGTTCTTGCTAACCAATGCTTGATATTCAATATATTAACTCCACAAGCAGATAGCACCACATATGCTCGGTGGATGTAAGCCTCGACTCCCACCGGTCATATTTTGTCTATGTTTTGTGGCGACGCGATTCGCTTGGCTGACTTTTTCTTGATGATGAAATCTCTGATCTATATTTTAACCTGTCCTTTTGAGCATGTCTATTTCATTCATTTCAGTTGCAGTCTAGAGCGCACTTCATGCCCACAGCAATATATATCACTTTGTCTAATCAAGCGTAAAAGTACTATTGAAGGGTTCGTATCCACAGTTTGGATGGTACAAGACCGATGTAATACTCCGACAATGCGTCAAATCAAGTGGATCATAGGTGGATGAGTTTTACTATCTCTTAATACATAGATGACAATGATTTTTTTTAAAGAACGTGGAAATGAATTATGTATTTATGACTTAATCTGGTTATCAAAATCATGCATAATGCTTAACAGATACGTGTAGATGTATAATTATGTATGTTAGATGAATAAGTTTTGAGTGCTTATTGAGAAGTGAGCCCATCTCACAAGCTAGCCGTCCAGATTCAAGTCTTCACGGACGAGAATTTGGATTTTGTGGCCTCCCTCACCACTTTCCTTAAAATAAATTAGTGATTATTAATGTACCCTCACTCCATCCCAAAATATAAGTCGCTCTTGATTTTCGTTGGCAAGGATTTACAAGTTTGACTATGATCTATACCTATAGTATGTCCACAACATTTGTATAAAGATATATGTAATGAAAGAATTTTGCAAGACGGGCCCAACGATGCAGTCTATACATTCCCAATCTATATAATTTTGTATATATTATTGTCGTGCATCAAATACGAGGAAAACAAATACCATGCCTTACATTTTAGGACGGAGGGAGTATTTGTTAACAAACTATGTAATAAACTTAGAATGATATATTTGTTATCGTCAAACGCTGACATCACACTTTTCACACTCAAAAGGCATTTTTGAACAAGAATAACTAAAAAAATAGATATATATTCTTTGCCCGATATATCACTCGGTGTCCGACATCTTTTGCGCCAAAGCCATGGCCTGTGCACCCGATATTAGATATCTAAAATCTTTGATCCGACACCCTTGTTGCTTCAGGTATCCTAAAATTCAAACATTGTTTCGAAAGTTGGTTAGTATCTCAAGACACATGCAGTTATAGGACTCAAAGGTTTACATGCGGGACTGATGTATGCCGCAAATAGTTTTATTAATAATGTTGGCCATATCTTGAATTCGACGTCTATTAGCTCTGATACAATATTGAGTTGCATGTGTGAACTTCATAACCCAAAGCTACTCTCTTTGTGACAAACATTTCCCATAGAACTTCCTCCTGTCTTTGCTCCTTCTCCCTTTAGTTGCTTTTATGGGAATATGGCGCTAGATGAGCCAGTCGCGAGCAATAAAAAGCGGAAATGCAATACCACACAGCGTTCCCGTCCTATCTCACACGTCCAATAGTGCTTCGTGATTTGGTCCAGCTCTCCTTGCACATTGCAGAAAACACCTTACAGTGTGTCCATTTCGTTTGTGTAAGCCCCTCTCATTTTACAGTATGCCCTCATTCTTTTTATGTTTCAGAATATTAGGACAAAGAACTATGTTTGGTTGGGATCAGTTAAGTACATTTTTTTAGGGGAGTTAACTACATAATTAGTAACAATATTAGGCACAATTAGCACATAAATTGTTGCACCGAAAAAAGTTGAATGAGCATTGGTTCTGAACCTGGACTTTCGTTTGGGTACGTGATTTGGATCTGGCCATTTTTACTACTCCCTCGGATCCTATTTAAATGTCGTGGAAAATCAACTAGCTATGTACAACTTGCTAGTACAGCCTACGACATTTTTTGGGATCGGAGGTAGTACGTTAATTAGTACACATAGAGGGATTAGGTCTGGAACAACCAAGAATAAGTGGGCAGAGAAAAAAAAGATTCTGAACCATGTAGAAAAAAAAGATTCTACCACGGCCTCACGCGGACCAGCACGACATGTCCATGAACACCGTCTTTAAGGACGAGCTCCGTACTCGGCGAGAATACTGCTGACCTCGGGACGAAACTATAACACAAACTGAACCTCCGGGGAAAATATTTCACGCCTCTAACCCTTTCGGGTAGCGCCCCACGATCGGGCGCTACACTCTACAGGGTAGCACCTTAGGATCAGGCGCTATACATGTTGCCAGCGTGGCCGGCCGGCCACATGGGGCCTAGTTTGGGTGGTGTAGCGCCTCATAATCAGGCGCTATGGTGCAGGTCATGTAGCGCCTGAACACAAGGCGCTACACCCCTGCTACTTGTAACCCGCGACGGCGCCCGTCCCCAACCCAGCGCAGCCACTCTGGCTTCGGTCGGTCGCTCATGTGTGTCTTCCGCCGCCGCCGCCGCCATCGCCGTTGCTCACCGCCGCCGTCGACTCGTGTCTTGATGGCTAACTGGCATGCCTTGTCTGGTTCCAGCGAGGGCGAGTCCCTCCTCTCGGTAAGCCTTTTTTCTAAGATTCAATTTCACTCCTCTTTTTTAGGGTTAGGGTTGAATGCAATTCGTCGATTAGGTCTTGTAATCTTTATATCTTGTGCCTATTACGAGTGCCCGACCATGATTTTTCCCCTGATACCTGCGAGGACCCCACTTTCTTCGGTATAGCGCCAGATCCTTCCTCGTTTTGCCACGTCCACAAGCTCGCCCCTCGGAAGTGTGTTGCATTCGAAAGCTTCGACACTGGCCGGCGTTTCTACATGTGTTCTGTTGAAAATGTAAGTAGAAGGAGCGTCGTAATGGATGTTTCTGTTGAAAATGTTTTGTAAATCGCTAATTTTGTGGTTTCTCTTTTCCAGGAGGAAAATAACTGTGGGTTTGTGGCTTGGGTAGATGCACCAGAAGCAGCGGCCCTATGAAGACTGTGGGGGGTGTATCATGACAACAACGGCGCTAGAATTGATGAGACGATTGCGAATGCAAAGCTACTAAAGGAGGTGTCAGATGAGAAGAACAAGATTGAGAAGAAGTACAACAATATGGTAGACGAAGTGAACAAATTCATCAATGACACAAGAATGGAGACCATTCAGAAAGAGGATGGACATGATAATATGAAGTAGCAGATGGCGATAACAATTGAACTGTTGCAGACACAGGTACGTGAGCTGTAATTGGTACAGAGAAGACAAGATGGTGTCATGAAGGAGAAGGAGCAGCAGTGGGATAAAGAAAAGAGGGAGCTTAAGGACGAGAAGAAAAAGCTAGAGTACTAGTTGTTCGATCTATTCAAGGCAAATAATGCTAACAAGGATAAGATCAAAAGGATGAAGGAAATATGTGATGAGTAGTTGTGTGGAGATTGTAGAATTGTGTGGCTCATTGTAGCATTATGGTACTTTGCTAGATGATGTGGTCATGAAGTTGTTGTCGTTATTTCGAACTAAGAAATTTGAAGAAGGTGTTGTTATTATTAAGTTGTTTTGTACTAGGTAGAATTGTTGTATGTTTTCATTGATGTATGTTTTTTCATTGCTGTATACTTCCCTTGCTCTGTACATTTTTCGGTATTTGCCAATTTATGGTGGTGTAGCGCCTACTGTCAAGGCGCTATGGCACTGAAAAATTGCCTGGACCAGAGAGTAGCAGAGAGCCCAGCGTAGAAAGGCAGCAGGAAAATTCTAAGTCAATGTGTAGCGCTTTAACGTAAGGTGCTGCATATTGAAATGTAGCGCCTTGTGGTAAGGCGCTACACATTGACTTAGAATTTTCCTGCTGCCTTCCTACGCTGGGCTCTCTGCTACTCTCTGGTCCAGGCAATATAGGAGGCATAGCGCCTTACCCTGAGGCGCTACAAAGCATAACTCCCTATCCTAAGGCGCTATGCCTCCAAACTGGGAAAAATACGAAAAATGGCAGAACATTGGTGGAATGTACAACAATTCAGCAAATAAGTTAAATAAGGAAGAAGAGTGGGCTGATGTTATTTTAGGCCTAGAAATTTGTGAGCCAAGAAATTTAAGGAGTACTAGTTAAATAACTTGTTAAACCGGTTGACATAACGAGTTGATTTTTTTATCTCGACGTGTTAAGATAAACTGTTTGAGCCTAGTCGAGTAACTTTTTTTCGAGAGTACGCCAAAAGCATGCTAAACTTTTATAAAATGAAACAAACGAGTTTACAAACCATTGCAAACTCCGGGAGCAGAGAAGCAACAAGACACTCAAACACCAACACCCACACCTAGGGCTACTCTCGCGGCATGTTCTCCCTCCCTCCTGCAATTGCTCTTCTCCAAATCTTTAACTCTTCTACAGTTCTGCCTACAAACACTGTAACAGTGAATTGCTGCCCAATGTTGTTGAACAGCCTCACGTTTCTTCTAAAGAATCCAAGCGATAATAATGACGAACGTGTCAAAACTCCTCCTGATTGTCAGTGATTATCGCTTGGCAGTGATTGTCTGTCAGTTCCAACGCAGCGAGTTGCATCCCAGCGGCACGCAGGCAGCGATACCAGGCCTCCCTAGCGTAAACACATTGCCAGTCTCCTGGAGGCAGGTGAAAAATGCACCAGAAAATCCAATGTCACTTTGCTTGATTAATATTCAGTTTGGATACCTGGTATAATACAATAAGTCGATCGAGCAGAGTGACATTGGATTTCTAAACTAAACCATATTGGTTAGAGATTTTCAATTTAGTCATGATGTTTATAAAAGGGAACATCCTATTCTCTGTATAGATTCGTTTCCCTCCTTGAAAACTATCTTTTCACAACCTTTGAGGTTCCCTACCGAATTCGGGCTTGGATACTCGAAAAAAGGGGAAAACACTTTAGGTGGTAAAAATAAGATAGCTTTCGGTGCACACTATAGAATTGCTGCACTAGTCATCTAACCAAAAGTCCGAACTGATAGAAAGGGGCTAGGCAGTATATTTATATTCAATACTCCCCTCACGTCTAGGCTATTTTAGTCCTTAGCGTGGGTTCCGTGTATGCCGCAGAATCTTTTTTCCTTTTTTTAATACTGCTTGAGTAGGGTCTTAATCTTGAGACCTCTTGACTCTGATACCATATAGAATTGTTGCACTAGCTAGCCATCTAAACCAAAAGTCCGAACTGATGGAAAGGAGGTAGGCAATATATTTATATTCAACACACACACCTTTTAGATCATGGCAAAAACATATATGTAAGTTTGGTAAGATATTGATAAAAATCACGCAAATAGAGATATTGTCTTGAAAATTAATTTTCGTCAAATATATGACCATTTGATACGTTTTTGAAAAAATGGAAAAAATTAAGGTTTTAGACTCTAAATTTGAATGTAGCTTTTGAATCCTGTCCCCTGAACGACGTCAGTTCCAAAAGTCTTTACTCGAGGTTTTTTGTGCTGGGAGAGTTGAGAAACTAATGTCCATTATGGACCTCTGCCCAGTTGCATAATCGGCAATAGAAGTCCAGTAGTCCGTACGGACCATACATCATGGACGTCACCAGCTTTTATTTTCTTTGATCAAATGCAGAATTAGTTGGCTCGAGCTGCCATCAACCCTAATGGGATGCTTTGTCTGATCCATTCTCATCAAAGTCCATCGTTATTATGTGCCTGCCCTTCGGGTCTAATGCCGAGCCATGAATCTTTGTGACCTTTGGAGTGTGTTGCTTTCGAACCAGGTTGAGAAAAAAAAGAAGACGCCTTTCGAAGTGCATCTGCGTACTTGCGCATGAATCCGCAATGCACCAGAAACCAATGAGTGTAAACATCAAAATGAAGCCTTTTAAAATATAAGTGCACGTTGGGAAGTTCATGTTGGGCTATACTCCGAGTGGTGGCTATATTACGAAATTGCATAGGAATCTTTTAAAACACACATGTGGGAGATCATGGTTAGTTAGTACAAAATAATAACGAAAGTACTTAAGCAGTTAAGATTCCTTTTTTCCTCTTCAGTAGGGGACCAGCATATTAAAGGTTTATGTTACGTACGCAAGTGTGCATGTAGGAACAAAAATATGGATATTTGCACGTTGCTCCAGTGGAACTTAAGTACATATTTTGGCTGACGCACTACATTCCCAAAAAACAAGCATATGAGACCTTCTAAAATTAATTTAAATAATGTACTAAAGTTAATCCACTTTTAATAACGAAACTGCTTGGGACTGATTCTGTTCACAAACCGAATCTGTTCCATGCAATTTGCTCAAGCATCAGATATTCGAATTGGAACCACTAACTACTTTCAAACATGGTTTGCACTTCAGCGTAATTCGCAATTGTTGGCAGGTAGAGCCACATGTGTACAAAGCACGCTGAATCACCTTGTGGGAAAGTCCTGTGATACGATTGTGGCCACATTCTAAATATTAAGACAAACATTAAGAAGATAAATATGATCATATTACTAGTCACGAACCGCGATTTTCTTATTGCGCAAAACGGTGATCACAGCATAGTTTAGTTCATATAGAAGCTACTCCCCATTTGTAATTGAACAAACAAGTCCGTCAAGTCTCCTTTATAAACTTCTACAACTTCTGTAAAGCTTCGCCGGAATCCCATCTGTTAATAGAGCTTTATTATGCTCCGTTTGACAAACAACATCAAATACCTTTTTCATAGTGAAGTTTTTTTTTTGTAAAGATGGCAATATCATTCCCTCTCAAGAAAACTACAAAATATTGTGAGTTCTTACTTATAGAGTAGAAACTTTGTTCTGGCTTCCCAAATAACTTCTTGAAATAATAAGTACTAATAAAGACATAAAGTTGGCCTCCCCATATAGGCCCCGCGTCACGTTCTAAATTGTAAATATTCTATATTCCTATGTCTAGTGGTTGCTATAAGATGGAAGTATTTTGTGTTATTACCTCCTTCTTGTAGATGCATTACCGTAGCGCGTGCGGCGTTCGACTATAGGGGTGTGTGTACATTGTTTTTGATCCTCTATGTTGTACCTTT
This sequence comes from Poa pratensis, assembly GCA_947311845.1. NCBI lineage: Eukaryota > Viridiplantae > Streptophyta > Magnoliopsida > Poales > Poaceae > Poa > Poa pratensis. The sequence continues at coordinate 28,387,301 of CAMZMU010000089.1, read as the reverse complement.
TTGTCAAAAATCAAATCTGAAACAGAAATATTTCTCGAAAAACAAACACTTGAACAAAGTGCCTTGTATCCAACTGATTTTGTTTGCATGAAATAATTATTTTATTAAGCTTGGGCCTACGGTACAGCCATCTAAAACAACACTTTTTCTCAACAAACTAAAAAGCAGAAAAGGTTCCTTGCATCCATCTAAAGTTTTCATTTGCCTGCAAAGAGTCACCGGGTGGCGGACGGCTTCTGCGGCCTTTTCCAATGTGGAGGTGCTCTCGGGCGAAGGAAGAAAGGCGGATCGGCTTCATCGTCTCCGGCGTCGGCGGCGGCGTTGTTCTTCGTTGCTAAGCTTCCTGTGTATGTTGGTTTGTACTGTGTGAGTCTTTGTACTCTTTTTTAGTCTAATACATATGCAGTTCTCAAAAAAAAAAAAATTACATGAAATAGAAAGGTGGTAGAAATTTTCTGGGATCTAAGTAGCTGGGAGTGACGTGGCAGCCAGTCCTTGTGTCCACCGGGCACCAGCGGCTAGGGTCTTCCCTCCTTTGTCTTTCTCTGAATTAATACATGCGTGTAAGTTCTTGAGACTTGAAACTCATGGATGCTGACATGCATGCAAGCGGCACCAAATACAGTCAACGTGGCAAAATGCCCTATGAGTCCGATAACACGCATAAGTAGATTAAGTATTTACAATCATGCGCGGTGACTTGCAAAAGGATGCTGATGACTGGATTACATCGGACGAAATGGAAGGAAAGTGGACAATTACTCTGGATGTATATCCTCCTCGATCATGCATTGAGTGTTGACTTACTCATCAAATCTCAGTACTATTCGAGAGAGACTTCTATCATCTCCCTTGACAGAAACGACCTCCCGGGCTGCTCGCGCGAGGGCGGCTCCGGAGGCGACCAAGAAAACCCTAGAAAGCCTCTTCCGATCCTCTCCGTCCGGCCGCTGCCGCCGCCGCCGGCGGTGGCGGCCAGGCCTGGCTGACGCACGGCGTCGAGTGGGCGGGGCGCGGCCCGGTGGATCCCCTTCGCGCGGGGGAGACACCTCATGGCGGCGCGGGTGAGAGATCAGGCGGCGGGGCGGCGGAGCTCGCCGGCGTAAGGCGGCGGTGCTCGCCGGCACGTCGCAGGGAGGCGGCGGCACGGGAACAGATGGGTGTGCGTGGCATGGAGGCGGCGGAGCTTCGGCCCGGCCGGGTGCGTCTGCAGCCTTGCTTCTGCCGCCTGATCTGGAGCCAATCTTCGCTCGATCTGGGCTGGAGTTGGCTCCCTCGTTCCGTTCGCCGGGAACCGGCCGGTGGCGTGGGGGCTGCAGGCTTGGAGCAAGAATAATGGCGGCAGTCCTAGGGTTCCTCTCGCCACAAGTTGAAAATCTGCCTGTTGCCTATCCTTCTCAATCTGGTCGGATTGACGAGTCCCGGAAGGCTCCGCCGGCGAACTCCACTGGGCGATTCATGCCTGGAGATTGCTGGATCGGTGGGATTCGGTCGTGCGCACCCATGTTTTACTCTGGCCGTTTGGTTTCAGAGGGAGCGCTTCGAAACTCTGCTGGCTGTTAATATCATGGAGCACGCTTTCTCGTTCCATGGTGCTGGCGGAGAATGTCATGAAGTCGAGATCTGAGGCTAGCAATGGTGGTTCGGATCTTTCTGGTGATGTGGAATTGGCATGGTATTTCATGAATTGGAGCAGCGGCATGTAAGTGGGGGCGACAACATACGTGAAGTCCAAAGTCCTACCTTTCATGGTGAAAATCCAAGGTCTGGCCTTAATTGGTTGTGCCTGACAGTGGTCTTGTTGGAGACATTGTTTTGAGAGCGAGGATTATCTTCAGGGTGAAACCCAAGGTCTGGACTTAATTGGTTGTGCCTGGCACGGTTCTTCTTGAAGACGTTGCTTTTGAAGAATTGGACATCAGGTGTTGTTTTGGTGGCGGTTGTGCGGCTGCTGCAAGGACTGTAACTCTGTAGCGGGACTTTTCTTTTTATTTCTTCTTCTTATTGTCTTTTGGCTATGTGCATCCGTAGTAGCTTTGGTTATTACGTTGTTGCAGAGGCTGGGTGCATGTTGTATCGTCTCGATATTAATAAACACTCTTTATCTAAAAAAAAATCAAATCTCAGTTCCAACAAGAACAACTCGATCGTGCAGCCAACATATCCAAAACGTGATTTTTTTTCTTATTATTTTTTGCAAATAACATCATGCCAAAGCACCCAGAAACAAACTACAACCGAAAGATTCTAAGATAGGAGCGATATAGGTATTGAGAGGAAGGGCGGCAAAACCCTCAACTAACCTAACTGGCACCGCTCATATATCGGGTAGCTATGTTTAGGAAATCTCTCTACGCAAATGACCGGCCAGATGAGTGCGAGATTCCACTACATCCATGATCCATATTCAATTAGACTTGGCCACAAAACGAAACCTACAAGCTTGCATTATAAATGCATGCTCGTACGAGCAGTATGATGTAGCTCATCGTCACTGCAGATTCCACCCTAGCAGCTCGAGCAAGCTAGAGAGCCGTATTACCATGAAGCTACTCGTGTGCATGTGCTTGTGCGTCTGCTTCGTGCTCGTCGTCACCTCGTCGCCGGTCCCGGTCTCCGGCGGCGACCCTCCGGTGGTGCTGGGTCGTCGTTTGCTACAGGGCGCCGTGGTCATCGGCGGCAGCCCGACCCCGACGGCGGCGAGCACAACGGGGACGTGGCCGCGTGAGCCAGAGCCGGACATTTCGCCCGATAGGTCGAAGAGGCTCAGCCCTGGGGGCCCTAACCCCCAGCATCACTGATCTCGTCATGAAGTTCAGTGGCATGCGTTTGCGCTAATTATTTCTCCAGATTTGTCTACCCGATTGTCCAAACCAAATTTCAAACAGAGCGGCGAAGTGCTGGTCCGGAGTTTAACTCCTAATCTCCTATTTTTCTTTCTAAGTACATGTTGTAACGTGTGGGTGCGTGAGTGTGAGTGAATCGTCCGGTGTCTTCATTTTCTTTGTTTTTTCAATATGACAGTCGTCGGCAAAACTATTCATAACAAGAGAGTGAATATTTCAGCATTCTCTGTGTCTGTTGCATATAATTCTGTTTGGGTACATTACAATTATTTTTACTAATTTTTTGGAATAAACTATAACACACTTGTGGTTCAAATTTGTATTAGTTTCAGAAAATTGCATGAAATTTATTTCAATGGCCAAAGTACCTAGAAAGTGAGAAAAAATTTAATATTTGGGAATTGGCAATCCAATATGGTCCACTTTGTAGGAAAATTCCTCAGGTGCCATTTTCCACTATATTATTTGCAATTCCTTCACAAAAAACCAGTTTTGGCACTTAAAATAAAAACATTTTTGGCACTTTGAATTATTGTAGCCATGGAAAGATGCACCTATGTGTGACAAATAGTCACATTATCATGAACTATTCCATAAATATGATCATTATTTTTGTTATTTAACTTGGAAGCTAGGAATGTTCATACATGATAGGCCATTTTGTGAATATACTTTTATAAGATTTGGAAATTGAGACATTTTTGTTTCATAGCAACTGGTACATGTAAAAGGACTCCATGCCAAATGATTGCATTTTATGTATTTTATATATTATTTTATTAGTTTTCAAAATGAGGTCAAATTGTCATCACTCGTCACAACTATTTATAGCAAGTGCCTGAATCTTTCAGTACCCACTATGAATATTGCATAGAATCTTATTTGAGAAACTTAAAAATGTTTTTAGGAAAATTTTATAACCAAACTAGGACATGTCTGTATTTCGATTTTGAATTATTTTTGAAAAGTTAACCGAAATACATTTCAATGGGCAAAAGTACGTAGAAAGCGAGAAAATCTTAATGTTTGGGATTAGCAATCCAATACAATTTATTTTGTGTGAAATTGGAGAGGTCCCATTTCTAGAACTTAGAAAATGAAAATGAAATTGGGTACATTGTCATGAAGCAAACGTGCCATTTTAAATTTGTTTATTGAATTGTTCTATGTATGCTAAGCTCATATACCCAAAATATGGCTACATGCCAACAAGTTTGAATTTCTTCTTTATGTATCATTTCATTTATTCATATTAAAGATATCTACAAAAGTGTAAATATTTATTACTTTTGAAGAAAATAAGCTTATACTTTAAAAGTTTTTTAAAATCAAATGTATATGCGCATAAATATTTTAATACCTATTTGCTGAGTGTTTTTATAAACATTCGAGTAAGTCAGTTCCGCCGTCCCCTGCCGTCAAATAATGTTACAATGGGCACATGTCTAGATATTTGACAAGTGTCGTGCCAAAAAACACTCTTCAAACTGTGAATAAGCCCAGTGTTCTCTCTTTGCCGAGTGTTTTTTCGCTGCACTCGGCATACATGGTTGGTCATCGGGTGTCCGCTAAACTATACTAAGCAAACCCCCGAGCATTCGGCAAATGAGATATTTTCCGTAATGAAATGATATTGTGTTAGTACTTTCTTTCTTTCAAACCACGCATGAGGAGTGTAATAGCGTGTGATACACAAGTCCGCGATATACACCCGGATGTAACTATATTCTTAAGTATTTTTCTAAACGGAAGCAAAAAATTGCTACATTCAACTAACTAAAGAGTTTGGCAGTTTACCAAAAAGAAAGAAAAAATAGTATTTTTCTGTTCTTTCTAACCAATGCTTGATATTCAATATATTAACTCCACAAGCAGATAGCACCACATATGCTCGGTGGATGTAAGCCTCGACTCCCACCGGTCATATTTTGTCTATGTTTTGTGGCGACGCGATTCGCTTGGCTGACTTTTTCTGGATGATGAAATCTCTGATCTATATTTTAACCTGTCCTTTTGAGCATGTCTATTTCATTCATTTCAGTTGCAGTCTAGAGCGCACTTCATGCCCACAGCAATATATATCACTTTGTCTAATCAATCGTAAAACTACTATTGAAGGGTTCGTATCCACAGTTTGGATGGTACAAGACCGATGTAATGCTCCGACAATGCGTCAAATCAAGTGGATCATAGGTGGATGAGTTTTACTATCTCTTAATACATAGATGACAATGATTTTTTTTAAAGAACGTGGAAATGAATTATGTATTTATGACTTAATCTGGTTATCAAAATCATGCATAATGCTTAACAGATACGTGTAGATGTATAATTCTGTATGTTAGATGAATAAGTTTTGAGTGCTTATTGAGAAGTGAGCCCATCTCACAAGCTAGCCGTTCAGATTCAAGTCTTCACGGACGAGAATTTGGATTTTGTGGCCTCCCTCACCACTTTCCTTAAAATAAATTAGTGATTATTAATGTACCCTCACTCCATCCCAAAATATAAGTCGCTCTTGATTTTCGTTGGCAAGGATTTACAAGTTTGACTATGATCTATACCTATAGTATGTCCACAACATTTGTATAAAGATATATGTAATGAAAGAATTTAGCAAGACGGGCCCAACGATACAGTCTATACATTCCCAATCTATATAATTTTGTATATATTATTGTCGTGCATCAAATACGAGGAAAACAAATACCATGCCTTATATTTTAGGACAGAGGGAGTATTTGTTAACAAACTATGTAATAAACTTAGAATGATATATTTGTTATCGTCAAACGCTGACATCACACTTTTCACACTCAAAAGGCATTTTTGAACAAGAATAACTAAAAAAATAGATATATATTCTTTGCCCGATATATCACTCGGTGTCCGACATCTTTTGCGCCAAAGCCATGGCCTGTGCACCCGATATTAGATATCTAAAATCTTTGATCCGACACCCTTGTTGCTTCAGGTATCCTAAAATTCAAACATTGTTTTGAAAGTTGGTTAGTATCTCAAGACACATGCAGTTATAGGACTCAAAGGTTTACATGCGGGACTGATGTATGCCGCAAATAGTTTTATTAATAATGTTGGCCATATCTTGAATTCGACGTCTATTAGCTCTGATACAATATTGAGTTGCATGTGTGAACTTCATAACCCAAAGCTACTCTCTTTGTGACAAACATTTCCCATAGAACTTCCTCCTGTCTTTGCTCCTTCTCCCTTTAGTTGCTTTTATGGGAAGATGGCGCTAGATGAGCCAGTCGCGAGCAATAAAAAGCGGAAATGCAATACCACACATACGTGGGCGTTCCCGTCCTATCTCACACGTCCAATAGTGCTTCGTGATTTGGTCCAGCTCTCCTTGCACATTGCAGAAAACACCTTACAGTATGTCCATTTCGTTTGTGTAAGCCCCTCTCATTTTACAGTATGCCCTCATTCTTTTTATGTTTCAGAATATTAGGACAAAGAACTATGTTTGGTTTGGATCAGTTAAGTACATTTTTTTAGGGGAGTTAACTACATAATTAGTAACAATATTAGGCACAATTAGCACATAAATTGTTGCACCGAAAAAAGTTGAATGAGCATTGGTTCTGAACCTGGACTTTCGTTTGGGTACGTGATTTGGATCTGGCCATTTTTACTACTCCCTCGGATCCTATTTAAATGTCGTGGAAAATCAGCTAGCCATGTACAACTTGCTAGTACAGCCTACGACATTTTTTTGGGATCGGAGGTAGTACGTTAATTAGTACACATAGAGGGATTAGGTCTGGAACAACCAAGAATAAGTGGGCAGAGAAAAAAAGATTCTGAACCATGTAGAAAAAAAAGATTCTACCACGGCCTCGCGCGGACGAGCACGACATGTCCATGAACACCGTCTTTAAGGACGAGCTCCGTACTCGGCGAGAATGTTGTCCGGCGGCAAAGTGGATACTGCTGACCTCGGGACGAAACTATAACACAAACTGAACCTCCGGCGAAAATATGTCACGCCTCTAACCCTTTCGATAGCGCCCCATGATCGGGCGCTACACTCTACAGGGTAGCGCCTTAAGATCAGGCGCTATACATGTTGCCAGCGTGGCCGGCCGGGGCCACATGGGGCCTAGTTTGGGTGGTGTAGCGCCTCATGATCAGGCGCTATGGTGCAGGTCATGTAGCGCCTGATCACAAGGCGCTACACCCCTGCTACTTGTAACACGCGACGGCGCCCGTCCCCAACCCAGCGCAGCCACTCTGGCTTCGGTCGGTCGCTCCTGTGTGTCTTCCGCCGCCGCCGCCGCCATCGCCGTTGCTCACCGCCGCCGTCGACTCGTGTCTTGATGGCTAACTGGCATGCCTTGTCTGGTTCCAGCGAGAACGAGTCCCTCCTCTCGGTAAGCCTTTTTTCTAAGATTCAATTTCACTCCTCTTTTTTAGGGTTAGGGTTGAATGCAATTCATCGATTAGGTCTTGTAATCTTTATATCTTGTGCCTATTACGAGTGCCCCGACCATGATTTTTCCCCTGATACCTGCGAGGACCCCACTTTCTTCGGTATAGCGCCAGATCCTTCCTCGTTTTGCCACGTCCACAAGCTCACCCCTCGGAAGTGTGTTGCATTCGAAAGCTTCGACACTGGCCGGCATTTCTACATGTGTTCTGTTGAAAATGTAAGTAGAAGGAGCGTCGTAATGGATGTTTCTGTTGAAAACGTTTTGTAAATCGCTAATTTTGTGGTTTCTCTTTTCCAGGAGGAAAATAACTGTGGGTTTGTGGTTTAGGTAGATGCAGAATGGCCAGAAGCTGCGGCCCTATGAAGACCGTGGGGGGTGTATCATGACAACAACGGTGCTAGAATTGATGAGACGATTGCGAATGCAAAGCTACTAAAGAAGGTGTCAGATGAGAAGAACAAGATTGAGAAGAAGTACAACAATATGGTAGACGAAGAGAACAAATTCATCAATGACACAAGAATGGAGACCATTCAGAAAGAGGAAGGACATGATAATATGAAGCATCAGATGGCGATAACAATTGAACTGTTGCAGACACAGTACGTGAGCTGAAATTGGTACAGAGAAGACAAGATGGTGTCATGAAGGAGAAGGAGCAGCTGTGGGATAAAGAAAAGAGGGAGCTTAAGGACGAGAAGAAAAAGCTAGAGTACTAGTTGTTCGATCTATTCAAGGCAAATAATGCTAACAAGGATAAGATCAAAAGGATGAAGAAAATATGTGATGAGTAGTTGTGTGGAGATTGTAGAATTGTGTGGCTCATTGTAGCATTATGGTACTTTGCTAGATGATGTGGTCATGAAGTTGTTGTCGTTATTTCAAACTAAGAAATTTGAAGAAGGTGTTGTTATTATTAAGTTGTTTTGTACTAGGTAGAATTGTTATATGTCTTCATTGATGTATGTTTTTTCATTGCTGTATACTTCCCTTGCTCTATACATTTTTCGGTATTTGCCAATTTATGGTGGTGTAGCGCCTACTGTCAAGGCGCTATGGCACTGAAAAATTGCCTGGACCAGAGAGTAGCAGAGAGCCCAGCGTAGAAAGGCAGCAGGAAACTTCTAAGTCAATGTGTAGCGCTTTAACGTAAGGTGCTGCATATTGAAATGTGTAGCGCCTTGTGGTAAGGCGCTACACATTAAGTTAGAATTTTCCTGCTGCCTTCCTACGCTGGGCTCTCTGCTACTCTCTGGTCCAGACAATATAGGAGGCATAGCGCCTTACCCTGAGGCGCTACAAAGCATAACTCCCTATCCTAAGGCGCTATGCCTCCAAACTGGGAAAATACGAAAAATGGCAGAACATTGGTGGAATGTACAACAATTCAGCAAATAAGTTAAATAAGGAAGAAGAGTGGGCTGATGTTATGTTAGGCCTAGAAATTTGTGAGCCAAGAAGTTGAAGGAGTACTAGTTAAATAACTTGTTAAACCAGTTGACATAACGAGTTGATTTTTTTTTATCCCGACGTGTTAAGATAAACTGTTTGAGCCTAGTCGAGTAACTTTTTTTCGAGAGTACGCCAAAAGCATGCTAAACTTTTATAAAATGAAACAAACGAGTTTACAAACCATTGCAAACTCCGGGAGCAGAGAAGCGACAAGACACTCAAACACCAACACCCACACCTAGGGCTACTCTCGCGGCATGTTCTCCCTCCCTCATGCAATTGCTCTTCTCCAAATCTTTAACTCTTCTACAGTTCTGCCTACAAACACTGTAACAGTGAATTGCTGCCCAATGTTGTTGAACAACCTCACGTTTCTTCTAAAGAATCCAAGCGATAATAATGACGAACGTGTCAAAACTCCTCCTGATTGTCAGTGATTATCGCATGGCAGTGATTGTCTGTCAGTTCCAACGCAGCGAGTTGCATCCAGCGGCACGCAGGCAGCGATACCAGGCCTCCCTAGCGTAAACACATTGCCAGTCTCCTGGAGGCAGGTGAACAATGCACCAGAAAATCCAATGTCACTTTGCTTGATTAATATTCAGTTTGGATACCTGGTATAATACAATAAGTCGATCGAGCAGAGTGACACTGGATTTCTAAACTAAACCATATTGGTTAGAGATTTTCAATTTAGTCATGATGTTTATAAAAGGGAACATCCTATTCTCTGTATAGATTCGTTTCCCTCCGTGAAAACTATCTTTTCACAACCTTTGAGGTTCCCTACCGAATTCGGGCTTGGATACTCGAAAAAAGGGGAAAACACTTTAGGTGGTAAAAATAAGATAGCTTTCGGTGCACACTATAGAATTGCTGCACTTGTCATCTAACCAAAAGTCCGAACTGATGGAAAGGGGCTAGGCAATATATTTATATTCAATACTCCCCTCACGTCTAGGCTATTTTAGTCCTTAGCGTGGGTTCCGTGCATGCCGCAGAATCTTTTTTCCTTTTTTTTAATACTGCTTGAGTAGGGTCTTAATCTTGAGACCTCTTGACTCTGATACCATATAGAATTGTTGCACTAGCTAGCCATCTAAATCAAAAGTCCGAACTGATGGAAAGGAGGTAGGCAATATATTTATATTCAACACACACCTTTTAGATCATGGCAAAAACATATATGTAAGTTTGGTAAGATATTGATAAAAATCACGCAAATAGAGATATTGTCTTGAAAATTAATTCTCGTCAAATATATGACCATTTGATACGTTTTTGAAAAAATGGAAAAAAGTAAGGTTTTAGACTCTAAATTTGAATGTAGCTTTTGAATCCTGTCCCCAGAACGACGTCAGTTCCAAAAGTCTTCACTCGATGTTTTTTGTGCTGGGAGAGTTGAGAAACTAATGTCCATTATGGACCTCTGCCCAGTTGCATAATCGGCAATAGAAGTCCAGTAGTCCGTACATCTTGGACGTCACAAGCTTTTATTTTCTTTGATCAAATGCAGAATTAGTTGGCTCGAGCTGCCATCAACCCTAATGGGATGCTTTGTCTGATCCATTCTCATCAAAGTCCATCGTTATTATGTGCCTGCCCTTCGGGTCTAATGCAGAGCCATGAATCTTTGTGATCTTTGGAGTGTGTTGCTTTCGAACCAGGCTGAGAAAAAAAGAAGACGCCTATCGAAGTGCATCTGCGTACTTGCGCATGAGTCCGCAATGCACCAGAAACCAATGAGTGTAAACATCAAAATGAAGCCTTTTAAAATATAAGTGCACGTTGGGAAGTTCATGTTGGGCTATACTCCGAGTGGTGGCTATATTACGAAATTGCATAGGAATCTTTTAAAACACACATGTGGGATATCATGGTTAGTTAGTACTCCCTCCGTCCAAAATAAGTGTCTCAAGTTTGCACAAAAGTAAATGTATCTATACATGAAACATGTCTAGATACATTCACTTTTAGACAAACATGAGACACTTATTTTGGGACGGAGGGAGTACAAAATAATAACGAAAGTACTTAAGCAGTTAAGATTCCTTTTTTCCTCTTCAGTAGGGGACCAGCATATTAAAGGTTTATGTTACGTACGCAAGTGTGCATGTAGGAACAAAAATATGGATATTTGCACGTTGCTCCAGTGGAACTTAAGTACATATTCTGGCTGACGCACTACATTCCCAAAAAACAAGCATATGAGACCTTCTAAAATTAATTTAAATAATGTACTAAAGTTAATCCACTTTTAATAACGAAACTGCTTGGGACTGAATCTGTTCACAAACCGAATCTGTTCCATGCAATTTGCTCAAGCATCAGATATTCGAATTGGAACCACTAACTACTTTCAAACATGGTTTGCACTTCGGCGTAATTCGCAATTGTTGGCAGGTAGAGCCAACATGTGTACAAAGCACGCTGAATCACCTTGTGGGAAAGTCCTGTGATACGATTGTGGCCACATTCTAAATATTAAAACAAACATTAAGAAGATAAATATGATCATATTACTAGTCACGAACCGCGATTTTCTTATTGCGCAAAACGGTGATGACCCGGAGTTTAGTTTATATAGAAGCTACTCCATTTGTAATTGAACAAACAAGTCCGTCAAGTCTCCTTTATAAACTCCTACGACTTGTATAAAGCTTCGCCGGAATCCCATCTGTTAATAGAGCTTTATTGTGCTCCATTTGACAAACAACATCAAATACAGTCAACGTGGCAAAATGCCCTATGAGTCCGATAACACGCATAAGTAGATTAAGTATTTACAATCATGCGCGGTGACTTGCAAAAGGATGCTGATGACTGGATTACATCGGACGAAATGGAAGGAAAGTGGACAATTACGCTGGATGTATATCCTCCTCGATCATGCATTGAGTGTTGACTTACTCATCAAATCTCAGTTCCAACAAGAACAACTCGATCGTGCAGCCAACATATCCAAAACGTGATTTTTTTCTTATTATTTTTTGCAAATAACATCATGCCAAAGCACCAGAAACAAACTACAACCGAAAGATTCTAAGATAGGAGCGATATAGGTATTGAGAGGAAGGGCGGCAAAACCCTCAACTAACCTAACTGGCACCGCTCATATATCGGGTAGCTATGTTTAGGAAATCTCTCTACGCAAATGACCGGCCAGATGAGTGCAAGATTCCACTACATCCATGATCCATATTCAATTAGACTTGGCCACAAAACGAAACCTACAAGCTTGCATTATAAATGCATGCTCGTACGAGCAGTATGATGTAGCTCATCGTCACTGCAGATTCCACCCTAGCAGCTCGAGCAAGCTAGAGAGCCGTATTACCATGAAGCTACTCGTGTGCATGTGCTTGTGCGTCTGCTTCGTGCTCGTCGTCACCTCGTCGCGGTCCGGTCTCCGGCGGCGACCCTCCGGTGGTGCTGGGTCGTCGTTTGCTACAGGGCGCCGTGGTCATCGGCGGCAGCCCGACCCCGACGGCGGCGAGCACAACGGGGACGTGGCTGCGTGAGCCAGAGCCGGACATTTCGCCCGATAGGTCGAAGAGGCTCAGCCCTGGGGGCCCTAACCCCAGCATCACTGATCTCGTCATGAAGTTCAGCGGCATGCGTTTGCGCTAATTATTTCTCCAGATTTGTCTACCCGATTGTCCAAACCAAATTTCAAACAGAGCGGCGAAGTGCTGGTTCGGAGTTTAACTCCTAATCTCCTATTTTTCTTTCTAAGTACATGTTGTAACGTGTGGGTGCGTGAGTGTGAGTGAATCGTCATGTGAAAGTTGATTTGAGCTTAAGGCCCGGCCGGTCACACAAAAAATAAATCTGCAACTTTTTTCTCAACTTCTGCTTTAATTCTATCAATTCCGGACTTCATAGTACATATGACGTGAGTTTATGTGTCAGACAAAAAATGTTTTGAATACTGTTGAAATTGGCTAATCTTTTCCACCAGATCGGTCTTTTGGTTGAACTGGGTAGAGCATGCATGTGATCCAATATGGTTTTAGAGTCAAAATATTTCATGTTCAAATCACTGCCAACGCAGTACTAAAATAAATATTTGCGGCCTCGTAAAAAAGATCCACGACCTACATCCAAGAGTCTAGACGTGCGTCTAACAAACATAAAAACCTCACGGGTCTAGACGTGAGGTGGGTGTTGACGTATAATTGGTTAGTCTCTTCCATCAAACTGGTCCCTAAGCGTCAATACACATCCATATTAGAAAGAGCTAAAACGTCTTATAATTTGTAAGTGAGGGAGTACAAAATAACCAAACGTCCATACTAGCTACCTATCTATCGAAATCGCTAGCAACAACAGTACCCGCCTACTACTGATTATCACAAGTTAACAGTACAAGGCAGGTTTGCCACCATGGTTGTTGAGTTGTTCCCGCAAGTCTCGCTTGAGGTCTTCGCTACAGGGTCCCATAACTGTGACTTCCTTGAGGTCATATAAGGACGCTAGCCCAGCAACCTGCAAACCACACGATGACGAGCCGACAGTGCAGCAGCAGTGGATGCTGAGTGCGGTTGTTTAAAAAAATATTATCAGATCACCAAACGTTACCCTTGCGTGTGACAAAGTGCTGGAGCATTCGATCCGTAAGCCAGCATTGGTATAATCATAACCACGCCTCTCCCAGCTCGACCCATCAAAACTGAGATGCTTCTCGATCGGCTTGATACGAAAACGCCATGCGCTTACTCCCGTTGGCAATTGATATTCAAGGGCAAGTATGTCTTCTTGACTGGATATTGTCAACTCATGGTGAAACCTTTCCAGATTGCGAAGCTGATAGATCCAGGTTGGACTAGCATATGAGACCTTCAAAAATTAATTTAAATAATGTACTAAAGTTAATCCACTTTTAATAACGAAACGGCTTGGGACTGAATCTATTCACAAACTGAATCTGTTCCCTGCAATTTGCTCAAGCATCATATATTCGAATTGGAACCACTAACTACTTTAAAACATGGTTTGCACTTCGGCGTAATTCACAATTGTTGGCTCTACCTGTCCACATGGTACAAAGCACGCTGAATCACCTTGTGCGAAAGTACCGTGATATGATTGTGGCCACATTCTAAATATTAAAACAAACATTAAGAAGATAAATATGATCATATTACTAGTCACGAACCGCGATTTTCTTATTGCGCAAAACGGTGATCACAGCATAGTTTAGTTCATATAGAAGCTACTCCCATTTGTAATTGAACAAACAAGTCCGTCAAGTCTCCTTTATAAACTCCTACGACTTGTATAAAGCTTCGCCGGAATCCCATCTGTTAATAGAGCTTTATTGTGCTCCATTTGACAAACAACATCAAATACCTTTTTAATAGTGAAGTTTCTTTTGTAAAGATAGCAATATCATTCCCTCTCAAGAAAACTACGAAACATCGTGAGTTCTTACTTATAGAGTAGAAACTTTGTTCTGGCTTCCCAAATAACTTCTTGTAATAATAAGTACTAATAAAGACATTAAAATTGGCCTCCCATATAGGCCCCGCGTCACGTTCTAAATTTAAATATTCTCATTCCTATGTTTAGTGGTTGCTATAAGATGGAAGTATTTTGTGTTATTACCTCCTTCTTGTAGATGCTTTACCTTAGCGTGTGCGGCGTTCGACTATAGGGGTGTGTGTACATTGTTTTTGATCCTCTACGTTGTACCTTTTTGTCAAAAATCAAAATCTGAAACGAAACTATTTCTCGAAAAACAAACACTTGAACAAAGTGCCTTGTAGCCATCTGATTGTTTTTGCATGAAATAATTATTTTATTAAGCTTGGGCCTATGGTACAGCCATCTAAAACAACACTTTTTCTCAATAAACTAAAAAAACAGAAAAGGTTCCTTGCATCCATCTAAAGTTTTCATTTGCGTGCAATGATTTTTTTCCTGATCAGAAAATTACATGAAATAGAAAGGTGGTAGAAATTTTCTGGGATCTAAGTGGCTCGGAGTGACGCGGCAGCCAGTCCTTGTGTCCACCAGGCACCGGCGGCTAGGTTCTTCCCTCCTTTGTCTTTCTCTAAATTAATACATGTGTGTAAGTTCTTGAGACTTGAAACTCATATGGATGCTGACATGCGAGCGGCACCAAATATGGTCAATGCGTCAAAATGCCGTATGAGTCCGATAACACATATAAGTAGATTAAGTATTGTACAATCATGCGCGATGACTTGCAAAAGGATGTTGATGACTGGATTACATCGGTCGAAATGAAAGGAAAGTGGACAATTACGCTGGATGTATATCCATCTCGATAATGCATTGAGTGTTGACTTTATATACTCAACAAGAGAAACTCATCATGCAACAAACATCTAAATCGTGGATTGAGTTTTATTTTTATTTTTTTGCAAATCACATCATGCCAAAGCACCCAGAAACAAACTACAAACGAACGATTCTGAGATAGGCCAGCGATATGGGCAGTGAGAGGAAGGGCGGCAAAACCCTTAACTAACCTAATTAACTGGCGCCGCCCATATCGGTAGCTGTGTCTATGCAATCTCTACCCAAATGACAAACCAGATGAGTGCGAGATTCCACTATATCCATGATCCATATACAATTAGACTTGGCCACAAAATGAAACCTACAGGCTTGCATTATAAATGCATGCTCGTACGAGCAGTATGATGTAGCTCATCGTCACTGCAGATTCCACCCTAGCAGCTCGAGCAAGGTAGAGAGCCGTATATTGCCATGAAGCTACTCGTGTGCGTGTGCTTGTGCGTCTGCTTCGTTCTCGTCGTCACCACGTCGCCCGTCCCGGTCT
Organism: Poa pratensis; assembly: GCA_947311845.1. NCBI lineage: Eukaryota > Viridiplantae > Streptophyta > Magnoliopsida > Poales > Poaceae > Poa > Poa pratensis. Next base: position 28,371,735 of record CAMZMU010000089.1, on the reverse strand, counting down.
CCGGCGGCGACCGTCCGGTGATGCTGGGTCGGCGTTTGCTACAGGGCGCCGTGGTCATCGGCAGAAGCCCGACCCCGACGGCGGCGTACACCACGGGGACGTGGCCGCGTGAGCCGGAGCCGGACATTTCGCCCGATAGGTCGAAGAGGCTCAGCCCTGGGGGCCCTAACCCCCAGCATCACTGATCTCGTCATGAAGTTCAGCAGCATGCGTTTGCGCTCATTATTTCTCCAGATTTGTCTACCCGATTTTCCAAACCAAATTTCTAACAGAGCGGCGAAGTGCTGGTCCGGAGTTTAACTCCTAATCTCCTATTTTTCTTTCTAAGTACATGTTGTAACGTGTGGTGCGTGAGTGTGAGTGAATCGTCATGTGGCCAACTTTACTCCTATGTGAAAGTTGATTTGAGCTTAAGGCCCCGGTCACACAAAAAATAAATCTGTAACTTTTTCTCAACTTCTGCTTTGCTTTTATCTTGTAACCGACACGAATGGAACAAATGTTAATAAAGACTTAGAGAGTTCTCCTCAGTTTAATTGTATTGTACATGTCTTGTTTATGGACTTCGTTATCCTTCAACTATTTATCTTAGTGACAATCCTGTTGTTCCACAGTATGTGACATTTTAGAACTGCATCTACGGATAGATAGCAATCTACAGTCAGCTTCCACAGTTACTGTTCATACGAGAGAATCATGGAATATTATCTACAGATATAAGGCCTCTCTCAAGTTTACTGTCTCTGAACACGTTATTACAGGAGGTAAAAAACTTAAGCGGCAATTGGACCAATGCATTGTGTTTAGGTGTTGTATCCAACTTTATTGATTTGGTATCATACATACATGTGATTTGGGCTAGCAATTTTTTTCTTATGGCGACGTGTAAAGATTATATGTTAGCTAAGAGCAAGCATAGTAAGTTCTAAAATGATATATATTTTTGGAGTTGGAGTAGAGAGAGTAGGACAGAGAAAAAAAGCGGGATATATAATAAGAGCTAGGTGTCATATGTGGTCCAACATAACTTGTGAGAGTGTAAGGTGGCTCATATATTAATAAACTAGTACATATTTATAACTAACTATTATACATGTTGTTTATTAGGTTAGTTGAACATGATATGCTATAACCAGCAGCTGCCTATACTATTATCCTTACTCTAATCTACAATGCCAAATCATTAAATTGCCTATGAAACTGTGCTAGAAAACCAGCATTCGGGGAGGCCTAGTAATATAGAATCATGAAATATTTATAAAGAAATGTTCATATTGTTTGAAAGAAGTGTCGTATGGTTCAAAAAATACGTTCATAAGACTAAAAAATCAGCGATTCAAAAATTTGTTGATGAGTTTTTAAAAATTGTTCACAGGTTAAATTTTTTGTAACGACGTTCCAACTAACTTCTACAAATAAATATGTACCTGATAACTTTTTTATAGAATTTATTTGAAAATATAAATAGAAATACTACCACCACTCCATAGTAAATGTCGCAATTTTTGGAGCAGCCTATATAGCACTTCTTTAGGCAGCGCGATGCCCGGGCGGTGTATAGGAGCGCCCACAAGCAAACGAAGCGGAGGCCCCGGTAGCAGCGCGCAAGGCATCGTGGTCCAGTGGAGATAAAAAAGGCAGGCGCGTGGTAGTTTTGGGCCAAGCGCACACGCGGAGCCGCAGGCTTAGATGGGCTGTAGGGGGAGCAGGCCCAAGTCTATTGAGCCATGGATGAGGAGCTGGGCCAGGATCGCGGTAGATGAGCATGCAGAGGTGGAGCAAAGCCGAGCTGATGCGCACCGTATTCGTTGCATGCAAGATCTGGGGAAAGACTCGCATGGCACGTGTTTGTACGTGGTGTACGTGATTTATTTTAGTTCGATGGTATCGTTGATCTCAAGCTGAAGTGTACGCGTTGATGAAGACATGCACGTATGGCTCGAGCGTCACGTCCAAATCACGTATTTATAAGGCGTCGAGCAATACTGGCAGGGACGTATCCAGTGGGGTGTCATGGCTGTCGTGGGTTTGTCACGTCAGGTGTCATAGATGACTTCGTAGGTGTGGGATTATGCGAGTCAAGCATCTCCGAGCTTGGGATCGCAGGAACAAAGATCAACACAGATTTACCCAGGTTCGGCCCCCTCAATGTGAGGTAAAAGACCTACTTCCTGCCTACCCTAGATTGGTATTGATATGATAATCGAGGTGTTACAATGGAGGCGATCCGATCTGGTACTCGCCGTATGAGCTAGGGTTTGGGGCTTGATAGCTTGACCCGCTCTAAGTCCTGCGAGTCCTCTTTATATACACAGAGGCTCGCTAGGTTACAAAAGGAAACTTCCCCATAAGGAATACATCCACAGAGGCCTACTCGGAGACTACTTGGTCTTCACGTCCTCCGGGATTGTCTTCTAGATCTTTCCCTTATGGCGGTTCAATATTGGGCTTGCTCCCAAGTGGGCCTTGTCCGTGCGAGTAAGTTAAGTCGCACTGGGCCGCGGGTTAATCCAGAAAGTATTCCCCCGACATTAGCCCCCAAGCGTGGCCTGAACTTCATAGTATTCTTGATCTTGAATGCTTAGGCCGCGCTTTTCCTTGTTTCGCGGCTTATAATTGTACAAGTTTGGCCTTGACTCGCACCTGGAAGATCATCTGACTTCGTGAGCTTTAGAGTATCCTGATAGCTTCAGAACTTGATGACGATCTATCTTCAAATTTTTGATGATAATATGATATAGCCCCCAAGGATTGAGAGGATGTTATGTGGTAATCATCTCAATTCTTCTCAGAGAACTCTGAAGGTCATCACCTGTAACTTGATATCATGAATAAAACAATTGTTAAGTTACAAGTAATTGTAATTGGTGTTGCCGTACTATAAGCAGTACATCGACCTCTAGTTAGGCCATCTGAATCCTTAAGTGGGCACTCGCGCGACTCAGTATTTCCTAGGAATATGTGTGTTCAGGGTCGAGAGCGGCCATGATAGGCAATCAAGCTCGATTGACGCCACACCCCAGTACTTTGGCCACATAATGCGAGTAGCAATCCAACTTAAGGTAAATTTGATAATTGCCAATAAATCGGCTGTTTCAGGGTAACAAAGACCCCAAGAAACATAATGATATTGCCATGATAGGCTAAGCTATGATAAGCTTTGATTATGATGACACATAAGGTCGCGCCTAGGTGGCAACCGAGTGTTATACATAGGGTTGGATCGCGCGTAGGTGGCGATCCATGGTGATACATGGGGTCGGTCGCGCCTAGGTGGCGACCAGAGATGATACAAAGTTTACGGCCGCGCCTAGGTGGCAGCCGGTTTCTGATACAAGGGTCGATCGCGCCTGGGTGGCGATCAGATGTTGCATAGGTCGCGCCTAGGTGGCGACCAAAGTTGAAGTTCTAGCCCTGAGTGGCTGTGATGATACTCAGCTATAAAGCTGGAAAGGATGATGCTTGGCTCTGATTAGCCTTTTCTTATGTATAGTACGGTCGCAGGTGTGCGACGTTCCAAGGGCGAGGTGCCTCGAGACGATCCTCGAAATCATGGCGTTCGCTGCTTTCTTCCCTTACATCCAGCAGGTAGTACGACCCATTGTTTAGCTTCTTGCTGATGATGTAGGGTCCTTCCCATGGAGAGGACAGCTTATGCATTCCCTTGTGATCTTGTTTAAGTCGCAGTACTAGGTCGCCTTCTTGAAAGGTGCGGGTTTTGATGCGTCTGGCATGATAGCGTCGCAAGTCTTGTTGATATACTGCTGACCTTGATGCTGCCAAGTCTCTAACCTCTTCTAATGTGTCCACCGAGTCTTGCCGAGCTATCTCATTATCTGTCTCGATGTAAGCCGCAACTCTTGGTGAATCATGTATGATATCGCTGGGCATGACTGCTTCTGCTCCATAGACCATGAAATATGGTGTAAATCCTGTGGATCTGTTAGGGGTTGTTCTCAAGCTCCACAGTACTGCTGGCAGTTCTTCCACCCAACATCCTGGAGATGCTTCGACCTTTTCAATAAGGCGCGGCTTAATTCCATGGAGAATTTCCTGGTTAGCTCGCTCAGCTTGTCCATTGCTCTGCGGGTGTGCTACTGACGTGAGGTCCAATCTTATCCCATTGTCTGCGCAAAATATCTGTGTAGCCCCTTCAGAGGTGTTGCTCCCATTGTCTGTAATGATACTATGGGGGTAACCGAAGCGGAATATGACCTTCTTCAAGAACTTGACTGCTGTTTCAGCCTCGCAATCTCCCACAGGTTCTGCTTCTATCCACTTTGTGAATTTGTCCACCATGACTAAGAGGTGAGTTTTTCCGTTTGAAGACCGTCTGAAAGGCCCTACCATGTCAAAACCCCATACGGCAAAAGGCCATGTGATGGGTATTGTGCGAAGTGCTTGGGCTGGCATATGATCTTGCCTAGCGTATCTTTGACATCCATCGCACACTCTGACAATTTGCTCTGCGTCTGCTAATGCTGTTAACCAGAAGAATCCATGTCGGAACGCCTTTGCCACCAAAGATCTTGACGAAGCATGATGGCCACAATCGCCTGAATGAATTTCGTGCAAGATTTTTCGTCCCTCTTCTGGTGAGACACATCTTTGAATGCTCCTGATACGCTGCGCTTGTATAATTCGTTGTTGATGATTGTATAGGCCTTTGATCGTCGTATGATTTTGCGCGCCTCAATTTCATCGTCCGGCAGCACTCCGCGACTTAAATATGCCATGTATGGCTCTGTCCATCCTGGCTGTTCATGCAGGGCTGCGACTAAAGTTGAATCATCCTCTGGCTCTGCAATGTCAATTCTGCTGGAGGTTTGACTGATGGATTGTGCAGTTCATCCAGGAAAACATTGGGTGGGACTGACTGTCTGTTGGATCCAAGCCGAGACAGGGCATCCGCAGCTTCATTTTGTCTCCGATCAATATGTTCAACTTGGTATCCAGTGAAATGTCCAGCAATTCTGTCCACCTCTCTCCTATATGCAGCCATGTTCGCATCCTTGCTGTCCCACGTTCCGGAGACCTGCTGTGCCACCAAGTCTGAATCGCCAAAACAGCGTATGCGACTGATGTTCATCTCCTTTGCTATACGTAGACCATGAAGCAGTGCCTCGTACTCCGCCACGTTATTTGTGCAGTTGAAGTGTATCTGTAACACATACCGCAGCTTGTCTCCCTTGGGAGATGTCAGAACAACTCCAGCCCCCGAGCCTTGCAACTGTCTTGACCCATCAAAATGCATGGTCCAGTATTTGGTTTCTGCCATGCTAGGAGCAACTTGGATTTCTGTCCAATCGTTAATAAAATCTGCAAGGGCTTGCGACTTAATTGATGTGCGCGGCTCGTAACTGATGTGATGTGGTCCCAACTCGATCGCCCACTTAGCGACTCTTCCAGTAGCTTCTCGATTACGAATGATATCTGCCAATGGTGCTGAACTCACCACAGTTATTGGATGCTCTTGGAAGTAGTGCTTCAGCTTGCGACTCGCCATGAACACTCCAAACACCAACTTCTGCCACTGTGGGTAACGCTGTTTGGAAGCTGTGAGGACTTCGCTCACGTAGTATACTGGTCTCTGGACAGGGTATTCCTTTCCGTTTCTTGTCTCTCCACAACCATGACAGCACTCACAGCGCGGGAATTTGCCGCTATGTATAGTAGCATTGGCTCTTTATCTTTTGGAGCCGCCAGAACTGGAGCATTGTCAATTGATGTTTCAAGGCTGTCAGAGCTTCGTCGGCCTCTGCGTCCCAAACGAAGGTGTCTGATTTTTTCAACAGTCTGTACAAAGGTAGTGCTTTCTCTCCCAATCTTGATATAAAGCGACTCAAAGCTGCTACGCAACCAGTAAGCCGCTGTACATCTTTTATCTTTTCTGGCTTTTGGAGATCCATCACGGCCTTTATCTTGTCAGGATTGGCCTCAATGCCTCTTTCTGATACTATGAATCCCAATAGCTTTCCTGCTGGTACTCCGAAAACGCACTTTGTGGGGTTGAGCTTCATGTTGTATTTTCTGAGATTTGTGAATGTCTCTGCCAGATCACCAATAAGATCCTGGCTAACTTGCGATTTAATCACAATATCATCCACGTAGGCATGAACGTTGCGACCTATTTGCTCATGTAGGCAATTCTGAATGCATCTTTGGTAAGTCGCACCTGCGTTCTTCAACCCAAAGGGCATGCTGACGTAACAAAAAGCTCCGAAGGGTGTGATGAAGGACGTCTTTTCTTGGTCCTCCCTCTTCATCTTGATTTGATGGTAGCCTGAATAGGCGTCCAAAAAGCATAACAGCTCGCACCCAGCAGTTGAATCAATTACTTGGTCGATTCTTGGCAAAGCAAATGGATCCTTTGGACAAGCTTTGTTAAGACTGGTGTAATCAACGCACATTCGCCACGTACCGTTCTTTTTCATAACCAATACTGGATTTGCCACCCATTCCGGATGGTATACCTCTGTGATGAATCCTGCAGCCAGCAAGCGAGCTATTTCCTCTCCTATTGCCTTTCTCCTGTCATCATGAAAACGCCGTAGTGGCTGCTTCACTGGTTTAGCCGCAGGGTTCACTTTGAGGCTATGTTCTGCTAATTCTCTTGGTACCCCTGGCATATCTGACGGCTTCCATGCGAAGATGTCTTTATTTTCCTGGAGAAAAGCACGAGGGCCTTCTCCTGCTCTTCTTCCATGTGTGCTCCAATGCTAGTTTGCTTGGATGAGTCGCCAGGAACAAGATTTATCTGCTTAGTGTCCTGGGCCGCTTTGAATTTCATTGGTGGCTCGGCAGATGGCGTGGTAACCACACTCATATCGTTTGGGTCCACCTGCGACTTATAACCTTTTAGTTCTTCCGCGGCACAGGCGGATTCTGCGAAAGCCGCATCTCCTTTCTCACATTCTATTGCTTTTTCTCTATCTCCGTACACTGTGATGACCCCTTTTGGTCCTGGTATCTTCAACTGTAGGTACACGTAGCATGGCCTGGCCATAAACTTAGCAAAGGCCGTTCTTCCAAACAAGGCGTGATATGGGCTTTGGAATTTTACCACTTCGAAGCTTAGGAATTCACTTCTAAAGTTCTCTTCTGTTCCAAAAGTTACCCCTAGGGTTATTTTCCCCACTGGCCGTGCGGACCTTCCTGGGACAATGCCGTGAAATACTGTTGACGTGGGCTGCAGGCTGGAATCCTTGAGTCCTAGACGCTGGAAAGTATCGTAGTACAAGATATTAATGCTGCTTCCTCCATCCATAAGCACTTTGGTCAGCTTGTATCCTGCAACGTATGGTGCCACAACCAGTGCCAACTTGCCAGGTTCCCGTACCTGTGGCGGGTGGTCGTCGCGACTCCAGGTTACCGCGTATTCTGACCACCTTAACCAAGCGGGTGTTGTTGGTATCACGGCGTTCACCTGCTGACTTCTCCGGCTCAATTTCTCTTCTCTTTTGGAGGTATCGATAACTATTGTGTGATACTGCCCCGTCTGCCTGGGGTTACTCGCGCCGTGCTGCCCAATGTTTGTGTTATGAGCCGCACTAGGGTTTCCTTCATGGGAATTCCCCCCGTTGTGTTGGCTCTCTTCTTTCCACTTTTTGTAATAATGGCATTGCGCCTTGGTATGGTCCGCTGGCCGTCCATCACCTGTCGCATGAAGGTCGCATGGCCGGTTGAAAACTTCTTGCATATTGATTGGACGGGAGCCGTATCCTCGACCCCTTCCACGCTGGCCTCTGAATCCTCCACGCGTATTGGCGACGAGCCCTGAGTGACCATCTTCGCTTTTGCGTTTGTTTTGACTCGTGTTGTTGTGGCTCGTTTGCTGCTGCTGGGGCTTGTTGGAGTTTTTCTTTCCTTTTGCAGCAACCTCCTCTTCTTCTCCGTCTGACGCGTCTCTGGTTTTGTCTGAGCTGGCATATTTGTTAGCCGCAGCCATCACCTCGCTGAGGCTCTTGACTTTATCCTTCATGCGACCCAGCTTATGAATCAGCGGCTCAAACTTGCAGTTTTTCTCCATCACCAGGACGGCTGAGCTTGGTGGTATATTATCTGAGGAGTGTATTATTTCTGCCACCCTTTTCATCCAATGGCGACTTGACTCGCCTTCCTTCTGGACACAACGCTCTAAATCTTCTATATTGCAGAGTCGCTTGCAAGTTCCTTGGAAGTTCTTAATGAAGGCATCCTTCAGTTCCTCCCAAGTATTTATAGAGTTGGGAGGCAAATTTTGCAGCCATATGTGCGCTGCTCCTTCTAGCATCATGTTTAGGTAGCGTGCGCAGATCTCTTCAGATGCGTTTAGGATGCTCATGCCCATCTCGTAATTGTTGAGCCAAGTGGTTGGATCCATGCTGGCGTTATAGTTTGCCACCTTGCGTGGCCCTTTGAAATCTTCAGGAAAAGGTTCCGATCTGATCCTCTCAGTGAAACACGCGGTCCCTTGAGTCGCGAGGACAGGGCTGTGGGCGCGCCTGCGGGGTTATCTGCGGGCCGCTTTTGCATCAATGGGCATTCGCCTGCGCTTCTGCGACTTGCTCCTGCTGCCTCTGTGCGACTCCTGACACGTCCTCTGGTGGCCTGCTCTGGACGCTTCTTTCTGCTGTAATCCTGTGATTGGCTGGTACGAGGGGCAGCTGTGCTTCGGCTTCCGCCCTATTGGCTTGTTGCAGGACTGCCGTACTTAGCATCTGAATCGCGCGCCGCGCCTCAGCATTGACCGGGTCATCGCCTGTTGGTACCATCTGAGTCAAGATATTAGCCGCAGCATACATATTATCGACAGGGTTCTGGTAATGGCCCTGTGGGGTGTGAAACCTCCTTGGTTGTTGCTGGGTCTCTTGATTTGTTGGTACCCTTCCTTCCGCAGTCGTCTGGATTCCCGTCCCGCGGCTGGAGTGAGCGGGATTTCCACTGTTGGTTGAGTCGCGCGCAGCTGTGTTTGCGGGTCAACCTGTTGTTGAGTCGCAGCCAGCGCGGCTACTCTCTGCCGCTCCTGTTGGATTCCTTGGTTTATCTGATCGAGCCTGCGGCGCTCTTCTTCCATCCTTCGAACCTCATACAGGAGCTCGGCCCTGGCGGCCTCAATTTCTGTTGCACGGAGGGCGGCGTTCGTGGCTGACACAGGGACAAGAAGTGGGTTGCTTGGGGGTGCCGATGCCTCGGTTTCTCCAGCAGTTCCTGATGCACCTGCTCCTCCGGCCATGTAAACCGCGACTTGTGCCATCTCTTGATCTGGTGATGATGTGATTTCTGGTGGGTAACCCCAGCAACTTTCTTCAAAGGCAGGTATGATGGACCCAAACTCTTGCGAGTCCATGCTTTCCACGGATTCTTCCCCGTCATCGGCGACTTCTTCTACTGAATCGCCTTCCTGGACCGATCTAACGGACCTGCCACCGATGAAGCCGACGAAGACGTTGATGGATCCGAACGGGATGACGTGGCCGGTCTCCAAATAATCTGCTTCCGGCCCCCAGCTTGAATCGTCGATGAGGGGTGTGCCATTGACCGTGATGATACGGCCAACAACAAGATCTTCAGCTCCCTTCATGGATCCTGCGCGGAACGTGACGCTCTTGACCGCAGGCCCCACGGTGGGCGCCAACTGTCGTGGGTTTGTCACGTCAGGTGTCATAGATGACTTCGTAGGTGTGGGATTATGCGAGTCAAGCATCTCCGAGCTTGGGATCGCAGGAACAAAGATCAACACAGATTTACCCAGGTTCGGCCCCCTCAATGTGAGGTAAAAGACCTACTTCCTGCCTACCCTAGATTGGTATTGATATGATAATCGAGGTGTTACAATGGAGGCGATCCGATCTGGTACTCGCCGTATGAGCTAGGGTTTGGGGCTTGATAGCTTGACCCGCTCTAAGTCCTGCGAGTCCTCTTTATATACACAGAGGCTCGCTAGGTTACAAAAGGAAACTTCCCCATAAGGAATACATCCACAGAGGCCTACTCGGAGACTACTTGGTCTTCACGTCCTCCGGGATTTGTCTAGATCTTTCCCCTTATGGCGGTTCAATATTGGGCTTGCTCCCAAGTGGGCCTTCGTCCGTGCGAGTAAGTTAAGTCGCACTGGGCCGTGGGTTAATCCAGAAATTATTCCCCCGACAATGGTACCCCTTAAAAATATATATACATTCATTATAGCTGCTAATATTTCGACTAATTCTTGCTAAATAATACTAGTGCTTGGACTAATTGTTGCTAAATGCTAAGTGTAGTAGGGACGTTTTTTAGCTTGGCACCCCCACATATTTTATCCTAGATCCATCACTGAGTACTGGTAATGTGATGTGCTAACTAGATAGAGCATCGCTGCAGTCGGATAAATCCGGTTGAGACATCATGAACACTCCAGCAAATCGATAAGAAGATATTGTCATGTTGATGGTGTTTGCCAACACGAGATCGGTCGCTGGCAACGAGACTGCGTTCCACTAATTAGTTGAGACTCCATGTGCAAAGTGTTGTAGCCGGCAGTGTTCGTGACTCGGAAGTTAATATGGAACTCAAGAAGGTGATGTAGTGCGCCCTACATATGACACGCCAAGTGGCCCAATGACAAGAGCAAGAGTCAAAGCTCTACATGATAAGGTGAACTCACTCCTATCTATGTGTGATCTCGATACTCCTTGAATGACTTGTTACTTCATTCCGATACCTTGTGTGTGCTTAGGTACAAGCCTCATGAAGATACTCCACCAAGTGATGAAGATGGACAAGGATTGAGCCAAGAGAATACTCGACAAAGTGACGAAGATGGCCAAGAGAGTGAAGATGGAAACCCTGAAGAATCGCCGGCCGGTACTACCGCCGAATCGCCAGACGCTCCTGATGTCGCGTCTCCTCTAAGCGGTACTACCGCAATTCAGCTCGGTACTACCGACCCGGCCGGTACTACCGGCCCATCAAGGCCGGTACTACCGGACCTGCGTGAGCCTATGTGCTGAAATGGTTTTGAGCCATGTAATCCTTGCCACTCATCTACTATTTCGTATCTAGACTATAAATAAGTGCTTTCCACCTTAGGGTTAGGGTTAGACAGAGATTAGACTTGAGTTGAGCATAGGCTCCTTATCCACCCGTTGTGGTGTTTCCTCTTAGGAGATGAATCAAGACCTCCCCTTGTGGAGAAGATCCCTCTAGTGGATTCAAGGCCTCTTCTTGTAGTTGCGATTACAGGCCAATCTTTCATCTTCGGGTGACTATATTGGATCGGTTGGATTGACCGGTGAGAGAAACAATCCATAAGAGTGAGGTTGCTTGGAGAATCAGAATCGGGGGCTGGGCTACCCTTGGGGAATGGTTACCGGTTGATTTCGTCCACGTTGTCTTGCTATTTACCCTTATTTGTGCCTTTTCCCCTTTGTGTTCTTCGTGTTCATCCTCGTGTTCTTCGTGTTCATCGTCCCTCCGCCCAAATCCGTGAAGATCGGGACCTACCCCGCATCATATGGTATCAGAGCTCTAGGTTGCCACGGATTTGACTTTGAGAAAAATTTCCCGCATCATATGGTATCAGAGCTCTAGCTTCCCCACAAATCCACCCAATTTTTCTTTGATTTTGAGAAATTTGAAAAGTTCCACCAAAAATAGCCATTTTGGGATTCGAGCGATTCGGTCGATTTGTTGCGTTTTTGGTAGTTTTTGTCCATGGATCTGTTGCTTTAGGACCCCCTCCACCTTTGTTTGCTTCCCCAGCTTCAATTTTGCCATTTTCCCACGAATTTGAGGATTTTTCGAGCCCAAATTCCGCCCAAATTCACGACCAAGAACACCAGATTTCTTGCGGCCGGTACTACCGGGCGAGTACATCGGTACTACCGGGCCTGCGAAGCACCGGTACTACCGGGGGGAGATCAGCGGCACTACCGCCGGGGCCGAATTTTTCAGAAAATTTTCTTTTCCTCGTTTCGTTTTGGCATTTCCTCTTTGTTGTTTGAGTCCTTTACTGGTGTGTGCAACGTCTACGACATCGACAAGCTTCCGCAGCAACGCTTCATCCACGACAAGCGACGACGACACCAAGGACTCGACATTTCCCCGACATCATAATCCGTTGTGAGCCCTTCTTCCTTTCGTGTACCTTGACCTCCCGGACTAGCTCTTTGATATTGCGAGGCATTGCACTTGTATGAGTGATTATCTTCAAGTATTGGCGAGTGTGTATCGTTAGAGATCTTGGCACTGGCAAAAGAAGAAGGAATCATCGTCAAAAAAAAGAGAAGGAAAAAATAAATGAGTAGTGCCAAGTATCATCTCTTGTAGGTTGCGACAAAGCTTAAACCGCCAAAGTGAGTGTGAGTGTTTAACACTTGTGCAAATCCGTTGCCCACCAAAAGGCAATTGAGCTAGAGTCCCTCGTGTGTTGGTGTGACAATTGAGCACGTAGTCTTCGCTAGGTTGCATATCTTCGTGTGCTCGCCCTTTGGTCGCCCAACCTCATCATTCGCTTTTGTGTGCGTTTCTTCGTCATTTGAGTGGTTGGTGTTTTTTCGGTAATTTGGTCGTTGTGGATTTTCTCTACCTTGGACAATATACTTTTCGCGGTTTTGCTTGTTTCGTTTGCCACTTCATACCTTCCTATCCTCATAAGTGTGTGTGTTGGGTGTTAGAACCGGATTCTCTTTCTTCAAGCCACTTTATACTTTGGATATAGTTTCTTTTGGTTCTTCCATTTCCATACATTTCAATTGTTCTTGAGATCATGTTTAGGGGAAGTACAAACGGAAGCTCAAGCTCGGATGATAATATCAATGGAGGAGTTCAAGTTGACAATGGCTATGTCACACATAACGAGTTCGTCGGTCTTTGACACCTTGTCCGTGATGGCCTAGGCCGCTATGAATGCCGCCTTCAAGCACAAGAAGCAAACTTCAACGCGCAAATGGCGACGGTGACCGAAGCTCTCAACAACCTTGTGCAAAGTCGAGCTTCTTCTTCTTCACGATCAAGACGTACAAGAAGCACTCAAGGTCGACACAAGCACGTCATGCGCGTCATGGTCCTCGACAAGACGAACCGCATCAACCTCGCCAAGAGATTCCAAGGCGCGACGAACATGATCGACATCGCCATGAAGTGGAACGTCCACCTTATCCTCGAGCGCATAATGCCAATGCGTATCAAGAACAACCACAACCAAATGGTGGACGCCAAAGACCATTGTCAATGGTGTTCCGGGTGCGAACACCACCACCACTGCAACATCAAGATCATAGAGACCCTTTGGCGAATGACAATGGTGTTCCGGGAACGAATGACTATGGTGAACAAGGCCATCGACACCACCATCCTACAAGGCCACGCCACCACAATCGTGACCATGGGAACCATGTGGAGAACCAAATTCCACACCATGAGCATCATCCGCGCCAAGAGCCTCGTCCTCGTCAAGAACATCCACATGATCGTCACCACCACCGAACCGAGTCAACTGATAGTGAGTCAAGCCAACACAATGGTGATGGACTCCATAGAAGGAAACATCGACGTGCATTCCCACCTCCCAACCGTCGAGAAGAAGATGATAACTTGAGCAACCTTCGCTTTGATATGCCAAAGTTCTATGGAACAAGTGACCCGGAAGCCTATCTTTCATGGGCACTCAAGGTTGACAAGATCTTCCGAGTTCACCGCTACTCCAACAACAAGATGGTTGCCTTAGCTTCAATGGAGTTTGAGGACTATGCTCTCTTGTGGTGGGAACAACTCCAAGATACACGCTTAGACAACCACCAACAACCAATCAACACTTGGGTTGAGATGAAAGAAGAAATGTACAAGCGCTTTGTGCTAAGTCACTACACTAGAGATTTGTACAAGAAGTTGTAAGAGTTGAAGCAAGGGTTGAAATCAGTTGATGAGTACTATAAGGAGATGGAATTTTCCATGATGAGAGCCAATATTGAGGAGTCGGAGGAGCAATCCATGGCCCGCTTCATGAATGGCCTCAACTATCCTATCAAGAAGATTGTGGAGTTACAACCATATACCACCTTGGTTGAGCTAGTCCATCAAGCAACAAAGGCCGAGCGTCAGGTGCTTGAAAAGCTCAAATACATTAAGTCAAAGGCATTCTTCGCCAACAAGCCTTCATCACCAACACCTACAACCACTCAAGCTCCTAGTCAAGCAAACACAAGAGGTCCCCAAGAGTCACTACATCGACACCTCAAGCGCATCAACCTTTCAAGAAAGTGCCTCCTACAAGCACCACACCTCAAGGATCGTCTTCCGGTACAAGACTCTTGAAATGCTATAAGTGTGGAGGATAAGGACACAAATCCTTTGAGTGTACAAACAAGAAAGTCATGATTGTCAATGACATGGGAGAATATGAGTCTATGAGTGAAGAGGAGTACCATGCTTTGAACCAAGTCGCCACAATGCAAAGTGCACAAGAAGAATCAAGTGAGATATATTGTGATGGTGACAACAACCCTTCATTGGTTGTGGAAAGAACCTTGACCACCAATGTCCAAGTTGAAGAAGACCAAAGATGCAACTTGTTTCAAACAAGAGCCAAAATCAATGGAAAGTCCATCAAGGTCATCATAGATGGTGGAAATTGTCACAACTTAGCGAGTAAAGAACTTTGTGACAAGCTCAACTTGAAGTTCAACAAGCACCCACATCCATACCATGTGCAATGGTTGAGTGATTCCGGAGCCCTCAAGATTCAACACATGGTGCAAGTGTCCTTCAAGATTGGAGCCTATGAGGATACCGTTGAGTGTGACGTTGTGCCTATGTCTGTTTGCCACTTACTTCTTGGACGTCCATGGCAATATGATAAGGGTGCTATGCATGATGGAATGACCAATTACTATAGCTTCAAGAGCAACGACAAGAATTTCGTCCTTCGTCCCATGACACCAAGTCAAGTCATTGCCGACAATGCCAAGACTATTGCACGGGCACAACAAGATCATTCGTCAAGTGAGATGAGTGGTGAGCGAGAGACCCACCATAAAGTGAGTGAGAGCCACAAGCTAAATGAGAGTGACACTTCAAAGAGAGCCCCAACAAAACTTACCCTATTTACCACCAAAAGAGAGATTAGGGATTTGAGAGAGGACCCATCCACCCTCCACTATGTGCTCATATGCAAGGGTGAAGTTTCTATGACTAACACTTTCACAAACCTTTCTCCTTCTTTGATGTCTCTTTTGAAGGATTTTGAAGATGTTTTCCCTCAACAAGTGCCACCGGGACTACCTCCTCAACATGGAATCAAGCATCGCATCGACCTTGTTCCCAGTGCACCACTCCCAAACCGTGCCCCATACCGCACCAACCCCGAGGAGACCAAGAAAATTGAGCGGCAAATACAAGAACTCCTAGCCATGGGACACATCCGCGAGAGTTTGAGTCTGTGTGCCGTGCTCGTCATCCTAGTGCCCAAGCACGACAACACTCTTTGTCTATGCATGGATTGCCGCCCATCAACGCCATCACCGTGAGGTATCGCCACCCTATCCCTCGACTTGACGATATGCTTGATGAACTTTGTGGTTCCTCCATCTTTTCCAAAATTGATCTTAAAAGTGGATACCACCAAATAAGGATGTGTGAAGGTGATGAATGGAAGACCGCATTTACAACAAAGCTTGGTCTTTATGAATGGCTTGTCATGCCATTTGGTCTATCCAATGCACCACTTTTATGCGTCTTATGAATCATATCTTGCGACCTTTCATTGGGAAATTTGTTGTGGTATACTTTGACGACATCCTTATCTATAGCAAATCTTTGGAAGAGCACACTTCTCATGTTGCTCAAGTTTTGTTGGTTCTTCACAACGAAAAGTTTTATGCAAATCTTTCTAAGTGCACATTTGCCACCAACAAGCTTGTTTTCTTGGGTTTTGTTGTTTCTTCGGATGGAGTTGAAGTTGACGATGCCAAGATCAATACAATTAGGACTTGGCCTTTTCCCACATCACTTGAAGAATTGAGACGTTTTCCTGATTTTGCCGGATTTTACCGCCGATTCATTAAGGATTTTTCCACAATTGCTTGCCCTCTCCATGAACTTACAAAGAAAAATGTACCTTTCATTTGGGGCAACTCACATGATTTTGCTTTCAATGAGCTCAAACGGTTGTTAACCGAAGCACCACTCCTTACCCTTCCGAATTTCTATAAGACTTTTGAGATTGAATGTGATGCTAGTGGATTGGGCATTGGAGGAGTGCTTATGCAAAATGGTAGACCCATTGCATACCATAGTGAGAAACTAGATGGAGCTCATTTGAATTATCACATTTATGACAAAGAATTGTTTGCTTTGGTTCGTGTTTTGGATGTGTGGCAACACTATCTTCGCCTAATGAGTTTGTCATACACTCCGACCATGAATCTTTGAAATATTTGAAAAGTCAAACTAATTTGAACAAAAGACATGCTAAGTGGGTTGAGTTTATTGAGTCTTTTACCTTTGTAATCAAATACAAGAAAGGTAAAGAGCATGTGGTCGCGGATGCTTTATCCCGCAAGGCCAACCTGCTTACACGTCTTGACATTAGTGTCTTGAGTTTGGATGAGATAAAGGAGTTGTATGCCACCGATGCTTTCTTTGGAGACATTTTCGCTCAATGTTCGGAGCATAAAGGAATTGGTGATTATTATTTGCATAAAGGTTTCTTGGTTAAGGCTAACAAACTTTGCATTCCCGAGTCTTCGCTTCGTTTGCTCCTTTTGAAGGAATCACATGGAGGATCACTCATGGGACACATTGGACGTGACAAGACCTTCGCCATGCTCAACACCAACTACTTTTGGCCACGCATGTACCGCGACGTGAACAGCCTTGTGCGCCGATGTTCTACATGTCTCAAAGCTAAGTCTACTCTAAACTCTCATGGCTTGTACACCCCTTTACCCATTCCACATAGACCGTGGTCCGACATTGCTATGGATTTCGTATTGGGTCTCCCACGTACCAAAACAAACAAGGATTCCATATTTGTCATCATTGATCTTTTCTCTAAGATGGCACACTTCATACCATGCAATAAGACCAACGATGCTTCACATATTGCCACTTAGTTTTTAGGGAGATCGTCCGTCTTCATGGAGTGCCAAAGACCATTGTCTCGGATCGCGACGTCAAGTTTGTGAGCTATTTTTGGAAGACTTTGATGGCCAAGTTGGGAATTAAGCAACTCTACTCCACCGCCTACCACCCTCAAACGGATGGTCAAACCGAAGTGGTGAATCGAAGCCTATCTACACTCCTTCGTGTGTTGATCAAGCCAAACTACAAGAATTGGGAAGAGTGCATCCCACATGCCGAGTTCGCCTACAATCGGGCACTTCACCGAGCAACAAAGCGAATTCCCTTTGAGGTCGTCTATGACTCAAACCCCTACACCGCACTTGACATGCTCCCACTTCCACTCCGTGAGCAAGTTAACATGGACTTCAACAAGCGTGCCGCTTACATGAAAAAGCTACATGAGGAAACAAGAACTACGCTAGAGAAGCACAATGAAGCACATGCTAAGAAGATGAACAAGAACAAGCGCGCCATGATATTTGAAGAAGGAGACCTTGTTTGGCTACACCTTCGGAAAAATTGCTTTCCAGATGCAAAGAAGTCTAAGCTTCATCCTCGAGGAGACGGACCTTTCAAGATTCTCAAGCGCATCAACGACAATGCCTACAAGATCGACATCTCCAACTCCAAGTACTTGGTCCATGATACCTTCAACGTCACCGACCTATCGCCATACCTTGGGACATCAAGTGATGAGGATCACCAAGAGTCGAGGACAACTCTTTCCCAAGAGGGGGGAGATGATGTAGTGCGCCCTACATATTACACGCCAAGTGGCCCAATGACAAGAGCTATAGTCAAAGCTCTACATGATAAGTTGAACTCACTCCTATCTATGTGTGTGCTTAGGTACAAGCCTCATAAAGATACTCCACCAAGTGATGAAGATGGACAAGGATTGAGCCAAGAGAATACTCCACCAAGTGACGAAGATGGCCAAGAGAGTGAAGATGGAAACCCTGAAGAATCGCTGGCCGGTACTACCGGAGCTCCACCACCGGTACTACCACTGAATCGCTAGACGCTCCTGATGTCGCGTCCCCCCTAAGCGGTACTACCGCAATTCAGCTCGGTACTACCGACCGGCCGGTACTACCGACCCATCAAGGCCGGTACTACCGGACCTGCGCGAGCCTGTGTGCTGAAATGGCTTTTGAGCCATGTAATCCTAGCCACTCATCTACTATTTCATATCTAGACTATAAATAGGTGCTTTCCACCTTAGGGTTAGGGTTAGACTGAGATTAGAGTTGAGTTGAGCATAGGCTCCTTATCCACCCCTTGTGGTGTTGCCTCTTAGGAGATGAATCAAGGCCTCCCCTTGTGGAGATGAATCAAGACCTACCCTTGTGGAGAAGATCCCTCTAGTGGATTCCAAGGCCTCTTCTTGTAGTTGCGATTACATGCCAATCTTTTATCTTCGGGTGACTATATTGGATCGGTTGGATTGACCGGTGAGAGAAACAATCCATAAGAGTAAGGTTGCCTGGAGAATGAGAATCGGGGGCTACCCTTGGGGAATGGTTACCGGTTGATTTCGTCCACGTTGTCTTGCTATTTACCCTTATTTGTGCCTTTTCCCCTTTGTGTTCTCTGTGTTCATCCTCGTGTTCTTCGTGTTCATCGTCCCTCCGCTCAAATCCGTGAGGATCGGGACCTGCCCCGCATCAGAAGGTTATGTTTGTGTTCACACCGTACAGCAACCTATAAAAACTGGGAGAGATGCGGAAAGTGCATTTGGAGGCCAAATTCCACATGGCCATTTATTTTGCAAAATTCGAAAATAAGATTTTCAAGCTCCAAAAATATCTGAAAACATTCCAGACGTAGACAGTAGTGCATTCTACCAATGTGCAAAATTTCAACAAAAAATAATTCATGTTCCAGGCTATAAAAAATAACAAAATCAGGTTGGATAGGTTCAAACTTTGCACTATTCACTAGTTTCAAATTCAGATTTTGTCATTTTTGCACAGCCAAAACTATAATATATTTATATTTGAGATTGTACACGTTGGTAGATGAAAAATAAAATCTATATCCAAGATTTTTTTCAGCTTTTTTATTACAAAATACGATTTTCAAATTTTCTTAAGTAAAGAGTTATGTGTAGATCAAGCTCCATGTCGCCGCTCTCTCCTTAGAGATGCCTCCTTATTCCCAGCTACACCGTAGTAATTATCAGGTACCACAGCGGTGAACAAAAAGTTATTAGATTATTATAATATAATATTTTCGGATTAATCAATGGCTAAATTTGGGAAGCATTAAAACTAAAATAAAAATTGTTTCCTAAGTAGGAAAATGGACCAAATTTAATATAATAGTTCACTTGTTCACATTCTGTAAGACAGAGTGGCACAAAATAAAACTTTGATATGACAAGATTTATACAGGATGCAAGTTTTACGATTTGTTTAGTTACTGATAGTATTCGTAAGGGCAAATGTCAAGATGAGCTAGTATTCTCTCGTCATGCTGATAATTAAGATAGATAACGTGATGTTGAGCACATAAAAGAGCACTCTTTTCTAGATGTCTCCATCATGCGGCCGCGTACACGGGGAAGAACATGCCTCTAAAACTCTGTCCATTGGCATCACCGGGAGAGCGCCGATAAGGTTATTGGAGTGTCTCGGCGCGACTCCTCGCTTCCGCTCGACTACATCTCGGCGGAACATTCGCCTCCGTCCTCTTCACTACCATGAACGACGCAACAACGTATGTGTTACTTTTCTCTGTCTTGCACTATTATCTGATCATATGCAGATTCAGATATATCTATTGTGTCGTGTGTGGTTAGATTTAGTAGTGCATTCGTAATGTTACTTTCGTCAATTAAATTCATCCAAAAATTGCTTAATATTCCAAAAGATTGGTGCCATCACAGCGCACCTGCACGAGCAGCTGGGGCTCTGAATCATCCATCGATATCTCTCCGTCAAAAGAAAGAATCATCCATAGATTAGCAGCGGCCAGAGTACAGCTACGTGGATAACATTAACTCAGCCTGACTCCAACCGCGCTAGCTTGCAGACAACATAGTGAAAACGACTAAAACGGTGAGGACATCAAAGGCCGGCAGATGCAGGTGTCAGGTCCTCTACGTGTGGTTTATGCACAGGGTAAACGCTGGCCGGCTAGCTTTCTCGATCACCTGGAATTTGATATGTTTTGTTGCTAGTGGATGTGTGGAACACAGTGCAAGGATTTGTCGATCCATGCTGATCCACTCGCGATACATGCAGCTGGATCAACAGCATTATGTTCTCGATATGCTCAAGCCTTCTTTGTCACACATCTGAGAACAGAGCTCTTTTCACATCGTCTTATCGACATACCACTTAGATGTTGTATCGCCCATGCTAAGTACCTAACGGATCACACTAAACCTAATCCAAAGAAACATAAATAGCAGAACCCCACAAAGATGCGTCGGTATGATGCTGATCATGTGTTAGTTAATCCAACTGAAGTTCACGGTTTTTCGATGTGCATGGTGTCTGCTAATTCATAGAGTATCTCAACCGGCACCCCCGAAGTCCTCGCCAAAGATTTAATAGGGGTCCGAACCAATAATAAAATGGCCCCACTGGCACCCCCAACTACAATTTTACAAACATTTTTACATTTTTTATGAAATTCAACATGTGTAGTATGGCTCAAATTTTTTTGTAGTTTGTATTTTTATTCAATTTTCTTTTGACTATTAAATAGCATGCACGATTAAATGTTATGTGTATCTTCTTCGACCGAACAATACTCAAGGAAAGAAAACATATACAAATATCTTATATTTACTAACTAGCAAAAGTGCCCGTGCGTTGCAACGGGATATAAAAATCCGACTAAGTAACTTCTCGTATGTGCAAACGAGACTTGTGGCAAACATAAGACAATTTTATCACGTCTTTCAGATTGCAGATCTGTGGTAGATCTCCCTATGCAAACCCTACATACATAAATATAGTGAACATGGGGCGTATCCTCCCTCCTATTTGAAATGTAAAAAATAACAAAAAAATCTGAAACAAAAATTTCTCTTTGTTAGTTGTTGCCTTTAAGTGCATATAACATGGTGCATTTTCTTCTATTCTGGTATTGTCTTGGATCAAGGATGAAAATACCATGCCCTTGTTCTTTTCTACCTGCAAGTCGCATTATGTTTCTAGTCTGCTACGTACATGGACACAATACCGAGACCACACAACAAACGCAGTTGTCCATCTCTGCCTTTACTGAATTGCAGATTGCACCAATTAATTTCTTGTCGAGTTCAACTGACTGCAATAGTTAGCACTCATGTTAAATGACGCTAGTGTGTTAGACTGTTAGGCATTACGTCACTCGATCGGCCAACAATGGCGCCGGCACAAGCTGACCAGCACGTGACCGTCCTAGAGCGATGCGAGGTCCGGCCGTCTCCGGTGCCTGCGGCAGGACAACCGCGGGCGCTCCCGCTCATGTTCTTCGACCTCCTCTTTTGGGACTTCCCGCCCGTGCAGCGCCTCTTCTTCTACAAACACCACAGCACACACGGCCCCCTCGACGTCCCGGGCTTTCTCAGTCGCGAGCTGCCCCTCTTTAAGGCGTCACTCGCCGACGCGCTGCACAGCTTCCACCCGCTGGCCGGCAAGCTCGCGCACGAGCTGCCGGCCGAGGTCGCGGCGCCGCTGGAGGTCGTGTGCTCGGACAACGACTCTATTCGT
This sequence comes from Poa pratensis, assembly GCA_947311845.1. Classification (NCBI taxonomy): domain Eukaryota; kingdom Viridiplantae; phylum Streptophyta; class Magnoliopsida; order Poales; family Poaceae; genus Poa; species Poa pratensis. The sequence continues at coordinate 28,349,944 of CAMZMU010000089.1, read as the reverse complement.
CTCACGGTTGTCGTTGGCGGAGACAACTTTTGCGACCTCGCCGGCGACCACCCGCGCAACACCGCGAGGCTCCGGCCCCTCGTGCCAACGCTGCCCAAGCACGGTGTCTTCGCCGTGCAGTTCACCGTGTTCCCTGGCGCCGGCATCTGCGTCGGCACGACGCTGCACCACGCCGTGCCCGACGGCTCCAGCTACGTGCACTTCTTCAAGATGTGGGCGGCCATCCATCGGGACTGGGCTGTTGGTTTAGCCCCTGTCCACAAGTAACTTCCGACGGGCCGCCGACGATCCGCCGGGAGGACACGCACGTACAAGCTAGCTAAACGATCAAGCACCTGATCGATTCTGCTGCTAGCCTGCTAGCTACGTAACCAAGTCGCCGGAAACACAAGTAGAAATACGATTTTGGTTTGCCTCAGCCCGTGAGCTTCATAGGTCTTTTTGGCTTTTTATTTATAGGAGCAGACAAACACCTGCACCTTGACTCGTACAAGGAAATAAACATACCGACTCGAACTATGAAACCTGACCACCTACGATGGAAACAACCAACCCGTTCTCAACTTGGATACGGACAGTTTGGTTTATTCCAACATGGGCAATTTCAACGTTGCGGTAATGACATGGAAAAGAAAAAAACGAACAGGTATGACTTATGGGTGCGCATGTACCGCGACGTGAACAGCCTTGTGCGCCGATGTTCTACATGTCTCAAAGCTAAGTCTACTCTAAACTCTCATGGCTTGTACACCCCTTTACCCATTCCACATAGACCGTGGTCCGACATTGCTATGGATTTCGTATTGGGTCTCCCACGTACCAAAACAAACAAGGATTCCATATTTGTCATCATTGATCTTTTCTCTAAGATGGCACACTTCATACCATGCAATAAGACCAACGATGCTTCACATATTGCCACTTAGTTTTTTAGGGAGATCGTCCGTCTTCATGGAGTGCCAAAGACCATTGTCTCGGATCGCGACGTCAAGTTTGTGAGCTATTTTTGGAAGACTTTGATGGCCAAGTTGGGAATTAAGCAACTCTACTCCACCGCCTACCACCCTCAAACGGATGGTCAAACCGAAGTGGTGAATCGAAGCCTATCTACACTCCTTCGTGTGTTGATCAAGCCAAACTACAAGAATTGGGAAGAGTGCATCCCACATGCCGAGTTCGCCTACAATCGGGCACTTCACCGAGCAACAAAGCGAATTCCCTTTGAGGTCGTCTATGACTCAAACCCCTACACCGCACTTGACATGCTCCCACTTCCACTCCGTGAGCAAGTTAACATGGACTTCAACAAGCGTGCCGCTTACATGAAAAAGCTACATGAGGAAACAAGAACTACGCTAGAGAAGCACAATGAAGCACATGCTAAGAAGATGAACAAGAACAAGCGCGCCATGATATTTGAAGAAGGAGACCTTGTTTGGCTACACCTTCGGAAAAATTGCTTTCCAGATGCAAAGAAGTCTAAGCTTCATCCTCGAGGAGACGGACCTTTCAAGATTCTCAAGCGCATCAACGACAATGCCTACAAGATCGACATCTCCAACTCCAAGTACTTGGTCCATGATACCTTCAACGTCACCGACCTATCGCCATACCTTGGGACATCAAGTGATGAGGATCACCAAGAGTCGAGGACAACTCTTTCCCAAGAGGGGGGAGATGATGTAGTGCGCCCTACATATTACACGCCAAGTGGCCCAATGACAAGAGCTATAGTCAAAGCTCTACATGATAAGTTGAACTCACTCCTATCTATGTGTGTGCTTAGGTACAAGCCTCATAAAGATACTCCACCAAGTGATGAAGATGGACAAGGATTGAGCCAAGAGAATACTCCACCAAGTGACGAAGATGGCCAAGAGAGTGAAGATGGAAACCCTGAAGAATCGCTGGCCGGTACTACCGGAGCTCCACCACCGGTACTACCACTGAATCGCTAGACGCTCCTGATGTCGCGTCCCCCCTAAGCGGTACTACCGCAATTCAGCTCGGTACTACCGACCCGGCCGGTACTACCGACCCATCAAGGCCGGTACTACCGGACCTGCGCGAGCCTGTGTGCTGAAATGGCTTTTGAGCCATGTAATCCTAGCCACTCATCTACTATTTCATATCTAGACTATAAATAGGTGCTTTCCACCTTAGGGTTAGGGTTAGACTGAGATTAGAGTTGAGTTGAGCATAGGCTCCTTATCCACCCCTTGTGGTGTTGCCTCTTAGGAGATGAATCAAGGCCTCCCCTTATGGAGATGAATCAAGACCTACCCTTGTGGAGAAGATCCCTCTAGTGGATTCCAAGGCCTCTTCTTGTAGTTGCGATTACATGCCAATCTTTTATCTTCGGGTGACTATATTGGATCGGTTGGATTGACCGGTGAGAGAAACAATCCATAAGAGTAAGGTTGCCTGGAGAATGAGAATCGGGGGCTACCCTTGGGGAATGGTTACCGGTTGATTTCGTCCACGTTGTCTTGCTATTTACCCTTATTTGTGCCTTTTCCCCTTTGTGTTCTCTGTGTTCATCCTCGTGTTCTTCGTGTTCATCGTCCCTCCGCTCAAATCCGTGAGGATCGGGACCTGCCCCGCATCAGAAGGTTATGTTTGTGTTCACACCGTACAGCAACCTATAAAAACTGGGAGAGATGCGGAAAGTGCATTTGGAGGCCAAATTCCACATGGCCATTTATTTTGCAAAATTCGAAAATAAGATTTTCAAGCTCCAAAAATATCTGAAAACATTCCAGACGTAGACAGTAGTGCATTCTACCAATGTGCAAAATTTCAACAAAAAATAATTCATGTTCCAGGCTATAAAAAATAACAAAATCAGGTTGGATAGGTTCAAACTTTGCACTATTCACTAGTTTCAAATTCAGATTTTGTCATTTTTGCACAGCCAAAACTATAATATATTTATATTTGAGATTGTACACGTTGGTAGATGAAAAATAAAATCTATATCCAAGATTTTTTTCAGCTTTTTTATTACAAAATACGATTTTCAAATTTTCTTAAGTAAAGAGTTATGTGTAGATCAAGCTCCATGTCGCCGCTCTCTCCTTAGAGATGCCTCCTTATTCCCAGCTACACCGTAGTAATTATCAGGTACCACAGCGGTGAACAAAAAGTTATTAGATTATTATAATATAATATTTTCGGATTAATCAATGGCTAAATTTGGGAAGCATTAAAACTAAAATAAAAATTGTTTCCTAAGTAGGAAAATGGACCAAATTTAATATAATAGTTCACTTGTTCACATTCTGTAAGACAGAGTGGCACAAAATAAAACTTTGATATGACAAGATTTATACAGGATGCAAGTTTTACGATTTGTTTAGTTACTGATAGTATTCGTAAGGGCAAATGTCAAGATGAGCTAGTATTCTCTCGTCATGCTGATAATTAAGATAGATAACGTGATGTTGAGCACATAAAAGAGCACTCTTTTCTAGATGTCTCCATCATGCGGCCGCGTACACGGGGAAGAACATGCCTCTAAAACTCTGTCCATTGGCATCACCGGAGAGCGCCGATAAGGTTATTGGAGTGTCTCGGCGCGACTCCTCGCTTCCGCTCGACTACATCTCGGCGGAACATTCGCCTCCGTCCTCTTCACTACCATGAACGACGCAACAACGTATGTGTTACTTTTCTCTGTCTTGCACTATTATCTGATCATATGCAGATTCAGATATATCTATTGTGTCGTGTGTGGTTAGATTTAGTAGTGCATTCGTAATGTTACTTTCGTCAATTAAATTCATCCAAAAATTGCTTAATATTCCAAAAGATTGGTGCCATCACAGCGCACCTGCACGAGCAGCTGGGGCTCTGAATCATCCATCGATATCTCTCCGTCAAAAGAAAGAATCATCCATAGATTAGCAGCGGCCAGAGTACAGCTACGTGGATAACATTAACTCAGCCTGACTCCAACCGCGCTAGCTTGCAGACAACATAGTGAAAACGACTAAAACGGTGAGGACATCAAAGGCCGGCAGATGCAGGTGTCAGGTCCTCTACGTGTGGTTTATGCACAGGGTAAACGCTGGCCGGCTAGCTTTCTCGATCACCTGGAATTTGATATGTTTTGTTGCTAGTGGATGTGTGGAACACAGTGCAAGGATTTGTCGATCCATGCTGATCCACTCGCGATACATGCAGCTGGATCAACAGCATTATGTTCTCGATATGCTCAAGCCTTCTTTGTCACACATCTGAGAACAGAGCTCTTTTCACATCGTCTTATCGACATACCACTTAGATGTTGTATCGCCCATGCTAAGTACCTAACGGATCACACTAAACCTAATCCAAAGAAACATAAATAGCAGAACCCCACAAAGATGCGTCGGTATGATGCTGATCATGTGTTAGTTAATCCAACTGAAGTTCACGGTTTTTCGATGTGCATGGTGTCTGCTAATTCATAGAGTATCTCAACCGGCACCCCCGAAGTCCTCGCCAAAGATTTAATAGGGGTCCGAACCAATAATAAAATGGCCCCACTGGCACCCCCAACTACAATTTTACAAACATTTTTACATTTTTTATGAAATTCAACATGTGTAGTATGGCTCAAATTTTTTTTTGTAGTTTGTATTTTTATTCAATTTTCTTTTGACTATTAAATAGCATGCACGATTAAATGTTATGTGTATCTTCTTCGACCGAACAATACTCAAGGAAAGAAAACATATACAAATATCTTATATTTACTAACTAGCAAAAGTGCCCGTGCGTTGCAACGGGATATAAAAATCCGACTAAGTAACTTCTCGTATGTGCAAACGAGACTTGTGGCAAACATAAGACAATTTTATCACGTCTTTCAGATTGCAGATCTGTGGTAGATCTCCCTATGCAAACCCTACATACATAAATATAGTGAACATGGGGCGTATCCTCCCTCCTATTTGAAATGTAAAAAATAACAAAAAAATCTGAAACAAAAATTTCTCTTTGTTAGTTGTTGCCTTTAAGTGCATATAACATGGTGCATTTTCTTCTATTCTGGTATTGTCTTGGATCAAGGATGAAAATACCATGCCCTTGTTCTTTTCTACCTGCAAGTCGCATTATGTTTCTAGTCTGCTACGTACATGGACACAATACCGAGACCACACAACAAACGCAGTTGTCCATCTCTGCCTTTACTGAATTGCAGATTGCACCAATTAATTTCTTGTCGAGTTCAACTGACTGCAATAGTTAGCACTCATGTTAAATGACGCTAGTGTGTTAGACTGTTAGGCATTACGTCACTCGATCGGCCAACAATGGCGCCGGCACAAGCTGACCAGCACGTGACCGTCCTAGAGCGATGCGAGGTCCGGCCGTCTCCGGTGCCTGCGGCAGGACAACCGCGGGCGCTCCCGCTCATGTTCTTCGACCTCCTCTTTTGGGACTTCCCGCCCGTGCAGCGCCTCTTCTTCTACAAACACCACAGCACACACGGCCCCCTCGACGTCCCGGGCTTTCTCAGTCGCGAGCTGCCCCTCTTTAAGGCGTCACTCGCCGACGCGCTGCACAGCTTCCACCCGCTGGCCGGCAAGCTCGCGCACGAGCTGCCGGCCGAGGTCGCGGCGCCGCTGGAGGTCGTGTGCTCGGACAACGACTCTATTCGTCTCACGGTTGTCGTTGGCGGAGACAACTTTTGCGACCTCGCCGGCGACCACCCGCGCAACACCGCGAGGCTCCGGCCCCTCGTGCCAACGCTGCCCAAGCACGGTGTCTTCGCCGTGCAGTTCACCGTGTTCCCTGGCGCCGGCATCTGCGTCGGCACGACGCTGCACCACGCCGTGCCCGACGGCTCCAGCTACGTGCACTTCTTCAAGATGTGGGCGGCCATCCATCGGGACTGGGCTGTTGGTTTAGCCCCTGTCCACAAGTAACTTCCGACGGGCCGCCGACGATCCGCCGGGAGGACACGCACGTACAAGCTAGCTAAACGATCAAGCACCTGATCGATTCTGCTGCTAGCCTGCTAGCTACGTAACCAAGTCGCCGGAAACACAAGTAGAAATACGATTTTGGTTTGCCTCAGCCCGTGAGCTTCATAGGTCTTTTTGGCTTTTTATTTATAGGAGCAGACAAACACCTGCACCTTGACTCGTACAAGGAAATAAACATACCGACTCGAACTATGAAACCTGACCACCTACGATGGAAACAACCAACCCGTTCTCAACTTGGATACGGACAGTTTGGTTTATTCCAACATGGGCAATTTCAACGTTGCGGTAATGACATGGAAAAGAAAAAAACGAACAGGTATGACTTATGGGTGGCAGTGGTGGGTAATATTTCTGAGAACACAGGGGTAAAATCGGCAAAAAAAAGCTGGACCAAGAACCCCTCTTTTTGAACCAAGAAACCCTTTTTGCTTTATTATTAGGTATAGATATAGATTGGAGGCACCATACGAGGCACCACGTTAATCCTGGAGGAAACATCAAAAATAACCTTAGGATGTAAATTCTATGGGTGAGATTCAAAGATGGTAAGTTACGATCGGTAAGAGTCCTACAAGCGTACACATCCGTAGACGGATCATATTCTTATTCTGAAAAAAAAAATCCACCCTTCCCATCACGCATGCCTCCCATGCCGTGTAAATAATCCAAAATCCTGCCCTAGCACGTCTCCCTTTTGGAGACGGTTTGGCATGTCGCCGCTTCATGGCGTGCACGGACGCCTGACGCACATCGACCCTCCGCTCCTCCGTCTCTCCCGGCTGCCTCCGGTGTCCCGATCTACTCCATCCTATGTCTTCCCAAGATCTCTTCCTATCAAATCCGAGGCAAACAAGTTAAACGAGTATGAGAACAAGTAGTTGCGAACTCCCGTCGCACGCGTCGTGGAAAGAATCTTTGATCAATATGCATCGCCTGTAGCAGCCCAAGGTCACGTGTTGTAAGGCTTCGTGTTCAAAGTTCAAAGGCTACCGGTGTCACGGCCGTGATTATGCGACGACATTAAACAAGAAATTAAGCTCCCGTCGCCAGCGCCAAGAATCTCCAATCACTATGCATCGCTTGCGGCAGCCTGAGCTCACATGCGGTGACCCGAGACCGTGAGGCTTCAAGGTGCTGTTGGGCTATACTTTTCAGTTTGATGAATCGTTTTTGGATGTTGCAGTTCAGACGTTTGACAAATTGATTCTTGGGCATCTAGCTAGAGTGACGTTGTATATCTTGCTATGGGCCTATAGGTAGGTTTACTGAGAATTTCGTTTTTAGTTATATATATCAAGAACTATTGTGCAATATTTATTCTTTTGCACATCCGATCTACTACTGTGCCTACTACTGTACATGCGATTTTCAGTTTCTTACAGAAGTAGTGTGACGTTCATGCAGATACAAGTTGCACTGATAGATGATCTCAGAGCAGCAAACAACAACTGTGCCAAATTTGAAAGGTTTAACTGCAGGTATTGTATTATTATGCTGTGGGGGTACTGTTTTTTCTATGAATTATATGTATCAAATTGTATGCTCAGCTTCCATGGTCCTGTCCTCTATAACTTCAGGATTTGCTGAGGCTTTTTACTATATATATGTGCAATCGTACCTCTGTGAGCATCCATAAATGATGTCCAACTCGGATAAAGTGTGCAGTTACTCCTCGCTATAATAGTCGTGGCCTTCTTCATGGGATGCTTATTACAATTTTGGTATACAACTGAGATGTGATCTCCGTGGTGGAACAATGGTAAAAGGTCAACATACCATATCATCAGTACAAATTTTGTGCCGTAGTTCTTTAACAACGCAATTATGCAATTTATTCCTCTAGAATTTACTATATCTTGCCAGCTTCTTCCCAGGTATGTTTACTGTCAATCAGTAAATAATGACCGACATTGAAAGGTTGCTGGAGATGTCCACTTGGTGCAAAAGTGTCATGTTGGATTTTCTTTGCATTGCATACTTTTAATAGAACACAATGATTCTGGCCTGATGCTTTGTCACATCAGTAGTATTTTGATATCTTATAATTTTTTAAATAGGGATTTTTCTGTACTTTTACATATGCTAGCATCAAGTAATATTTGACGGTTTAGCTGTAGAAATTGACCCCCTCCCCTCTGTTCTGCACAATAGTAAGCTGCTAAAGAATGTGTAAGCTATAGTAAAGGGGCTCACTGATTTAAGAAACGATTGATATGCAATGAATATAATAAATTTTCCTTTCCCAGCAAATAAAAAGGTTCATCCATTGTGCTGACTCTCCGAATTGTGCTGATTGTATACCTGCGCGGAAGAGACGTGAATAACCGAACAACTGAAGTTTGCACAACCCCGACGAAGTACACTGAGTATTGGGCGGCTTGCGCCTGCAGAGTTGGTCAAGTGCCCTCTACTGATAGTTGTAGAGCGATATGAGGTATCCGAATCACTCTTCACTTTAAAGCCAAATCAGTCAGTAGAACATATTTTTCCACCACTTTCAGTTTTGCCAACCATGCATTCACCTACTTATGCAGTTTCTATAGTAGGTGACGTGCATAACTGAATTTCAGTGAAACTCTTTAGGTTTGTTCAGTGAGTTTGCATTCACCAAAGAAGATATGTTCGATTTTTTGTGGATTGATGGCAACTAAGATCTTTTAAGTAATCCTTAAGAGACATATTCTCAACCTGTATTGCTTAAATATTCCTTCTGCATATTTTTGACATATTTTTAGGTCACGGCTTCTTTTCGATTTTTGGCTTATAAACATCAATCGAGAAAGTGGCTAGGGAACTAAAAAAGGATGAAAGTATACAGAACTTAAAAGAGCTGATGATGCTACTTGAGAACCTAATGCCTCTTTGTCCATGTGAACAAATACAAATAAAAAATCTTAAATGATTATCAGCACATCGATTATAGGAGCTCGATTACTACGTACTTTGCCTGTAATCTGCTGCTTTTGGCAACCGTGGAGAAGAAATGCTGAGATAATTATAGTGGTTTCTCCACGGGATATTCACAATGGGTAGTGCGTGCATCTGCACCCACTACCCAAAAAACAATTTTCCAAATGTCAAAAAATTCAAAATAATTTTTTTACATGTAGTCCAACACATTTCAAGTCAGCACAAAAAGTTACGCGAAGAAAACACTTTTTTTGCAACCTGTGCAAAAAAAGACAAATTCGGACATACCGAAATGTATATATACGTGTCAGAATTTTGTCTTTTTTGTACAAGTTGCTAAAAAAGTTTTTTCACCATGCCAATTTTTGTGCTAACACATCATGCTGTAATGTACATCCGGATTTATTTCTGGAATTTTTGACATTCTGAAAAAAAACCAAAAATAAATTACCTAATGGGTGCATCTAGACCCACTACCCAAATCGCCGCTTTCCTCTCTACAGAAACATTGGTGTTAGCAAACATGTAAACCAGTGCAGACGTTTGTTTGATTCACAAGTGTTATTTCGGAAGTACTATTAAATATTTTGCTAATTTCTTGAACTAAGACGAGGCTATTTTTCTGATTCAAGTAATTTTATTTTCCTTGGCTTATCAGGACAACTCAACCTTTGTCTGTATGAGAACACAAATATGTTTTGAAATGAGCAGTCGAAAGCTTCCAGATCTGACACTCATTGGTGTATATATCACCCTTCACCGATTTAATAGAATAGAAAGGGTTTAAAGCCTACTATTTTTCTCAATCATATTTCATCTTAATGTTTGCTGCTCCTCATTATGTAATTTATGTATTGCAAGTTTAAACTATTTTGTAGATGATGTCATTTCTAACTGTTATTAATCAAATAGTCTTATACTTTCTCTCTCAAAAAAATGTGCTTATACTTAGGCTGTAATCCACTGATTACTTTTTTCGTGGCATGGATATGCCAAAACTAAAATGAACATATGCGGAGTAAAATAACATGGCCATAACGCACATGCGCAATATTTGTTTTTTACAGTGTCAATGTCTTCATGCAAGTGACATGTTTCACGAAATTCTAGAGTTTATCTTAATAACCATGCTTTAAGCATTTCATGCTGTTTCCGGAAGTCCCACAATATATGTCTTCTGCCTTTATCTTCTTATAATCTTCTGCCTTTATCTTCTTAATCTTCTCCCTTTATCTTCTGCTTTTGAAATTCTCAGAACTTGGGACAATGGGAGTGCTTTGAAGGTATGTTCTTTTATAGATCTACATATATGTTTCTGCAACTCACTTGGGAGGTGTTATAGACATGGTAATATCATCTACGAAGGGTTCATCTCATTGACAATGGCACAAGTTTGTAATCATGTCTTTCTCCTTCAGAGCCAAGTTTCGTTTATGAATTAAGCTTCCAAATGTGCCTATGAAAATTTTGTGGTACGGTGCAACCAGGAGTATAATATCCAAGAAAACAAACAGTACACTATTATCACAAGTTGTGCAACAAAATTAGGTTCGTCTATTCTAAGCGTGTATCCATATGGTAGATTATTTTGACCAGCCTCCATATGTAACATACCGGTTCATCATATATGTCTACTAACTTTTTTAATGTAGTTAATGTTGTGTGCTTTATATACTCTAGAAGGCCAAAACTGGGAGTACAATATATGTCCAGTTTTCCATTATTTGTCTACTCCCATTTCACTTGATGGCAATGAGAATTCCGACAGCAAAAGAAATGTGCTACACCGATGGTTCTTGATGTGATTCTTATTTTCCAACAGATTCTGATATTATATGATAGCTTAGTATTAACGTGCCATATGATATAATAAGCCCGTGCGGATGCACGGGTTGATGACTAGTGAAGCTATAATCGTCAATGTCAATATAATTACTTTGTATGTTTTAATCTTCGTTAGCGGATCAATGTGTTTTGAACATGCACCAATCACTAGCTACTCCATAGGAAGTTAGATCGTTATTGAACAAAAAGAATCCTTTTACACACGGTCATCACGCTAAAGCTAAGATCAAAGAAATGTTAAGAAGCCCACTTCATCTGTTGCACTCTAGCTTTCCCTTATTCAAACTTGATTAAATTTTACCAAGTCCATAGAAAATATATCACACCTATAACATTAACTTAGTTTCCATTAGATTCATCAATAAAATAGTTGTACCCTCTATATATATATATATATATATATATTGATGTTGTGGGTATTAACACTATTTTCTACATATTTATTCAAACTTAGAGAAATTAGAACTAGGAGAAAGCTAGAAATTCCACTAATTTCGAATGGAGTGAGTACAAAATTAAATCTTCAAGGAATAAGGTATTGGGGCAGCTATTCAGATCCGGAACTCACTGCATCCATACAATGATTTTGGCACCGCAAAATTTGGCCTTAGGACTGTCCAGGTGAGTTATATAGTACTACCTTTGTTCCATAATTCTTGTCGTAATTTTAGTTCAAGTTTGAACTAAAACAACAGGAAGAATTATGTAAGGAGGGAGTACTTTGTTTGGCAGCCAGGGAGCGTTAATACGCTGCTGCTACTAATAAACGGATTGCGCTCTCTTTCACAATACAAAACAAAGGACTGATTGCACTCTCTGCAACCACAGCCATGCGCTTCTCCATGATCCACCGGCTAGTCAAAGATGGTGTAAAGCAGTAGTACACAGTCAGACTACCTGAATCAGCGTCATTCTATACTTCCATTGCTAGCTCATATTATGCTTTCGTGACGCACATGTCTCGCCGTCACATCTGGCTTGCTTAGTAATGCTTGATAAGCAAACAAGGGATCGACAGGATAACAGAAGGCGCTGCACTAGCTGTACTAAACGATGTCGGATTCTTGCACGTGACAAGGGTGTCCAAGTTATGACGGGTCCGTGAGAGGAGGAGGTCCGTGATGAGCGGGCGACCGTTGGGGGCGGAAGGGGGGCGTTTCTGGGCCCTGGCCGGAGATCTGGCCGGCGAGACGCCGGAGGAGGACGAGAGTGACGCGGAGGACGGCGCAGCTAGGGGCGATGCGGAGGATGGCACCGGAACTGCCGCTATGCGTACCTGTGTCGCACGCCATCGCTAAGGGCGGCCACGACCATGGAGGAGCGTGCGTCACGGGAACAGCGACGGCTCAGCAGGCGGCAGGCCCAAAGGTACGCGGATCTTCTTCTGCAGGTATCGCCGGCGAGCCAGGCTACCTCTAGGACTACCGAAGGCGAGATGCGGCATGTGCAGTCATCAACTGGGCGGGAGATGGCGCCGTTCAAATTGCATGTATTGGAACCTTCGGTTTTCTGTGATGATGGCTCTGGTGGATGGAAGATGGCGGGTCGCCGGGGTCGTCTATCCGGTGAGACGCCGCCGGGGACGAAAGAGAAGATGTCTGTGTCTGGGGCTTCCGGCTCTGGAGGGAGGTGCGATCACCTGCGTTGGGGTCGCGATGATGTTTGGTTGCCGCGGGCGCGGAAGACGATCGGCTTCGTATGTTCGGCAGCGGCAAACCCAAGGATCCGGGCCGGAGCTGCGATGCCGGCGTCGGAGACGATGGTGCGGCTTGCGGATCAAAAAATTCAAAAATTGGAGGAAAAAAAATTGAAGGCCATGCGGGCCTGCGACTTGACAACTGTGCGGCTGTGGGGCTTGCGGCCCATCACACAGACACGAGGAGATCGATCAGACGACTAAACCTAGAATTGTGATCGGGTTTACGTCGGATAGGGAATAGCCGCTGTGGTGATCATCCTCTGCCGCCGCGCTCGCTTGCTCCGATGGCCAACAACGGTGGAGGGTACGGTGGGGCGGGTGGCGGCCATGGAGGTCACCCTAACCGCGGATATGGAGGGAACCTCCCTTCTGGTCGAGGTGATGGCGGAAACGGACCGCCGTTTCGAGGAGGAGCTGGGCGTGGATTTCAGCCGAACCCGCCGGGGTTCCGTCAGGGTGATTAGCGTCAGAACAACTTCGAGGTCGGAGGCCCGAGCGGTACGGCGAGGCAGGGGAACTATAGGCAGCAACGCTTTGAAGGAAATTTTGGCGGATTCAACGCAGGTTCAGGTTTCGGTTCGGGGAATCAGCACCAGAGAAACTTTACTTACAATCGCAATCAGCAGTATCGAGGAGACCGAGTTGACGGAGGCAGAACATCGGCAGTGCGGGAATCGCGTGATGGTGTGGCCGGAAACCCAGGTGATAGGCAGGTGGCTTCGGGGTTGTCGGAGGAGATGCTATCCAAGATTGTGTGTCAGGTCACGGCGGCGTTGCGGCAGCCGAGTGCGACGATAGTCCCTTCAGCCGCAACTGTCTCGGTCAGTCAGACAGCGTCGGCGGCTGAGTTGATCGCCAAGGGCGCTACGCCGGTGGGGAATGCGACCCCATCACAAGTGCCCACACCTTCAATGCAAATTGGAGGGGGTCGTGCCCGCAGCTGTGTTTCTGGAGGTGGGGGGCATGACATAGCAGCAGCTAAGAAGGCGAAGACAGGGAACAAAACTCGTTGTTATCGGTGTGATGGTCCTGGGCATCATGGTAAAGAATGTACGGTCAAAGTTTGTGACATATGTGAGAGCAAAGAGCATGTTCCGGAGGTGTGCCCGTTGTTGAAGGCACCTAAACCACAAGTGATTATACATGGTTGATAAATGAGAGCCTCATGTTTTTTGAACAGCCGACATCGGATACCTACAAACCGAAGATTGATAATGCTCGCACTGCTATGCTCACGGTGACTAGTGGTGAACTTTCTATTCCTCAGATTGTAGCCCAATTACAGCGGTTGGTTTCGTGGGAACAGTTCTATTGGGATGTTCAGCAAGTGGGTCACAATGTTTTCAAGGTGCCTTTTCCTTCTAAGAGTGAAATGGATAGGCTTGCTATTTTTGGTGCTTGTAAGGTTCCTGGCAGCAAAACCGAGATTACGGTGGTTCCTTGGGTGGCTACGGTCGAACCCCTGGATAAGTTGCCAAAGAAGTGGATTACAGTTTATGGGATTCCTCCTAAGACTATTGGGGATTTTCTGTCACTTTGGAGCTTGGGCTCTTTGTTTGGTAAAACGTTCAAGGTGGATATGAAATTTACTTGCAAACATGGAGTGCTGCGTATACTCGTGGGTTGCATTGATTATACTCTTATTCCCTTTGAATCGACGATCTTCATAAAGGATGGCTTTTACCGTTTGAAGTATCGTGTGGAAAATCCGGTAGATGTTGGGGACACAGAGGATGATGCACCTCGGTCACCTCCTCCGGATGAGGAGGGAGACGACTCTGAGGGGTCTAATAATCAGGACAAGGACAAGAAGCTGAAGGGAAGCAGCAATTCTGATGCTATGGCTACGGATGAGGTTGTCCAGAACTCGGAAGTTAAGGGGACTGTGGAGGCTGCAGCCTCCGAGCCTATGCAAGAGCAAGTTACGGGCGTTGTTTACTCTCCAGAGGTGCAGAAACAATTTCTTTTAGCTGAACAGGAGCTGCGTTCCTTGGTACAGAAGATGGAATTGGAGAGGGATCATGTTGCACCTTGCGAGGTGGAGAAGTTGAGTTGTGGTGACATGGGGGCAGTAGTTGAGGTGGTCGTCACAGAGGCAGTGGCCGAGGCAGTGGAGAATGGTAGCGGCTCTCAGGCTCTGGCAGGATTTTCGCCAAAACGTTGCCATGGCAGCGGTTCTACGATGGACACGGTTGTCTCGGTCAGCGAGAGCGTTGATTCGTTGGGGGTTCGTGGCAGCGGCAGCGTTTTTGGGTGTTCTCCGCCGTGACAGAGGAACGGGGGATGCTCCTAATGAGGTTTTCGCTGGAGCGGACACTGTTGTTTCGCCCAGCGAGAGTGATGTTTCACTAGGTGTTCGTGGCAGCGGTAGTGATTTTGCTGCCGTGACAGAGGAAGGCGGTGGAGCTCGTAATGAGCTTATCTGTGGAGGTGCTGGGGGTCGGATGGTGGGAATGCGTCTCAACCTATCTCTCAGTCTTGGTCAACACCAACAAAATTAAATCAGAATGCATCAACATTGTCACCACTTGAGGTGGCAGGGAACTTGTACTTGGACAGGCTCGGAAACCATATGGTACCACAGCTCCTTTCTTGCGAGGAGGGAGGAATGAACGGTGATACGAGTCTTGCGGTGCTGCCTAAGCACGCAAGACCTGCAGAGGAGGAGATGTTGGCTTTTGGAGGAATGCGTGATGCTGCGGTAAGATCAAGTCCGAGGTTGGCTGAGCAGCCGAATGCGGAGCTCCCTCAACTTCAGCGTGCGATGGATCTTACTTCACGCAAGACCTACGGCTCTCCACCAGGTATTCCCATACATGCCAAGCTTTCATTACGCTCTTTTTCTACTTCTGAAATTAAGCGCAGATCGGATAGGTTGGGCATTTCGTTAGGTAATACCAATGAACAAGTAGAATCTTCTATTTCGACAATCAGGAAGCTAGAACATGAGAGAGAGGTGATTTTTCTGAACAATTCTTTGCCCCCAAGTAATGATAAATCCGAGTCTAGTTTAGTTTTAAAAAGGGCCATTAATATTTGTGAGGATCTAGTAGATGATGATGCTGAGTTCTCAGATGATCATGCGGATCTTGAGGAGACTTTAGCGTTATTAAGGGATAGAGGAAAGAAGAAAGCTCTTTCTAGATGTGCGGCTAGGAGGAGGGTGCGGTTGGCTATCTACTCAAAATTTTAAAATGAAGGGTATGATTTGGAATTCTGATGGTTTTGGAGATACAGCAAAACATTTAGCTGTAAAAGAATTTGTAAAAGAAAATAAACTAGATTTTGTGGCGGTAATTGAGACGGGACGGTCTTCTTTTGCCACACCTTTTCTGAAATTTCTAGCGGGGGACTTGGATTTTGTTTGGTACTGTTTACCTCCACACGGAAGGTCGGGGGCATGTTATTAGGTTTTAATAATGCAACCCTATCAGTCCAAGATGTGGTCTCTGGTGATTTTTGCGTTAAATTACATTTGACCACAAAGTTGGATGGATTCCGTTGGGCTATGGTGGTAGTGTATGGGGCGGCCCAGGATAACAAAAAACCAGAATTTTTGGCCGAACTTGTAAGAATTTGTGAAGGGGAAACGGTACCTATGTTGGTTGGGGGAGATTTTAATATCATTAGGAGACAAGATGAAAAGAACAATGATAATTTTAATGCTAGATGGCCGACTATCTTTAATGCTATTATTGAGAGCTTGAATTTGAAAGATTTGAAGTTCTCTGGAAGACAGTACACTTGGACTAGTAGACGAGATACGCCAACATTTGAGAAGTTGGATCGTTTTCTAGCTAGTGTTGATTGGGAACAAAAATATCCACTTGTTACGGTCCAGGCGCTAGCCCGTGCGGGGTCAGACCATACACCGTTACTTCTGGATACTGGGGAACATGCTTTTACGGGAATTCTAGTAGGTTCTCTTTTGAGCTTTCTTGGTTAAGACAAGAGGGGTTTTACGACTTAATTGCTCGCGAATGGAATGCGATCCAAACGGGCAATTCACCGGTGGAACGGTGGCAAAACAAAATTCGACATTTGCGTTAATTTTTACGTGGGTGGGCAAAACATTTAAGTGGGGAATATAAAAAGCTACGAGATAAATTAACTTTACTATCTAATGCGTTAGATATTAAAGCTGAAACAACCCCTCTTACGGCGGCCGAGCAGGACACCAAAAGAGAGGCGGATGATAATTTAGCGAAATTGGGTCGTGATGAGGAATCCAAATGGGCACAGAGAGCTAAAGTGAAGTATATTCAGGAAGGGGGAGTAATACGAGATACTTCCATATAATTGCAAATGGTAAACATAGGAAAAAGAAAATATTACAGTTGGAACAAGAGGAGGGGACGATAATTGGTCAGGAAAATCTTAAGAACTATATATCCGAATATTACAAGAAATTGTTTGGGGCACCGGTTACAAACAATTTCTCGCTGGATGAGCAGGTGACTCACGACATGCCACAAATTTCTCAAGAGGAAAATGATATTTTGACTCAAGAATTTTCTGAGAAAGAAGTTTTTTATGCAATTAATCAAATGGAACACAATAAATCTCCAGGTCCAGATGGCTTTCCGGCAGAGTTCTTTCAAAAAAATTGGGCAATTATAAAATCGGACTTGATGGCACTGTTTACTCAACTGCGTGTAGGAAACTTGCCGTTATTCAAGTTGAACTTTGGGATTATTACCTTGCTGCCAAAAAAAAGATGATGCTAGTAAAATTGAACAATATCGTCCTATTTGCCTTTTGAATGTGAGCTTCAAAATTTTTACGAAGGTGGGAACGAACCGAGTCACCTCTATTGCGAGTAGAATAATTCGTCCAACTCAAACTGCGTTCATTCGTGGACGAAATATTCTCGAAGTGGTGGTGGTTGCTAGCGCTAAGTTTACGAGGGAATATCTCCCTGGCAACAGCACCAGAAACTATGCTTGTACGTCACACGTCAGTTGGGAACCCCAAAAGGAAGGTATGATGAGTGCAGCGGCAAGTTTTCCCTCAGTATGAAACCAAGGTTTAATCGAACCAGTAGGAAAACGAGGTTTGCTTCGAAGGTGTTGGTGAAGGAGTGTAGTGCGGCGCAACACCAGGGATTCCGGTGCCAACGTGGAACCTGCACAACACAATCAAATTACTTTGCCCCAACTTAACAGTGAGGTTGTCAATCTCACCGGCTTGCTGAAAACAAAGGGTTAAACGTATCGAATGGAAGATGATGTTTGTTTGCATAAAACAGTAGAGAACAATGATTGCAGTAGATTGTATTTCAGATGTAAAAGAATGGACCGGGGTCCACAGTTCACTAGTGGTGTCTCTCCAATAAGATAACTAACATGCTGGGTAAACAAATTACAGCTGGGCAATTGACAATTGATAAGTGCATATAACATGCATGTGTGAGCTGTGGTGTCTACTATGAGATTCATTTGGGCATTACGACAAAGTACATAGACCGCTATCCAGCATGCATCTATGCCTAAATAGTCCACTTTCCGGTTAACATCCGTACCCCTTCCAGTATTAAGTTGCAAGCAACAGACAATTGCATTAAGTAATGTGCGTAATGTAAACAATACATTCATCCTTGAATAAAGCATTGCTGTTTTACCCCTAGTGGCAACAACACATCTACAACCTTAGAACTTGCTGTCACTATCCCAGGTTAAATAGAGGTTGAACCCAACTATCATGCATAAATACCCCCTCTTGGAGTCACAAGTATTCACTTGGCCAAGGCTTCAACAAGTAACGGAGAGCATGCAAGATCACAAATGACATAGACATGATAATATAATATTCAGCTCCACATAGGTATCAATATAAGTCAGATCCCAGCAAACACAACATGTAGCATTACAATAAGATGATCTTGATCATGATAGGCAGCTCACAAGATCTAAACATGATGGCACAAGTGGAGAAGACAACCATCTAGCTACTGCTATGGACCCATAGTCCAAGGATGAACTACTCACGCATCACTCCGGAGGCGGGCATGGCGATGTAGAGCCCTCCGGTGATGATTCCCCTCTCCGGCAGGGTGCCGGGAAGAGCTTCAGAACCCCCCGAGTTAGGGTTGACGACGGCGGCGGCAGCGAATATGTTCTGGATGAAAGGCTCGGTGTTTTAGGGTTTTCGCGTCTCGGGGAATAAATAGGCGAAGGGGCGATGTCGGCGGACCCCCGAGGGGCCCAAACCACAGGCTGGCGCGGCGGTGGGCCCGCGCCGCCAGGTGGTTTGGCCACCTCGTGGCTCCCCTCGTCTCCTTCGGACTCCGTGTACGTGCTGGAAAAATAGGGACTTGGCCTTTTGTTTCGTGCAATTCCGAGAATATTTCCAGAAGTAACTTTCTGAAACCAAAAACAGCAGAAAACAGGGAACTGGCACTGTGGCATCTTGTTAATAGGTTAGTCCCAGAAAATGCATAAAAGTGATATGAAGTGTATATAAAACATGTAGCAAATGGTATAATATAAGCATGGAACAGCAGAAATTATGGATACGTTGGAGACGTATCAAGCATCCCCAAGCTTAGTTCTACTCGTCCTCGAGTAGGTAAAACGATAACAACAAATAATTTCTGAGGAGACATGCTTTCACACAATCTTGATCAATATATTGCAAGGCTCATGTCATGAATGAAGTGACTCAAAGCAATGATCTATAGTTTGCTAACAAATAGATAAAGAGTAAACAATGAATCATATAAGCAAAAACTTTTCATGAATAGTACTTTCAAGACAAGCATCAAAAAGTTTTGCATAAGAGGTAACTCATAAAGCAATAGATTCAAAGTAAAAGGCATTGAAGCAACACAAAGGATGATTAAGTTTCAGCATTGCTTTCAACTTGTAACATGTATATCTCATGGATAGTTGTCAACATAAAGCAATATAACAAGTGCAATAAGTAAACATGTAAGAATCAATGCACACAAAGTTGACACAAGTGTTTGCTTCTAAGATAGAAAGGAGTAGGTAAACTGACTCAACATAAAGTAAAAGATAGGCCCTTCGCAGAGGGAAGCAGGGATTAAATCATGTGCTAGAGCTTTTTAAGTTTTCGAAAGCATATAGAGAGCACAAAATAAGTATTTGAGAGGTGTTTGTTGTTGTCAACGAATGGTAGTGGGCACTCTAACCCCCTTGTCAACCAGACTTTCAAGAGCGGCTCCCATGAAGGACGTTATCTCTACCAGCAAGGTAGATCATCCCTCTTCTCTTTTGTTTACACATGTATTTTAGTTTCTTTATAGATGACACTCCTCCCAACCTTTTGCTTACACAAGCCATGGCTAACCGAATCCTCGGGTGCCTTCCAACATTCACATACCATGGAGGAGTGTCTATTTGCAAATTAAGTTGCTTACTGATAAATCAGGGCAAAACATGTGAAGAGAATTATTAATGAAAGTTGTAATTAATTGGGGCTGGGCACCCCGTTGCCAGCTCTTTTTGCAAATTATTGGATAAGCGGATGTATATGCCACTAGTCCATTGGTGAAAGTCTGTCAGAAGTAAATGACAAGATTGAAAGATAAAACACCACATACTTCCTCATGAGCTATAAAACATTGACACAAATAAGGAGTAATAAAGTTTTGAATAGTTTAAAGGTAGCACATGAAATATTTACTTGGAATGGCAGGAAATACCACATAGTAGGTAGGTATGGTGGACACAAATGGCATGGGTTTTGGCTCAAGTTTTGGATGCACGAGAAGCATTCCCTCTCAGTACAGAGTTTAGGCTAGCAAGGTTGTTTGAAGCAAACACAAGTATAAACCGGTACAGCAAGAATCACATAAAAACATATTGCAAGTATTATAAGACTCTACACTGTCTTCCTTGTTGCTCAAACATTTTACCAGAAAATATCTAGACCTTAGAGAGAACAAATATGCATCCCAAGTCTCAACAAGCTCTACGGTAGTTCTCCACTACTAGGCTTTAACTACATGATGCAAGAGCTTAAACATGATCTACTTGAGAGCTCAAAACAATTGCAAAGCATCAAATCAAACAAGACAATGATCTACAAGAATGCATATGTCTTTTCCAATACCAACTACTACATGTAGCATTTTCTTTCTTCCAAACAAACACCAATCAATTTATTTAAACATAAACTCTCCAAATGATAATATAATGCAGCAAGAGAGTATTTATAAACAAGTGCTAACAGCTCGAAGAGATGCATGAAAAACAGGAGCTAAAAGCACTGCAGTAGCTAGTTAAGAATACTCAACAAATATAAGTGAAGAACATGAGTATTCACATGAAAAAGCGGAGCGTGTCTCTCTCCCACACAAGGATTGCTAGGATCCGAATTTATTCAAACAAAAACAAAAATAAAAACACACAGACGCTCCAAGTAAAGCGCATAAGATGTGAAAGAATTAAAATATAGTTTCACTAGAGATGACCTGATAAGTTTGTTGATGAAGAAGGGGATGCCTTGGGCATCCCCAAGCTTAGACGCTTGAGTCTCTCTGAATATGGTTGGGATGAACCACGGGGGCATCCCCAAGCTTAGGCTTTTCACTCTTCTTGATCACATAATATCACCCTTCTCGCTTGATCCTTGAAAACTTCCTTCACACCAAACTCAAGACAGTTCTCATTAGAGGGTTAGTGCATAATCAAAAATTCTCATATTCTGTAATGATACAATCAATCCCAAAGCTTCTGGACATTAGCTACAGCCACCAATGCTTTGTGGAGCAAAGAAATCCACACAAACACAGTAAAAGAGCGAATGCAAAACAAAAGGCAGAATCTGTCAAAAACAGAACAGTCTGGAATGACGAATTTTTTCGAGGCACTTAAGTTGCTCAGATGGATCTGGCCTAAAATAATGAAAGTTGCGTACATATCTCAGGAATATGCGTGATTTTTTCAGAATTTTTTGAATTTTCTACAGGGAGATAAGCTCAAATCCGTGACAGCTAAAAATCTGTCACTGCGCAGAAATCCAAATCTTGCATCAACTTTCAATATAGAACTTTACTTGGCACAACATTGCGATAAAATAAAGATACAAAGGAGTTGCTACAGAAGTAACAAAACTCCTTGACTCAAAGAAAACAAAAATAACAGCAAATAAAAACGATGGGTTGTCTCCCATAAGCGCTTTTCTTTAACGCCTTTCAGCTAGGCGCAGAAAGTGAAAATCAAGTGTTGTCAAGAGAAGAAGCATCAACATCATAACTTGCTCTAACAATAGAGTCAAAAGGTAACTTCATTCTCTTCCTAGGGAAGTGTTCCATACCTTTCTTGAGAGGAAATTGGTACCTTATATTACCTTCTTTCATATCAATGATGGCACCAACAGTTCGAAGAAAAGGTCTTCCCAAAACAATAGGACAAGATGCATTGCATTCAATATCCATAACAATAAAATCAACGGGGACAAGGTTATTGTTTACTGTAATAAAAACATCATTAACTCGCCCCAAAGGTTTCTTCATAGCATTATCAGCGAGAAAAACATCCAAATAACAATGTTCCAAAGGTGGCAAATCAAGAATATCATAAAGCTTCTTGGGCAAAACTGAAATACTTGCACCAAGATCACACAAGGCATTGCAATAAAATCATTCACCTTTACCTTAATGATGGGTTCCCAACCATCTTCTAATTTCCTAGGAATAGAAGCTTTAAGTTTCAACTTCTCCTCCCTAGCTTGCAAAAGAGCATTTGTAATATGCTTTGTAAAAGCCAAATTAATAGTGCTAGCATTGGGACTTCTAGCTAATTTTTGCAAGAACATAATAACTTCAGAGATGTTACAATCATCAAAATCAAAATCATTATTGTCAATGGTGGTGGAACCATTGTCTCCAATAGTTTGAAAAATTTCAGCACTTTTATCAGAAAAAGTTTCAGCAGTTTTAGGCAATTTCAAACGCTTTGCAGAAGTAGTAGAGACATTACCAACACCAATAACATTACCATCAATAGTAGGAGGTTACTAGCATGTGAAACATTAGCATTACTAGTGGTGGTGATAGTACAAACTCTAACTATACTATTCTCTTTTTCAAGTTCTTCCTCTTTTTCCCACCTAGCATGCAATTCAGCCAACATCCTAATATTATTATCAATTCGAACTTGGATGGCATTTGCTGTAGCAAATGACTTAATATCTTTAACTTCATTAGGCATAACTTTCAGTTTTAGAATTTCAACATCATGAGCAAGACTATCAACTTTAGAACAAGATCATCAATTTTTTCAAACTTTTCCTCAACAGTTTTATTGAAAGCTTTTTGTGTGCTAATAAATTCTTTAAGCATAGCTTCAAGATCAGAGGACACACTTCTATTGTTGCTGTAGGAATTACCATAAGAATTGCCATAACCATTTGAAGGATAAGGCTTATAGTTGTTGCTACCAAAATTATTCCTATAAGCATTGTTGTTGAAGTTGTTGTTTTTAATGAAGTTTACATCAACATGCTCTTCTTGAGCAACCAATGAAGCTAAAGGAACATTATTAGGATCAACATGAGATCTACCATTCACAAGCATAGACATAATAGCATCAATCTTATCACTCAAAGAGGAGGTTTCTTCAACAGAATTTACCTTCTTACCTTGAGGAGCTCTTTCGGTGTGCCATTCGGAATAGTTGATCATCATAGTAGCTTTGTTGCTGCACCTAAAGTGATGGACATAAAGGTTCCTCCAGAGGCTGAATCCAATAAGTTCCTTGAGGAAAAATTTAATCCTGCATAAAAGGTTTGGATGATCATCCAAGTAGTCAGTCCATGAGTGGGACAATTCTTCACCAAAGATTTCATTCTTTCCCAAGCTTGAGCAACATGTTCATTATCAAGTTGTTTAAAATTCATAATGCTACTTCTCAAGGATATAATCTTAGCAGGAGGATAATATTTCCCTATGAAAGCATCTTTGCATTTTGTCCAAGAATTAATACTATTTCTAGGCAAAGAAAGCAACCATTCTTTAGCTCTTCCTCTCAAGGAGAAAGGAAAAAGTTTCAGTTTTATAATATCCCCATCCATATCCTTATACTTTTGCATTTCACAAAGTTCAACAAAGTTATTAAGATGGGCAGCAGCATCATCAGTACTAACACCAGAAAATTGCTCTTTCATAACAAGATTTAATAGAGCAGGTTTAATTTCATAAAATTCTGCTTAGAAGCAGGTGGAGCAATAGGAGTGCATATGAAATCATTGTTGTTTGTGCTAGTGAAGTCACACAACTTAGTGTTCTCAGGAGTACTCATTTTGAAAAACAAAATCAAACTGAATTAAACAAGTAACTAATTTTTTTGTGTTTTTGATAAAGAGAGCAAACAAGACTAAATAAAAATAAACTAAGCAAGACAAATAACAAAGTAAAGAGATTGGGTGTGAGAGACTCCCCTTGCAGAAGCAATTCGTTTTCCCCGGCAACGGCGCCAGAAAACGTGTTGGTGGCTAGTTGACGAGGGAATATCTCCCCGGCAACAGCCAGAAACAATGCTTGTACGTCACACGTCAGTTGGGAACCCCAAGAGGAAGGTATGATGAGTGCAGCAAAGTTTTCCCTCAGTATGAAACCAAGGTTTAATCGAACCAGTAGGAAAACGAGGTTTGCTTCGAAGGTGTTGGTGAAGGAGTGTAGTGCGGCGCAACACCAGGGATTCCGGTGCCAACGTGGAACCTGCACAACACAATCAAATTACTTTGCCCCAACTTAACAGTGAGGTTGTCAATCTCACCGGCTTGCTGAAAACAAAGGGTTAAACGTATCGAATGGAAATGATGTTTGTTTGCATAAAACAGTAGAGAACAATGATTGCAGTAGATTGTATTTCAGATGTAAAAGAATGGACCGGGGTCCACAGTTCACTAGTGGTGTCTCTCCAATAAGATAACTAACATGCTGGGTAAACAAATTACAGCTGGGCAATTGACAATTGATAAGTGCATATAACATGCATGTGTGAGCTTGGTGTCTACTATGAGATTCATTTGGGCATTACGACAAAGTACATAGACCGCTATCCAGCATGCATCTATGCCTAAATAGTCCACTTTCCGGTTAACATCCGTACCCCTTCCAGTATTAAGTTGCAAGCAACAGACAATTGCATTAAGTAATGTGCGTAATGTAAACAATACATTCATCCTTGAATAAAGCATTGCTGTTTTACCCCTAGTGGCAACAACACATCTACAACCTTAGAACTTGCTGTCACTATCCCAGGTTAAATAGAGGTTGAACCCAACTATCATGCATAAATACCCCCTCTTGGAGTCACAAGTATTCACTTGGCCAAGGCTTCAACAAGTAACGGAGAGCATGCAAGATCACAAATGACATAGACATGATAATATAATATTCAGCTCCACATAGGTATCAATATAAGTCAGATCCCAGCAAACACAACATGTAGCATTACAATAAGATGATCTTGATCATGATAGGCAGCTCACAAGATCTAAACATGATGGCACAAGTGGAGAAGACAACCATCTAGCTACTGCTATGGACCCATAGTCCAAGGATGAACTACTCACGCATCACTCCGGAGGCGGGCATGGCGATGTAGAGCCCTCCGGTGATGATTCCCCTCTCCGGCAGGGTGCCGGGAAGAGCTTCAGAAACCCCCCGAGTTAGGGTTGACGACGGCGGCGGCAGCGAATATGTTCTGGATGAAAGGCTCGGTGTTTTAGGGTTTTCGCGTCTCGGGGAATAAATAGGCGAAGGGGCGATGTCGGCGGACCCCCGAGGGGCCCAAACCACAGGCTGGCGCGGCTGGTGGTGCCGCGCCGCCAGGTGGTTTGGCCACCTCGTGGCTCCCTTCGTCTCTCCTTCGGACTCCGTGTACGTGCTGGAAAAATAGGGACTGGCCTTTTGTTTCGTGCAATTCCGAGAATATTTCCAGAAGTAACTTTCTGAAACCAAAAACAGCAGAAAACAGGGAACTGGCACTGTGGCATCTTGTTAATAGGTTAGTCCCAGAAAATGCATAAAAGTGATATGAAGTGTATATAAAACATGTAGCAAATGGTATAATATAAGCATGGAACAGCAGAAATTATGGATACGTTGGAGACGTAACAGTGGTGTTACATGAGATAATTCATGAGATGCACAGGAAAAAATTGGATGGGGTTCTTTTTAAAATTGACTTTGAGAAGGCATACGATAAAGTGAAGTGGTCTTTCTTGCAGCAAACTTTACGGATGAAGGGGTTTACATCTCAATGGTGCGATTGGGTTGCTAGGTTTGTTCAAGGGGGGAGTGTAGGAATTCGCGTTAATGATGATATCGGTCATTATTTCCAACACTCAAGGGTTAAGGCAAGGGGATCCGTTGTCTCCTCTGTTGTTTAATCTAGTTGTTGATATGTTGGCGATCTTAATTTCTCGTGCGAAAGAGGATGGTCAAGTGGGGGTTTAGTGCCGCATTTAGTAGAAGGAGGGGTTTCAATCCTCCAATATGCAGATGACACTATTCTTTTTTTGGAACACGACCTTGCGAAGGCGTGAATATGAAACTGATTTTGGCTTTGTTTGAACAACTTTCGGGATTGAAAATTAACTTTCACAAGAGCGAGCTGTATTGTTTTGGAAAGCTAAAGATGATCAGGACGAATATAGGCGTATTTTTGGTGCGAGCTCGGTGCGTTACCTTTTAGGTATTTGGGCATACCATCCATTATAGAAAATTATTAAATAAAGAGTGGAAAACAGTTGAGGACCGTTTCGAAATAAATTGGCAGCTTGGGTGGCTAAGATGTTGTCATACGGAGACCGTCTAGTGCTTATTAATTCAGTTTTAACAAGTTTGCCAATATTCTTATTATCCTTTTTTGAAATCCCTAAGGGGGTTCGAAAAAGGTTAGATTATTATCGTTCTCGATTTTTTTGGCAAAGTGATCAACATAAGCGAAAGTATAGGTTAACAAAATGAATTGGTTTGTAGACCGAAGGACCAAGGTGGTTTGGGCATTTCGGTTCTAGATATTAAAAACAAATGCTTGCTCAGTAAATGGCTATACAACTTTTGAACGAAGAGGGGGTTTGGAAAAAATACTAGTTAACAAGTACTTAGGGAATAAAACGTTATCCCAAGTGCAGGTGAAACCACTGGACTCACCCTTTTGGAAAGGAATTATGAAAGTAAAGGATGAGTTCTTCCAGCGTGGAAGATTCGAGATTGGTAATGGGGAGCAGATTCCGTTTTGGGAGGATAATGGTTAGGTCATACTTCTTTACAATACGAATACCCATCTTTGTACGCTATTGCCTCCAATAAACATGTACGGTTCATGATGTTATTGGGAAGTCCCTATTAATCTACCTTTCCGACGGGTATTAGTAGGACAGAATAGAACGAGTTGGTTCAATCTTATAGAGAGACTAATGCGGGTCACTCTCATAGATGAAGATGATAAATTTAATGGACTCTCACTCCTAATGGCACTTTTACGGTACGGTCATATTACGAGGACCTACTAAATGGCCATACTAGATATTTGCGTAAGTATCTATGGAAGTTGAAGATCCCATTAAAAATCAAAAAAATTCTATGGTTTCTTAACCGAAAAGAAATTCTAACAAAAGACAATTTACTTAAAAGACGGTGGGTAGGATGTAAGAAGTGTGTATTCAGTGATGAAAATGAATCCGTTGAGCACTTATTCATTAAGTGTTTGTTTGCTAGAGACATTTGGCGTTTAGTTCACTTTACCTTTAATGTGTATCCACCTACAAGTATTGCGAACTTGTTTGGTACCTGGTTGAATGGGATAGGACAAAGTTACAAAAGCGCGCATACGGATTGGTGTTGCGGCCATTTTGTGGGCTATTTGGAATTGTAGAAATGACATTGTTTTTAACAACAAGAGTTCAACTCATTATTTGCAGGTTATTCACAAGGCGTGCTCTTGGATCCACTCATGGTCATTCCTACTCCCTGCGGATCAGCGTGGACTTATGGATGCCGGATGTACCCGTTTGCTGACGATCATGCGGGCTATCTTCAGTCTGGGTGCGTCATTCTAAAAGGATAAATGTTTAGTAACGTTTGTTTGAGTGGCTGATCTTTGTAGCCACCCTAAGTGATCCATGAATTGTGAACTTACTCTTGAATGGTTAATAATTGCGGATGGCTGTGTGCATCTCTTGGATGCAGAGGCCGGGGATCCGCACCCCTTTATCTATAAAAAAAAACTGTACTAAACCAATACTTTCAGGATGCCCACGATCTGCATCGCGCGGTGGGCCGGCTCGTTGCGATGCCGAAGCGACCCCCACTACTGTTCTTCCCGTGTCCTCTCCTCTCTCGAAAAGATCTTCCCATTTTATGCAGGTTTGATCGGATATTAGCTCAGTATTTAATCCACGATTAGTTAAGGTCGCCATCGGTCCAACTGACTGATCCTCTGGTCGTTCCTCACCTGTACCGGCTTGTGGGTATATATATATATATAACTATAAGATTATAAGGGTGTGTGTGAGTGCATGCATTTGACCATCACTCTATAGCTAGCTTCCTTCTTGTACAGCAAACATCTTAAAAACTATTAGCTAGCTTGGAGAACTGGAAATCGACTCCTGCAGGCTCATAATTTGTCAGGTAAACCAGGTTCTGCTTGTCCATGGCTTCTTCGAGGACGGCGATGTGGCGATGGTGCTGTTCCTTGTTTGCACTCTCGGGGAGGCCAGGAATATGGAAGCGGGAAGGACGACCCAGAGAGGTGAGGTTTTGGTGGACAATGGAGGCGGTGGTGGTAATGCGCCGCAGGACGTGTTCGTCGGCCACCGTCCGGGGCTTGTTGCGAGGTTCACGAGGCGTGATGAGGAAGTCGGGCCGCCGTCGACGAGCCTGGCGCTGGTGAAGCGGCGGAAGAGGGAGGTGCCAGGTGGGCCAGACCCGATCCACCACCACGGCCACGGTAGCATGCCGCCATCTTCGGCTGCTCCATAAAGCAGTCACAGCAAGTGGATGAGTGAAGCGCCCATGATGCATCCATGCATGTTAATATGTTATTATCCTGAGAAGGTTTACGTGCCCGCTTACGTACCTTGAGTTGGTCTCAACTCGTACACCAGTACAGTATGTTGAATAATTTGTTGTATAGTAAAATCCATGATTGTGCTCGTCCTTGGCTAGCTTAGTAAAGGTTGATAAGCAAACAAAGGGATCGACAGGATAACAGAAGGCGCTGCACTAGCTGTACTAAAACCAATACTTTCAGGGTGCCCACGATTAACCGCCAGCTATGTACTTTATCTGCATCGCGCGATGTGCTACCTCGTTGCGATGCCGAAGCGACCCCACTACGGTTCTTCGGCCGTGCCCTCTCCTCTCTCGAAAAGATCTTCCATTTTATGGAGGTTTGATCGGATATATAATCCACGATTAGCTAACGTCGCCATCGGTCCAACTGATTGATCCTCTGGTTCTTTCCTCACCTGTACCGGTCTGTGCCCTGTGGGTATATATATAAGGGTGTGTATGATGCATGCATTTGACTCATCACTCTAGCTAAGCTTCCTTCTTGTACGACAAACATTTCAAAAAATAGGAGCTAGCTAGCTTGATTGGACTGTGAATCGACTCTTTCAGGCTCATAATTTGT
Organism: Poa pratensis; assembly: GCA_947311845.1. Lineage (NCBI taxonomy): Eukaryota > Viridiplantae > Streptophyta > Magnoliopsida > Poales > Poaceae > Poa > Poa pratensis. The sequence continues at coordinate 28,320,893 of CAMZMU010000089.1, read as the reverse complement.
CTGGTAACCAAGTTTTTGTTTGTTCATGTCTTCTTCGAGGACGGCGATGGTGGCGATGGTGCTGTTCTTGTTTTGCACTCTCGGGGTGGCCAGGAAGATGGAAAGAGGGGGTGGTGGCAATGGCGCCGCAGCAAGTGTTCGTCGGCCACCGTCCAAGGCTTGTTGCGTCGTTCGCGAGGCGTGATGAGGAAGTCGGGTCGCCGTCGACGTACCTGGGCGCCGGTGGAGAAGGCGGGAAGAGGGAGGTGCCAGGTGGGCCAGACCCGATCCACCACCACGGCACGGTAGCATGCCGCATCTTCGGCTGCTCCATATAGCAGTCACAGCAAGGGATGAGTGATGCACCCATGCATCATGCATGTTAATATGTTATTACCTGCGAAGGGTTACGTGCCCGCGTACGTACTCTTAGTTGGTCTCAACTCCTACACCAGTAGTATGTTGAATAATTTGTTGTATAGTAAAATCCATGATTGTGTCGTCCTTGTGGAGTCATCAGAATGACTTCGTCTTCAACGGTGCTACCCCGTCTTCGGCAAAAGTGATCGAGGCTCTCACGGGGGGTCGAAGTACTGGCGGGACCTGGGTTATTCTAAGGTAGCCTCCAACAAGCGGAGCGGTGGAGGGTATATACGAGTAGTCCGTGTCGAGTGTGGCTGCCTTTGGCAGTCGTGTGTGCGCGGTTGACGTCTGTGATCAACCCACGTTGTAAACTTGGCCTCTTGGATCTCCTTTTATAAAACGGTTTTGCTAATTCTCAGCTAGCTGAGAATTAACTTAGTGCTCAAATCCCTAACCATTTGATCGTGCGTTGAGATTCGTGCTCAGTTGCCAAGTCAACTTGCAACTGGGATTTGATGACGTCATGCGAGATGCAAGTAGACTTGCAACTGTTCTGGACCATTTGATTTGCTTCATGATTCGTGCTAATCATGAGTTGCAACTTGACTTGCAACTGTGATTGTTGACGTCACTCGACTGAGAATTAAGCTAATTCTCAGTCGACTGAGCCCTAGAGAGACCCTTTATAAAAGCTGATATGCGTATCCACAAAAAAAAATCTACGAGAGTGCACGTACGGATCAAAATATTTGGTACTATTTTGTGAGATATGATGATGTTTAGATCAAATATTCTATATGCATGTAGTGTATCTTGACAAAAATTTATTTTATAGATTAAATTTATGTGTTCATGTAATTTGTGGCACCAAACGAAATGGACCTGACCCGCCACTGACCTCAAGGCATGCGTGGTAGTGAGCAACTAGATTAAACTATTTCCAGCTCCGTAACAAAAGGTTGTCACGAAAGATCGAGTGACAGTTTGTACACGTTCTTGAGCGATAATGGTGCTTCGATGCATGCACGATAATGTTGACAAACATATCAAGGGTGCGTCAGCTGTTGATGAATAGCGATCGGATATGGGGAGCTAAACGCTGTTTTGGTACGACAAATGGATCGATGGAAGGATGCGCGGGACATTGCACCAGCACTGGAGGAATTCATCAAGCCGGCTAGTGCTCTGCGCATGACAGTGGCGCGAGCATTGGATAATACTCTCTCCGTTCCAAATTAATTGACTTGTGCTTGTCCAAATACGGATGTATCTATACTTGTTTGTGTCTAGATACATTCGTTAATAGACAAATGCATGTCAAGTAATTTGAAACAGAGGGAGTAGTTCTTGGGTGAGCAAGATCGCAGGGTGTTTGTCGGTGCCGGTGATTGTGCAGTTCATCGAGCTGTGGCAGGCCATCAGGGGTACATCACCACTGACGACAGAGGCGGATAAGTACAGCTGGAAACTCACGGCATCTGGTAAATATACAGCAAGATCAGCATACCTTGCTTTCTTCAGTGGAGGAATTGAAGCAGACTACGCTGATAATCTTTGGGGCAGCTGGCACTACAGGAAACGGTAAATATACAGCAAGATTTAGCCTATGCCGACGGCATTTGGCCGTAGGCATATAGAACGATTCCTGTAGTGTGGTGCCGTTGAAGGAAAAGCTATTCATGTGTCTTGCCCTCCGCACAGATGTTGGACCCGGGAGAGATTGCGGAGGAAAAAATCTCTCAAGGGCCTGCGGTGTGCCCGCTTTGTGATCAGCTGCCCGAGACCATGGATCGCTTGTTAATGCAATGCCCCACATCA